>CM037785.1:17803209-17853209 GCA_021229015.1 Solen grandis | reverse complement strand
TTTCAGGTATACCCAGCATACACTGATAAATAACAGATCCCAGGGCCTGTCGACACTTATTATGTCTCCAAGCTAAATGGTATTTATTTGTTTGCTTGTTTTTTGGGTTTTTTTTTTTTTTTTTTTTTTTTAGTCTAGGTAACAAGAAATAGTCACATGGGCTATGTCTGGGAAAAAAGGGTGCATGTGGGAGTACTCGAACCCTTTCCTTTCTTCAAACACGAGGTCACGACAGCAGACTTATGAGCAGGGACATTGTCATGCCGCAGGAAAAGGTGCTTAAACCCGTTGTATGGACGCCGTTTAAAACATTGTCTTTTAAGTTTCCTCAACGCTTTTTCTTTATAAAATAACCCAGTCACAGACTTTCTAGCTGGTACAAGTTGCATAACTTGACCACGGATATCAAAGAAAATAACAAACATTGCTTTCTTGGCACTCATCAATCATTTAGCAATTAAAGGCCATCGGCATTGTTTGGTAGTCCATATTTTGTTGTTAATTTTCTCGGTAGACTCAAAAAAGTGTACCCACTCCTGTAATAATGTCAGAAAACTACTTTCTTTAGAAGTTACTCTAAATATGTGGTCAATCGGAAGCTCTGAAAACTCAAATTTATCCACCATTTATTTCAATAGAACACCTTTCTATTTTCTATCTCAAAAGTACAACAAAGGACGATGCTTCAAGTGTGCATGTGCAACAACCGGGTCTTCATGGCGTTGCTTTTTGATAACATAAAAACTAACTCAGTTCTGTTCAACAGTTTGTCTGAAATGTATTTTTTTTGCATTTTTCTTTTCGGACAAAATGATATCAAACAGGGGCAGTAAAATCCAGGCTAATGATATTACTTTTTCTTTCTTCTTGTCTTTCAAACAACCTCTCTATTCTTTTTCCCCTATCTCACCTTTCAAGTAATTCTCATATTTTCTTTCATGTGCATCCGTTTTTATTTTATCCTGTTTCTTTCTACCATCATAATTTTAGCTGTCAGACGTTAAAGATACAGGCACGAATCTCGCCTCAAAAAGGAGTATAACTCACAACCCTGGTTCAGTGACCAGGCCTTTTGCCACTGCAAGACTCTTCTTTTATGATCACTTGATTATTAAGTAAACAAAAAAAGTAATTACGTAACATACGTAAATCCCTCGTTAAATTATTTACGTTAAAATATATTAATCAAATCCTCATTTGTTGATGTCCAAGTATCAAATATGTTGATTATAGCATTGTGAAACTCACATTTAACTTTGGTCCATTATATCGAAAAGGGGAGACATTTCTCTACTATTGATTAAAATTGAGCACACAGATGTTGATGTAACTTGGAAAGCCCTTATTGTCTGCAAAGAATGTAATCATCCATTTCGATGTCTCACATCTCATTTTCCCGCCTGCCGCCCAGTCGAAAAACATTTGATTGACAGAGAATAGGGTAATATGAATATTGTGTCCCGGCTTCAGTGCAAAAGTTCTTAGTTGAGCCGGGAAACTTCTAAGTAGGATAGAATATATTGAGACATTTCTCCAGACAATAGAGAAACGCTACGCTCGCTTAGGTGGTCTTCTATTGTCTGTAGAAATGTCTTAATATACTCTATCCTATACATAATATTTTGGAAACAGTTTGAGCAGTTATCTGGCTTTTCAAGTCGGACTTGACTCGCTTGTCTGACAAAAAAAATGAAGAATCCATCTAGCTGTAATGCGCTTCATTTTCAAATTACATTTTAGTATGCGGAATACACTTGCGGCTGAAATGCCGACTTCAGTAGCTATCTGAACACTTGCATAAGACTTGATCATATCGCATATTTTTTGACCATATAGCTTGTAGCGGCTTTACAAGGACGTCCTCGTTTTTGTGCATCATAAATAGAGTCACACCCGCTTTTAAACTTCTTTACCCATCTCGTGACTGTAGCATACAATACCTCGTTTTGCCCATGAACAGCACACAATTCATCAAAAATCTCATTACACCAAGCTGGCATCGAGTCTATATAAAGCCTCGAATTTAAGCTGCCATAACACTTTTCTTGCCAACCATTTTACTATAGACTCTAATGACTTTGTGTTGCGTTTGTCTAAGTATTAGCGAGAATACAGCATGTACACATGCAAGTTTGGTATGTCCGTGTAGAAAATGGAAGTCTCATTACAGAGGTACATGTTTTATGTGAATCCCGAGCCAAACGAGACTCCACGATGATTATTTGCATTACTTCTGAAATGCCCCTCGTAATGTTCACCTACATATTAATTTCAACTATATTGATAAATTCTAATCAATTTTATAGTTATGTATCCACAAAGTATTAAATTTACAAATGGGATTTACAAAACAATAAACAAATATAATTACCTGTAGGAAACTGAATTTCCGCTAAATATCTATCTAAGTTTGACGGCAATTAATACTATGTCCATTTTCTGACATTACCACGCGTAAGTAATAACCAACAGAAATTAGTGTCACGACCTAAATGGAGAACTAACATTGAAAAATAATCTTATCTCTCTTTGGTTACTCTTAACTACCACTAAGGATTATAAACCGCACTATTCTAAAAAGAAATGGCTCATAAAAAATTATAGACAATAAAAATATTTATAATTTGAAACTCTATGACATATTCTCCCTAGCTTTTAAAAGTCGTCCTGACATTTCCACCATGACAAATACACACACACACATAAATTGAAAATACACATCAAGCATAAAAAGACATACAGATGCGTATTACTAGCAGTCCAGTCAAATCATATTTATGCATATATTAACTAAGTATATGTATCTACTCTATAATGAAGGTACGAGCAAACTGGTACACGAATAGCTTGCCTGCTAGGAAATGTTGAATTTGGATATCCACTATTGAGATTCCTATAATATGTTGTTTCTTTTTTTGTTTTTTACTTAACAACGCAAGATTAAAAAGAGCAAGAAGGTAAAAGAGTTACAAAATTTAAATTTCGAAAAAGCGTGTTAGTACCCCCCCCCCCCCCGCTTAAAAAGTGCGTTCTCTTATCAATAAATCTGACCATCGAAACAGCAGATTTCCATTATTCTTACCAGAATGTGTTTATCTAAACACAAAGGCATGCTTAATTCATTCATCTCGAATGCCAATTATATCCAATAGAAGTCGAATATGTTGATACCAATCTGTAATTTTAAGCTTCAACATAGTTTGTTTACTCTTCGCGCTAGATGAACGATTAGTCTTGACATCTTGATGTATTAGCTACACGTTTGACCCTACAACTCTCATCCAAGTTTTTAATTTAGAGATCCATACAAACACATCACTGTATGTCTACACGAATGCTATTGGCATGGAATTTATTGTAAATTTCTTTTCCGCAGTCAGAATTATGTTTTAAAAATGTATCAGGGAAAGAAAGCATTAACACTTACATTGTCCAAACGGGGTTTTCTTTACGTCGTGCCATATACATGTACAGCAGTTTTGTTTTGATTTCATTCGATGAGAAAAAAATGTCATTTCCATTTATTTGATGTTGAAAGTAAATATGGTAAAAAATGATAAATCAAATTTCTAAATATTCTTTTCACAAAACTCAATATACTTGAGGTAATATCATCACTGGAACATTACGAAACAATCATTAGTCATATACATAAACATTAAATATATTATGTTGTCGTAGAAAAATAATTTCAATGTGTTTGTTTATACAAGCAGGGTCTTTATATTAATAACGCTTTATCTCCCATGAGTTTACATGCTAAAATATGTTTCAAATTGATTTTATTTGCGGAAATAGACGAGAATATACTTCCATAGTTTTGTATTGTTTTCAACTGAATGGATATCATGATCTTTCATTATCATCAAAATACTAACTCAAAACATTATAATGGGAATACATTTTTACAATACCCATGCATATTTCAATTTAGAAGTTTGTTCGTTGAGTTAAACGTCCCATCGACAGTATTTCTGTCATTTGGAGAATATGTCTTCTTGAGACAGGTATTGTTCTGCCGCACTGCAGTATCACGCCGTAGACATGATATTATATCCAGTCACATTATCCTGACACCGGGCCAACCAGTTCTGGTATTGTAATTGTATGTTGAGCGACAAGCAAGCTATACCACTTTTTACGACTTTTTTATGCCTTAGCCAGGGATCGAACCGATATATTATTAGATTCGACAATCATGGCGTTTCAGGAATTATATATCTATACTACATTCAATTCTTTTGTATGGATGGTGCGTATCTTTGATTGATTTTTCTAATTTAAAGGGATTTTAATAATGGGTTTGTCGGTTAATGTTCCGAAAAGTTATTATTAGGAGTATTCATTACATTTTAATTTAATTAGTAAGTTCAATGTGCGCAATTATCACTACTTGCTGATATGAAGCGACATTAGCGAATAAGGCAAACACCTTTCAAAGGTTACATTGTATCGTAAAAAGAAGAATGATAACTTTAAAATGCTCTTTATATGCACTATTTGCACAATTAGTTCCTGGAATGGATTGACATTAACTATATTATAAATAATGCAGTTTAGCAGCATATATATGTAGGCGCCAAAGACGTACAAAGACTATAAAGGTGAAATACTTATGCAATTACTCATTTGTAAATGATTAATTTGTTAGTCTTGATGTTCTGGTATATTTCATTTTATGCATTCAGAGTTTTCTTAATCACGTCAAATATTAAACGTAATGGAAACAAAGTGTTTATTAGTTCGCTCACAAATGAAACAGATATTTAAATAGCTGTACATTTTGGGAATTGGCGTCATTTAGTAATTATAATGTATTAAATCGGAGTGTCCGGGAAGACAATGAGACTTCACTGCCGCCACACATACTAAGACTGAACTCCACTTATTGTAAACAATCGTCTCCAAAAATTTCATTTCATATTAACATTTATCAGCTGGCATATCGTTGTATTTGATATATTCCATCACAAGGATGCAATTAATATAATCAAACAATTTAAATGGTAATAATGCAATTACAGGACCAAGCTCGTTAGTTAAATAGTGTCCGTTTCGTTTACTTCATTTTCTGGTGATTATGGGATTGCGGCATATGTGTTAAGGACATATTTTGAATCGATACGGCTTTCAAACACTTGCAGGACGTATTATAGATTAACTCTTAACACAACCTGGTCAAATATTTACTGATGACCACTAATAAAACCTAGACGCAAATACTTGACACCATGTGTTTTACCAGCTGTTTCAGAAAAAAAAATCTATTAAGCTTAGACGTCCGAATTCAGCAATCACAGAGGTTTGAAACTGTCATGGTAAAAAAGATAGCTTAGTTGAAGTTTTGGCATTTTATTATTCTCAACATTATTTTTTATCTTATTATCAAAATATTAAATATATAAGTGTATCGAAATATCATGAATCTATGCAAAAATCATTTGTATATTTACGCTTTCAATAAGCAAACGGCTGTCGGTATATATAATCTGTAGATCAAATAAATTAATTTGAATATTAAGTTGAGTATTCATTTTGTCAAATACGTTGTATTTGTTTAAATAACGCATTGAATGAAAAGGACAGCTATACATCTTTCGTTATATTCCACAAATCCACTGTTTACTAAGGAAGCTAAAACCGCATTGGAAATAGATATTAATTGAAAATACATTATGTGTTTAAGGTTATATGCCAACAAAATTACTCTACGATACAAGTAGCTTGTCTTTTTGCAGAACACTGACATTATATATATATATATATATATATATATATATATATATATATTAATGTGTTGATGATATAGATATGCAACAAATATTTTTCATGGCTAACAGAATAATACACGGTGTTTCGTTCAGAAGCTTTGTAATTAATCCCTCGGGCAACAGCCTTTGCGATTATATTACTGCAAATCCGAACTCGACAACGTGTGTTATTATGTGATATAGCACTCAAAACGAAATCTATTTCCTAATTTATTTACGGGACAATAACATTGTTGGACTACATGTACACGTGAGCTACCCAACCCGGATGTTTAAATTATGTTTAAGAGAATCCCAATAATAAACGCACATCTGTGATTGTGCCTGATTCATAAGAATAACCTAATGATCAGTTATAACTATTATGCCCCTGTTACACTAGAGCCCGTTTTGACTACGTCCTATAGGGCTCCCGAAAACCTTATAAAACGAGTTGACGTCGGGTTAAAACGGAGAGATTTAGCCAAAATATGGCTAGAATACAATCAACTAGTTCACACACCGTTGTTGACTCGACAATTCCGTCCTCAGACCGTCAGCAGACCGTTCAGAACGGGATAAAACGACCATATACAACGTATTCAAACAGTTCTAGTCCGACTACAGCTAGTTCGCGTCCGTTTCGTTACTAGTTCTAGTTCGTTCCCGTAACGTCCACTCCCGTCCTTAACTCGACTACCTCGTTTGCAGACCGTTCAACTCGATCTCACTACGTCCTTGTCCCGTCCTCAGTACGTTCAGATCGTAACTGAGTGCAAGTTCTGGTCCGACCTATAAAAACTCGGCACTTTTCAGGAAGCCAAAATTTAACAAATTCACTACAGCAACGTCATCCATGGTAAATGCGTGACTTTTCTATGATCCTATGAGAGGACGATCCGTATTTATACCCTCCTGTTTTGATCGCACTGCAAACGGAATGGTCGTTGAAAGGACTGGATACAAACGCAACAATTCGTACTTGACACGGATAGAGCGTACTAAGGACGTACTGCAAACGCTTAGGACTGTGTAGAATCGTGTAAGGAACTATCTGTTTTGCTTTTATCAAAAAAGACGAAGTAAGGACGCACTAAAAACGTTATGCAATCTAGATAGGTCGGTCTCTGGATGAGATAAACGAGTTAGAAACTAGCAAGATCGTTGCGAGATCGCACTTCTAACAGCAAGTCGATCGCACTACGTCCCAGAACGTCCTTAGTCCGTTTGCAGTACGACTGTTACGTTCGCAATACGACCATCTCGTTTTCGATACGATAGCACTACGTTTTATTTCAGAACGGTGTACCTTTTCAGAAATTTTGAGTCTGTTCAAAACTTTGGAGAGGCCATCTCGACCAAAGTCGTCCAAACTCGTCTATAACGATCGTAAACAGATATCAATACGTTGTTACTACGACCACTTCGTTTTCACGCCGTTCAAGCCCGTTTCGCTAGAACTTTTAGGTCGTACTGAGGACGAGTATAAGTGTAACAGGGGTATAAAGGGATACGTTACTGCTTTACGATGACTAAGTGATGCGTATTTGTTGTATTGATTTATTTACGAATTATGGTGTTTAGATATTTTGGAGCTGATGTTTTTACCTTCGTACAGTATGAAAGCTAATTTGACCTATATAGAATATATGCAAGAATGCTGATTTGACCTATATAAAATATATATATGTAAGTAAGCTGTCCGCAAATGTTTGGATTGAAGATCATGACTATGAGTCTTGGTTCCTTGGACATTAAAAAAAAATGAAACTCAAATACCTATCTAAATAGATTAGAAATGTAGAACATTTTTTCTTACTCTTCACGCCAAATGGACGACCAGTCTTTCACATGTGAGTCTTGATTAAATGGAAAATGAATAATATTACTTTTGTTTGCACTGCCAAAGTGAATTTCTATACAAATACATGATACATTTTTTGGTGAATGAATAACAACTTAAATATTAAATTAAGTGTGTATAATTTGAGTGTTAAACGATTGATATATACAGTGGAAACAATTGATATTTGTAGGGATTGAGTATTTCGTTCTGTTTCAAAAATCGATTCTTTCCTTTTGAATCATTTAATCAATTGACTATTAATCTGATAAATAGTCAATATCCATTAATGTAATATTTTTAAGATTTTATGTTAAATGTTAACAGTCAATTTAATGCTTTGTAGGTCAATGCAAAGACATCTTCAAATAAACTTTATTTCATTTCTGTTTTTACTGAGACTCTACAACGGGGTCTGTCATTTAACTATATTCATGATTGTAACATTGCATTGTAGAAACAGACTTTAATATTCGAAATTAAAACAAAAGAATCTCTAACTTTTTTCCCCGTGAATTACATACACCATGATTAAAAAATGCACCTCATATTAGAAGTTAGGTCCATGTATCACAAAACTGCTTATGATGATTATTCTCTGAGGAGAAATGTTTACCTATATCTTTTTACCTTTCTTGATAAAATAAAGATTTTCTCATTTGTTCACTAGTCTTCTATACACCAGAGAATCAAACTAGAGATTATTGCTCTCTTTTTGAGTCATTTAAGCAAATAAATAAATGCGTGATGTTTTACTCCTATGCTTCATGAATTATGTTAGAATTAAATCTTATAATTTGTCATCATATAAGTACATCGCGATGACTTGAACTGGTGACATAGTTAAAACAATGCACTGCACTGAGACTATTAAACCCTATTCCTAGAAAACATATATTTAATAGGCAGCATTGGTATAGAGTATACGAATTTTACGTAAACTCCATCAATCCTGAAAGACAAAATGTCTCAATCTTGAATGCATATCATATCTTTATTTGAGAAAAAGAAACGTGAATTTTTATTATACAATTTCCGAATCGGTGTTGCATCATTAAATGATAAACATACATATAAAAACTTACAACTTATACGTATCAAACTTATCAGCGTATTGTTTAAAACATACGTAAAACATATCTATCTTTTGGACGTAGAGTTTAACCCTTTCCCTCATAGAGGAAACCATGAAAAGACCTATGCGAACAACATAACACCAGATCAGCCTGCGAGTAACTCGCAGGCTGATCAGGTTTTATGTTGTTCGCTGCTCCTCAGTGGTCTGGAAATGAGGACTTTATAATTAAATTTGGTAAGATTTAACTGTGGTTTTCTGCAGATCAGGCTTTATGTGGTACCTACTGAGTGCGTCAAAATGAGTCTATATGAGGGAAAGGGTTAAAATCAAATAGGTGTGTATTATCGATTGTTGCCTACAGAATTGTTACAGAATAGTCAATTTCCCTGAGACTGTAAACTCAAGAAAAAAGCTTTAACATTGATAAGATTTAGTGTTTTTTTTTCTTTCTGTGACAAGGGCTAGCGTCTAGATCAGGTCCCAATGGAAATGAAAATAGTTGAGAACATTTGAATGAGGATGTTCTTATGTGTTTTCAATACGTTTATCAATACAAGAAGGGTGCTAAAGTACAAAATAGATGTTAGATTGTATTCTATATGAAGACATTCATAATTAAAAAATAAAGACAGGATATGCATGAAATATCTATTTAATTTTAAATATGAAATTATGGTTAGTTATAAAAAGAATGTACTCAATGAATTAACTTAAATTCATGTTTTACCTGTTTCTTTCATGCAGTCATTGTATTGAAGCAATGAATGGAGTATTTTATAGGTTATGATCATTATCCCATTTGACGTATAATAAAGAAACTTTTTCTCATGAAATCAAATATTTCTAACATGGTATTGAAAACAATTGAAGTAAATATATAACATCGTCCAAGACATGTAACTATCGCTGTATGTAATCATATATATATATACTTTTTTCGAATATTATGCTATAAGTTATCTTTGTCGCTGTGGTGTTTAGCAAGTGATTGTTCTTATAATCTGTCGTCCAGAAAGTATTTATGCCATATTGGTACATCCAGCCAATTACAGATGAGGTTATGCCGGAAGTGCACATACTTCCGTTTTGAACAATCATATCTCTGCAATCCATCTGGAAAATTCCAAAAATAAGTAATCCGTGTGACTAAAGCGGGATACAAACCCACAGCTGTGAGGAGCTAAATTCTAGTGAGTCAGCGACTTTGATAACTTGACCACATCGGCCTCTGTATCTAGTGAAGCAACCTATTTTCCCGAGTTACTGTTGTACAAATAAAACATCTGATACATTTCATGACAATTTCCAGCGTACCTCCTCGAACGGTTGATACATTTTGTATAAGGCTTTTCGATGGATTATATCAGAGATATATCAGTGAATTAAAAATGATAATATTCATTGTTTCAAGCAGTGAATATTACCATTTTTATGATTTTCACTGCATTGTATTTTTGTTTTAATGTTTAGAGATACTGTCGTATTTTATTCGCATTTTAGCTGATTTTTACCTTGATATAATAATTCCTCAAGAAGTACTTAAAAGATATGTTGATTACACAATTTCTTTGTTTTCCTTTATTGGACTAATTTCGACCGATTTATAAGTGCGACTTTAGAAACTTAGGGCACACCACAGGGTAAAATTTATAATGAACTCAGTTAAAATGAGTTAAAAAATGATATTCAACTAAATCTAAGAATTATCATCTATTTCCTGCCAAATGTGTACAGCTTTAAGACCGTACACAGACGCATGGTGTCTAAAATGCATTGTTGCGTGATTTTAACACTTTCTCTTCTTACAATAAATTATTAATTCGATTTTCCTCCTGGTGAACAAGCAATGTTTGTATTATATTCAAATGTTATACGTAGCCTGGTGTGTTATTCATGACACATCAATTTCTGTTTAATTAAACAATGATATGTTTGAATTTTAATGATATCGCTTTGCATTTCCATTGTACTCAAGTAAAACAGATACTGCAAATTTCGTTATCACAATTGATGCAACTCTGATAAAAAAAAACGAGAAACGGTATAATTGATCAATCAGAAATATTGGCGGAAGATATCTAAAACTTCGTTTCTGGTAACTCTGCTTGTCTGACAAATGATAAAAGTGAGCACAGTGTACAATCTGTCTCACCGGACGAGGGAATGTAACGGGTAATACATTTAAACATCGATAAGTTGTAGAAGGTCATAGACAATCTATCAAGTGAGACTGATGTGTCGCGAACCCGTGTTTTGTAAACAGACTGACAGCATATACACAGATCGGAGGAAGGGGAAAGTGAAATCATCTTCGAGTAGTTGTATACATGTCCATAATGATTAGACGTGATGACTGAAAATACGTTTCTCAGTACAAAATCGGCTGATTATAGTTGCTTTTGATAAAGATCCATATTTTTGACATTTAACCAAGAAGCAATATATGTATTTATAGAACTTTAAGAATTGTGGCTACGTTTTAGGATGTTCATGATGTTCATATACGTATGCATGCACTGTTGGAGAATGAAAACTAAACATTTATTTAGACTAATTTATTTAGCAAAAATGGTGTGATATAAATCTCCTTTGCTATGCATTTATCTTACATGCATGATTTATAACTTAAAATTCTCATTAGATGGCTGAATTGTTTTATCTCATTTATTAAGTGACACACTGAAAATACAAACTAACATTGTCTATATTTTTCAAACTATTGTATAAAAGACGGTGTAATACTTCAGAGCCAGGATACGCAGCTATTATATGAAAATGTACATTTTGTTTGTAAAAACAGGGATATATTTCATTAACATGATCAATTATATTGCATCAAAGTTTGTGTTTTGTATCAGCGATCACTGGAAGTCATGTTCTTACTGCTTCATTTAAAACATTGGACTATTAATGCCATTTATCGAGGGGTAAGAGCGAAACTAGGCTGAGTGCTTATATATGCTAAGCATAGTATCGCTGTCACCCCTCGATATGTATTGCCTTTCAAGTATTGATCCGATCGAGCATGAGTGTTAGTTTCATTGGAATATCATTTTTATTCATGGAGTGGGGAGGAAAATCAAATGTACCACCGAAAGGCATTGAATAAGTTATTTACGTCATTCACATTTAAGTCATAGTTCGGCATGGTGTCAAACTATGTATGCATTAACAGCATTACATGCACCCAAACTAGAACAAATATATGACTTAGATTATTTCCATTGGGGTTGTTAGTTTTGGTAATATTTCAATACGAAATTTATTGCTCTTTGATAAAAAACATTTTAAATAATAAACTGTAACTGCAATGGAATTACATTCAAGCTGCCACCTTGTCAACTCGTACTGATCATTAAATTTTGCTGCATTGATCATTTTGAATCTGTACTTCTTAAATATTATCAGATTTCAATCTCGATAGTTTACGCTATGTATTATTTAAACAGAGATATATAACATTTAACTACAAAGTTGTTAAAGAAATACATGTACTATTAATTGTAGTTCAAATTATTATTTTCTGACTGCTAAATATAGTTAACCGCTTTATACAGATTACCGGTAAAACAGGTTCAACTTAAATTTATAAATGAATAATTAAAATCCTTACAGTACCGTTAAGCAATTACATATCATGAAATGGAAATTTCGGAAAGTAGACTAAATATAAAATTACCTGAATCACGCCTTTGGGATTGTATGCCTCCATTGTTGTCTTGGGTTTATCGATAAGTATAAAATGCATTCGTCGTTTTTACAAATTAGAAAGAGTACGATGTTCGGCTTTAATTGCGTAAAGCTGTAATCTGTTACCAAAAAAGAGGTTTTACCCTTAAGCATACACATTTAATCTTGAATTAATGGAGTTTTCAACCTGACGTTACTTATATAACGTTTCAATCTCAGTGGAAGAGTTCTTGGATACATATTTAAAAGCAACGTTTAGGAAGACGGGAAATCTGTTAACAAGAACAACAATAAAGTATCATATGACTGTCAAAATACATTATGAGAATATATGGCAGAAATTGGACTGTAGACGGGATATATTGTACTTAAATTCTTAACATTTTTATCAAGTTTTCTTTCATGTTGTTGAATATATTCTATAAAACAAAACCAAGGACATTGCTTTTTATCCTTTGAAATACAAAAGCAAATATAAAATTGCATGCTAATTTGATGACTTTAACAAGTGACTTATAAGCAAGTTTATTAAACATTTTATATAAAAAGGCGCTTTTCTTATTCTTGTACCGAATTCAGAGCATCTGTCACATATCATTATAGCAGGGTTATAAATGTAAAATACATGTACCATATAAACGCTAGTATGTCAAATTGATTAAAGAGGGATAGCATATAAACAATTTTCGTTTTGTGAGGTTATTTTCCCATGACAAACCTTGAGCATATTTACATTAGCCCAGGAGAAGTCGTTTGACGACTTCTTCATTATGTATCACGTCACCAATCAAACCTAGAATAAGGCTAAATAAATATGATTGTTCCCTTTACGTCTTTAAGGCAGAAAGATAAATCCATTTTTTATGTTGCATATACCTATAAATACTACTAACATATTCGTATCAACCTAATCTAAGCATTAAAAACATACATAAAATATTTATTTTGTATAAACGTTAATCTTACTTCTCCATGAACAGTTTAAATTCAAAGAAGTGCGCTATCGATCGATGTGTAGAGGATTTTTTTAAAAAGAAATCAGTTATCAAGGAAACTGTAAACTCTGGATAAAAAGCTTTCAAATTAAACAGATTTCATTTTTTCTCTCTTTCGCTGACAAGGGCTAACGTCTAGAAGAAGTCCCAAAGGTAAAAGAGATATGGAAAAATCATAGGATACTTTAGACTGTGTTGTATGTGATTTGATTATATTTATGAATGTCATTTAAATGCTAAAATCACCAGTCAATAAAATGCAGTTTTTTATGAGTACATTCATTAAAAAAATAAGACATGTGTTACTTTGTATATGTATACTTTTAGATTGAGTTATTTGAGTTCCTAACTTATGATTATATTCAAAGATTTAGAGAAGGAATATAAAGATTATGATTGTTCTGTGCTTTTGAAATGAAAATATATGAATGCTTCTTAGATGAGACGATGGTTTCTTCTGCGAGAAAAGAAGAAATGTGTTTAAGTAGTTGATGCTATATAATGAGTTTATACTTATATTTGTCATTTTATGCTAACATGATTAGCTTTACATTATATATTAAATTGCTTAGCAATCAAAAGTTGTAGATTTGAAAATGAATACACTGGTATGTAGATGAATCCATATTTGACATACAACTGCAATTATATACTATATTTGAAAAGAACTAATTTGAATTAATGTAATAGTTGTATTTATCTAAGATAAATGTATGTAATCAGTTCATTATTAAAACACTAATTAACCCACACAACACTCGAATGAACATGTACCTGAGTTAAATTAAACTAAAATCAAAATCCAAGTATGAATAAAAGGTTTTAAATGTATGTATTCATATTTTGTTTTTATTTAAACCATTTAGCGACATCAACCTATATTTGAATGTAGATTTCGAGTTCACAGAAACTGCCGGAATCTAACTTGGAGGCTGCCTGACAAAAAGTTCGAAAGATAGAAACGGGGTTCAAGTATATAGCTTTGAGGAGCTGAATCATAGCAAGCGACCACTGAGGCCTCATATCTGGAGAGGTGCCACGTAATTTTCCATTTATTTCAATACAAGCATCTGGTTTATTTGATGAGTTATGTTTTTCACATCATTCCTCGAATGGATGATACATTTACTGGCCTTAGATCTTCGGTTTATACATCCTTATAACGATGCGTGTTGCCTTCAATGCAGTTTGCATGATTTTAAACATTGACATCTTATAATTACACTGTAACATTGATTTCTCCTCTGGCAACAAACAATGTTTCCATTATATTTAGATATCAGATACAAAACTCAGTTTCTTGTGATAACTATAAAGTCGTTTCTTGCTTGTCATTTAGATAAGATAAAGATTGCAATATATCTACATCATAATGTTTATTTATCACGCTAGAGAATAACGGCCATTGCAAATTTCGCTATTACATTTGATGCGGACCTGTTGAAGAAACGGTGTAATTGATCAATAAAAAATAATCGCAGAAGATTTATAAAACATTGCTTCCCGGTAACACTACTTGTCTGACAAATGCTGAAAGTTAGCACAGTGTACAATCTGTCTCACAGGACCAGAAAGGGTGTAACGGGTAATATATTTAAACAGCGATAGGTTGAAAAAGGTCATAAACAATCCATCAAGGCAGACTGATGTGTCGCGAACCCATGTTTTGTAAACATGCTGAGAGCATCTACAATGATCAGAAGAAGTGGGAACCGACGTCAATTTTGATTATTCCTATACACCATGATGAAATAAGAAGATTGAATATACGATCCCCTGTAAAGTTTGCTGCGTTTGGTTGTATTTGCTGGTTAAAGTAATCTATTGAAGAAAAAAAGTAATGTAAATAAATGCAAAGATATCGCTGGTTTTAACCCACACAACACTAAATGTCTTGTATGATCAGCCCCAAGGACAGTATTTTTATCATTTTGGAGACGATGTCTACTCGAGACAGATATAGTGTTTACACATTGCAGTATCATGCCATAGACATTTGACATGATACCACACCCAGTCATATTATTCTTACACCGGAGTTACCAGTCCTGGAACTACCATTATACGCTGAGCGCCAAACAAGGAATCTGTATCAGTACCATTTTAAACGACCTTAGTATATCGCGTAAGGGGACCAAACCCACGACTAACGCTCCCAAAATGAATAGTCTTCTATTAAACTGTCAGAGGGTTATAAATCGAATGACTAACATAACATTTTAATCTACATGGAATTTATACATTTTATCTTACACCTACTGCAACAAAAACTGATAGCAGTTGCCTGATAAACTTAGCCTTTATCAGTCAGTTATTTTTAGAACAAAGGGTCTATCTCTCTACATAGATCTTTGTGTAGAGTTCACTAAGTGTATAAATGTTATGTTAATGTTCCTGTGTAAGTTAATGAAAGTGTTCATTTAACTGCTAAATGCATAATAAAAACATTGTATTCGTACACGATTTTGAAATAAATAGTGAAAATAGAGAACTGTTTTGTGTTAACACCAGTTTTTGTTCTGCCCATTACTGTTTACATACGCTGTCGCAATTTGCATAATATGCACATATTTTAGACTGCCGCTTTTTACGTAAGACGAATAAATCTCATCTGATAACTTTATATCAAAACACAGTGGCATATTATTCTCTATTTTGAGGACCTAGATTTAAAATTTAGACAAAACGCAACTTTAAATTACACTTCTGGACATAAAAAGATATCTAAGAACAATTGTTAATAATTTTTAAGGTTGATATTCACGCACGTATTCAAAAGAATGCAGAAAATGTTAAAACTGAAAATGACAAATTTTAGGAGAAAAAAAATAAAACGGAATGTTTTGTATTTTCTACGGAAGCACCGAGGGGACATGGTGTTTAACTTAGAAAAAAAAGTTCTCGCTAACACGTGGCCACGAGTTAGTAACTAAGAAAAACAAAACAAAAAAAAAACAACAGTTCCCGCTATATCGTAGCCAATCAGATCGTGAGTATCAAGGTAATCTAACGATTTGATTGGTCAGCTAACTCTTAAGCCACGAGATAGCTAAGTCGTGGCCACGAGTTAGTTAGACCATAAAATCTTTTTATTATCTCGTATCCCACATTCCGTCGACATTACTCAGATGTGTTTCGACAATTTACGGAAATTTCAAACGATATTAAGCGAAAATATTTTTCCTGACTATCCTAATAAAAATAAATGAAAATAATTTGCAAAAATAATATATAAAGACAATACATATCGGCTGGAATGAAAACGAACGGCTACAATGTAGTCATTTGAGATTTAAACGTTGTTTTGACATCTGAAACTGTGATTTTGTAATATTATACCTTATAATCTAAGAATATATGAGAATATTAATCAACTACGTACATCATGACAAAAAGACAACAAATAATTCTATCGATTTTTTTTTGTGCTAATAATATTTCAATTTCAATCCTTGGAAATTGAATTTCAACATTCGTTAAAATTAATAAAATTAGGAATGCTTGTATTTTACCAATCTCAAAGAACATTAAGGTAATTGTAAGATTGTAAATTAAAAAAAAACAATAAAACAAAAAAACAAAAAAAAAAAAACAGCAAAAAAACAAAACAACAACAAAAAAAAAGCTTCGATCCATTTGGGGAGTGCAAAAAATACGACATAAAAATTCTTCTGGGCCTTAATTTTAAATATACAACCGTGAGTTATCCAATATTAAAATCATTAAAAAATTGATATTATAAGGACAATCAATTATTGCGCAGATTGCAGCTTTGAATCATTTTTCAATAATACAGGAAAAATATAATTTTAAATCTTCTTTAAAAAAGTTATTTTACACGATTACAAATACGTTTAAACAGATTAAATGATTGAACAAGTTGCAAATATTGAAAACGAAATTCGAAAGAACAACTCAATTTATGTTCAAATTGTGAACGTTTAGCCAAGAACTAAAACTAGCATAAATGAAATAAAGGATAATAGTTTTGCCTTGTTACACAGGGATTTTATCCATCCACGGGAAACTTTATCTAAAGATTGCTCTAGAAATATTCAACTACTTATAAGGTTCATACGGACTTTCGTTCTGTCGTTTGTTTTTATTGTACATGAGGGGTCTCGTGCTAAACTTAACTAACCATCAAGTGGAGCAAAACAGAGTTATACCCCTCTTATTGCTATTCAGATATGTACTTTTAATTTCATCTAATGCACGTGTCTGTATCAAGTGCTATTGCGATATTAATGACAATGTGAACAAACCAACATGTTCTTTAAATAACTTGATACTATTTTGATGGACAGAACTATCCTTAAAACAGTTCTTTGTTTTTCTTGGGATCGCTGCACAAATTAAGCCTTCAGGCAATAATAACAAATGGTAAATACCCACATCTGTGTTGTTTTTAGAAAATATAAGTGTATATTTATGAGGTTAATATAAATGTGTGTGTGTGTGTGGGGGGGGGGGGTTCGATTGCTATTTATGAACGTTTATCAGAAAAATTGTGTATTTATGTATCTTTTGTCATATAGAAAGGGGGTATTGAAAAAGGTGGATTTTCTTCGCCTTTTACTTTTGTTGGTTGGTACTCTTTTGCACCAGATCTCTCACATTATGTAAAACAAAAGTGCAATATGTTTAGCGATATTTAACTTTATAAAAATAGTTATCGTAGTTCTTTAGTCCTTAAATTTGTATATTTTTATATTTGTATTAAGAATGTGTCTTTCACACCTTTATTATCGATTTAATGACAATTTTCTTTTTCTATTGAAATCAACGGTTTGTTTTTCAGCACGGGAATGTCGAACAGCGAGAATCATGACGCTACAAAGGAGCACAAATATCGTCAGATCGGTGAGACAATTAAACTTAATTAGACAGGCATGGTTATTCATTATCTGAAATAACTCTGCGAAAGTTTTGAGAAGCGAAATTACATGTAGTCAAAATAAAAACTTTTTTTTTCATTTAGATTTTAACACGCGTTGACGTCACTTGTTTTTCTTTCATTATCTTTAGTTTTCATTATGAAATTAATAATATCATTAGATCTTCTGTTCTGAGTGCAAGGACAAAACAATATCTAAAATTAAATCATGAAGGCTTCGTTTAGTTATGTACTTTGCTAAAATGTAATCAAAATTACTTGACGTAATTTCTAATAGTACAAAAAATGTTTCCCATGCGGCCAGAACAATCATCCGTAATCAGGACTATTGAAACTCCGTCGACTGTGAACCATTTCTTGTATCATTATGGATGAAGTACTTCATACATGTAGTTACTACTATTGCATTTAATCGTATGTATAGGGAATTATCGACTTAGCGTCAAGGAAGTACATCATTATCTCATTTCACTTTTTAAATTAGCAGAGCTTGTTACCATGTCATTCAGGATCATTAAGTATAACACGAAAAAAACATGTGTACTTATAATGTCTCTCATTTAATTTTGGATGGAATTTTCAACAAAAAAGTCCGGTCTATAAATTGATGATGTCCGGGCGAGCGTCGTCAGGCGTCGATGGGCGTCGGGCGTTCGCCGAGGTTGACTTTATTTTAAATTCTATAACTTCTATGTAATTCAGTTGATTGCTTAAATGAATGGACCTTTACATTATACAGTTGACCTTGTTAAGCGGCATCTGGACAGGTTTATCTTTTCGATCAGGTTGACCGTTTTTAATATGCTATAACTTCTATGTCCTTCATTGGATTGGTTCAATATTTGGACAGTTGCTTAAGTAGATGGGCCTTTACATTATGCAATTGGCCTTTTACTTACCTTTTTTTACAAAAAAAAAAAAAAAAAAAAAAAAAAAATCTGGGAATTACCTTTTCGCTTAGGCTGATCCTTTTTTAATGGCATTGCTAAAACTTCTATGTCCTTCATCGGATTTCCTCAATATTTAGGCAGTTGCTTAAGTGGATGGACTTTTGCATCATGTTCACTTTATGAAGAAAACTGCATCTGGACAGGTTTACCTTTTCGCTCAGGTTGACCTATTTTTAAGCTCACTTAGCACATGTGCTCAGGATGATCAGGTATGATCGTTGAATGTATGTTGTACATCCGTCGTCCGTACGTCGTTCCCAATTAGATTTTTTACACTCTAGCATCCTAATTAGGCAAATATCTTCAAACTTTATGACATTGTTTTGCGACCATGATTTCTCGGTTAAGTTCGATTATGACTGATATCGGCTAATTAGGTCAGGAGTTAAGCTCTTTTAATATTAAATGAATGTCAGTTTTCACTTTGTTTACACCCTATCATCTTCATTTCTTTAGCAATCATCTTCACACTTTATAAACCCGCCCATAATATAACCAGGTCTTGTTTAATAAGAAGACTGGTTTTAAAAGCTTATTTTGTATCATTCTCTTTTAAATATGACCGATTCAAACAATATAATAGATAATAAACACTAAACCGCCATTCAGTGATATAGTATACATGAAGAGAATATATATATCATATAATACTTTAACAGGTGCCATCCATTACTAATCATACAATTGCAGATGCGTCCCCCAAAAACTAATACATATTTTAGGTACTATAAGAATATCTATTGACGTGAAAATTAACACATAAACTTTGTCAATAAATATATAATAATACTCATATATATACATTTATCACAATAAGTTTGCACTGGATTTACCCGTTTGCATTCATTATGTAAGTGAGAAGTAAGATATAAAAAATATATATCTAATGCGAGATATAATGATTACGGCTGCAAGCATGTCAGCAAAACTATCAAACACAAAAATGAGAATGATATTACTTAAGTATCCAACTTTAAAAAATGAAAATTTACGACACCGTGTTTGTGCACCTTATTTTCTTAAAGATTGAAAATGTTTCTAAAAGCTAATACTATATACGATGTACATGTATTATTCTGTATTTTGTAAAACATATATTCTATCATTTTTGTTATCCTTTTCCTCATTTTTTTATTCGTGGTGTTCCAGCAAAGACAGAAAACCCTTTGCAAACGATGTCCGAGAAAACTGATTTTCTAGAATTGGCTAAGAAAAGATGACACTCAATGCGTGAGACACGGTCTAATCGAGTATTTTAGTATATGTTGTAATACCTCTGCCTTTAGAAAGGACTGTCTAGTTATGAGGATCCACACGTGTCAATGATCATGAGTTCATTGGAAGAAAGATGAAAATATGGACAAACTGTAAAGAAGACATTAACAAATGTTCATTGGTGTTTTCAATATATTCTTGTTACTATGAACAATATTTCTTTCGAAATCTGCAGTCGATATATTGAATGGAAATGTAGGCTATTCTTAAACAGATGTAAGATAAAGTCAAGATAAGTGAACATATGAAAAAGCTCTGGAGAATTTTAATTTTGGTCTATTTTAAACAGTCTTTGTTTTATAATGAATAAATGATGAATTCAAGAACTATGTTTGTATACATTATACATATGTTTGGTGTGTTAAATCAACTGCCAATATTAGGCTTTGGTTTAAAACGTCAGGACCGACATAAGATCCCTCTTAATCTCTGTCAGTTTGAACCAGACACATTGATCTCTGTCCACGCTCATCGCAATGAACGAAAGTGAGAAAAACATGTTACTTGAATCAATAAAGAATACACTTTTCTGTGATGCCTTTATACTAGATTAACTACTTCTTGAAAGGACATTTGCAAGTTGAAAGTCTTTTTTTTTATCAAATACGCTTTTAATAGTGAAGTAATCTAAGCTTATAAAGTTATATGACGATTTAAAATGATCCAATAAAAGCATCGTTGAAATAGACAGTCATAGGGTAACACTGGCATCATACTCCATCTGTTTGTTCTCTCTCCTATTCTAATTATGTTATAATTCATACTTTTTAAGTCACTGAATGACTTGACTTGACTATTTGAGTTTACCGTTGCTTCGACAGTATTTCAGTCATACAGCAACGCCCAGTTAATTACAGGTAGAGGAAGACCCCGAATGCACGGAGGCATCCGGGTAGAACCACCGACCTACCGAAAGCCAGCTGGAAGGCTTCCTCACATGTAAATCCGAATGACCCTGCCGGGATTCAAACACATGCGGTGAGGGGCTGAGTAAGTGTGGAGTCACTGAATACAAAATCATTTTTTTAACAAATAAAACTACTCACTATTTTTGTCAGGACAAACAAAAAACTTAATTAAGTAACAGAAATATCTTAAATTAACAGAGGGACACACTGTGCAATTTTGCCTCTTGTGTTTCATGTCGCTAAATTTACAATTAAATTATAATTTAATCACAATTAATTCACAAACTCATTAATTCCTTTTAACGCCTAAATATGTACTTTAACACAATTATCCATTCAGGATAAACATTGCTTTTCACTGGATCTTTCAATCAAAGAAAGGAGTGAAAATGGCATAAACTATAAATGCAATAAAACAATCATATTCAGAAGGCATGTTTTGTTTGGTTTAACATGTCGATGGTATTTAAGTCAGTTGGAGACTGTTTAACTGAGACATAAATATAAGTATACTACCACAATGGAATATCACATCGTAGATGTATGAAATGATATCATATTCAGACACATTATCCTGACGCTGGGTAATGTAACGACACTATTATATTTGCTGAATGCCAAACATGGTCATATCATTACAATTTGTGCTGATTTTGGTAAGGCATGTTTAGGGATCGAGCTCACTACCTCCTGCTCCAAAATAGACGATAAAACCATCAGTCACCTTTTTATCAGAACATACATACATGTATAAAATGGGACGAACCTGTAATCTAAGTTTCCATGGGAGTATTTGTTGTTATCAGTATACCAGGAAATATGATTTTCTTATAAACACCATCAATGAAGCATGTCAACCCATAACTAACACTGGTGTATTTGAAAACATACATCTGATGTTAATCTAAGTGTGCATGTTTATTTGTCTGTTGTTCTTAACGTCCAACCTACAGCAATCTCATTAAAATCAGATTCAGTATGCTAACTGGATCTGACCACATGGTATAGACGGACGTCTCAGATTGACCTATGTATAAGCATATCAGATCGGCGGCTACAGAATCTTTCGGTATTTCAGGGAGAAGTAACCGCACCAATCTCACAATAGGGTAGAAAGATGTCTAAGCGGCCGGGTAGCTCATTTGGTAGAACATTCGCCCTGTAAGTAAGAGTCCCGGTCAAGCTGCAAATTTTCTTACCCTGTGTAGAAACGCGCAACGTAATTGGTTTAAAATAGGGCACTTGTTTATGCATATAAATTACTTAAAAGGTCACTCTGACGTGACCCCTAATGCGATGTTGTCAGATCCTAATCGCGGATAGTAGAGGAGTGCAAATTAGGATATGATTTTAATGAGATTGCACCTACAGTATTTTAGCCCTTTGGAAACTATGTCTACTTGAGATAGATATAGTGCTGCCACACTGCAGTATCATGCTGTAAATAAGTGACATGATACCACACCTACCAGGTAGTCACATTATCCTGCCACCGGGCAAACCAGTCCTGAAACTACCTTGCATATGTCCACACATGTATATAAAAACTATGCTTAACATATGATGCCTGACTTAGAATGAGACTTCAGTCGTTCTTAAGATACAGAAGATTGTTACACTTTGTTCTTTTCCATAATTCTTTGACTCTACTCTTAATGTCGAAATGAATCCATTGTTATTGCATACTTTCATAACGATACACAACTTGCTTTTGCAATACATCTAATTATCTAAGTCGTTTGAATAAAAGTATGAATCAGGAGTGATATAAATCGCGATCTTAGAATAAATAATTAGATGATTTAATTCCTATTGTGTACCGCTTTTTCCCTCCCTTTTGTTTAAAATTCCCCACGGGGAAATTCAATAATACGAAGTGACTGCTGTTTTATGAAAATGACATAATTTCTTTAATGTTGATATGTCTATTTCAACACTCCCTTTCTTTATAATCGGACAACAAGAGACAATATTATGAATATGTAAAGTATAGTTCTGACACGCTGTGTCATGTATAACAATTTCTCTGTCTTCTTAACAAAAGATATTGATAAGCAACCTCAATAAATGAATGTCCGATTCCAAACAGTAACCACGAATGTTCGATATATTTAGGCACATATATTAAACATGCATTTCTCTGAAGACATCATTATACATTTTCTATCCTTTTCTACCCACATGTTGACTCTAACAATATAGCAACAGTCAATAGCCCACAAGAAATAAGACTAGATAAGTGCTATTCAAGTTTTCAAGTTATTTAACGACAAAATAAGAACGTAGTGCTTGATACTCCATTATTGTTTCTAAGCTTTTGTCTATATTAAAATGTACATTAATATAGCTTGGTGAATCAAGGTTTTGACTGGGAGGGAATAACAATAGTGTTGGTTCTCTTATGTAAGAATAAAAAGTTACATCGTATTTAAACCAAACTTGTTATTTTTAATCATTTTCTGAGACATCTTTAATCAAATGGCATTATAAATAAACATACAGTCAAATCCCGGTTGCTCCACACCCCTTGTTCAAATACCTGGCGTTATTCGAAAAACATATACGGTTCCGATCTCGTCCCATCTTATTTCTGTATAAAATACCCTGTATTATTAAAATTTGCATCATTCGAATACACGGCCTCATTCGAAAGTACTTTTGACCGTGCTGCTACTGCAACTACAACTTAAAGTCGCCAATAAAACATGTTGTTATTGACGCCATTTTGAAAACAGTGAGAAGGCGCGAAAGATTGTGGACGCTGGTTTCCCGCAATTTGATTACTGTATAGAACTACTGTAATAAAACCAAGTACAAGTAGTATGTGCATTACTTAAAGACTTAAAGAACGAATTAACATTTTATAAAACATCGTTTATCATTGAAAAACAATCATATAATTACCAAGTAATTCCTTAAATATAAGAAATTATTTGAGATAAACGACGTTAAGTTGTAAAGTCTTTTAGCTAACAGATAAATAGGTACAATGAATTTTCTATATGACATCAACATTTTTCATGTAGATAAATACACTTTTAATGGCCAATTATTCTTCCAAAAGTAGTGTAGTGTATATTCTTTGGACAGAAAAGTGTGTGCAACAGATTTTGTTAAGAAATGTAATCTGCACATACTCGTTGACAACAACGTTACTACAATGCAAAAGTATGAATGACTCTTTTATTTATGGTCATTTATTTGTTTACAAATATATATAAATATAATAATATAATAATAATTATTATTTGCATTTTCCGGATATCTTCCTCATTATTCTGACGTTTTCCATGGACCCTCCGTATGTCTCCGTTAACGAATCACGAGTGACGTACATGTACCAGAAAAATGTAATTCGGCGACAAATTTTCAAATTCAAATTACAGTGTATTTCCGTTTTTCGGGAATACTCGCCAATGTAAAATCTAAACAAGGAGAGTATTTTGACATCCATACAAAATTCTAAATTGCGTCATTTCATTAACATGTTCAATGGGTTAAATTGAAACATGTATTTGCATAATATGTACCATTTGTGAGAGTTTTATTATATGTCAATGTTATTTTATATTTTCTATTTCTTGACAATTAAAACATAATGAAATATAATGGGCCTCGAAGAGATTAGGTTTTGCTCGCAATTTTTCTGTTGCAATGATGCAACGTATAAAACACAAATTGTAAAGCAAACATATACAGTATATTTAAATTTACAGTCTAATTTGAAACGAATTCCAATTAAAGTTATCTCTTTATTTTTTTATCAAAAATATATGGTGCACCTAATCTGTATTGAATGAACTCATTATCATAAATGTAAAAAATATGGCTTGCATAAAACGAATTATGTAAGGGTGTAAGGCTGATAACTGTCCAATATCTCTTAGAAAAAACAAAGCGATGACTATAGGGCCTTACATGGTTGATCTGAGGCATATCTCAGAATTCGAACATCTTCCCCTTGTCAAAAAAGTAGATGCCACAAATAAACACATTATAAAGCAATTGGATGATATCATGTCTTCTATTGATATAATAGCATATAATACTCAAGGATAATGAGAAACTAGACTTCGTGGTTGTCTTCTATAAACATTAGACCCAAATCCGATCATTGGAATTAAATTATTTCTTCGGAATTCTTGGGATGAATTCTGTACAATATTCTGTATGAGGTACTTAAATAGCAAAAGATTACTTCATAAAAATGTTTCAAGTGCCTTTGTTTAGACAGTTTCCCTGGTATTTCGAGATGAAGGTACTGTTACTCTGTATTTCCGGGCATTTTTTTTATCATATTTTAGCTGAACGATGTCTAGGAATTATTGTATATTCGACCATTTTACGTGTATCAGGATTCAATTAATTATAATGATTGTTTATTATAACAGACAAATGTACTACATTTAATTCCCAAAGAAAACAATTAAAATTATTATGTATATTTCTTTAACGTTTAATCCCCTTTAAGACAAGTTTTGTTTGATTCATTCATGTTACCTTAAATTTTAAAAGGAATTTTTAAAAAAAATAAAATAGCAGGATATCATGCATATGACACGTGAAATTAATATTAAAAAGTATATTACTGTGCAAATTTTGACGTCACTTTTTATTAAAATGAATTGAATATATAAGTTTGGCAAATAGGGTGATATTTAACAGATTTGATATTTACCGTCTTCTTTTTTATCGGCTTAAAAGCTTAGTAATTACAAGGGGATCATTTCTAGTCTAAGAGTACTTGTAAAGATTGATGTTTTTTTTTTTTATTTAAAAATATAAATAATCTATATACAAGTCCAATAAGATTTGAACTGAATTTTGTATCATATAAGACATTTAGAAGTTTCAAGTTAGAATACAGTTTCTGCCTTTCGTTCCAGCGGGAGCGTATTCAAGAGTTCCCATTTCCTTGAAGGCAGCTTTAAGCAAATCATCCGAAATCATTAACCACGAAGCGTGCAAACACAGACAAACAATCCTCCGTTGACCTTTTCACTGGCCTTGCCTTCACACACAAAAAATAGACTGAGGGTAAACTGATTGGCACTGTTGGATATTGGGAAAGGTTAAAAGAAGGTGGCATTCAATGCGTGAGACACGATTATATCGAGGATTTGATTTTGTTGGTGTTAAAACATGTGTCCCTCTGCTCTAAGCCAAAGCTGTCTGGCAGAGATGACCGAATATTGTCAATAGATAATCATAAGTTCGCACTAGGCCATTAGACATGCACACGAAACATAGAGATTGATTTCCCAAAATGGTATTATTGAGTGTGTTTTGTCTTAAAGACAGAAAAAAGTAAAAGGAAGTCTTGCTTTATCTCGCTATAAACATAAATAATATTGCTTTCACTTAAAACGACTGTTTGTAAGAAAATATTCGCTTCAAATCATAGTATATAGATATTTATTTCAATGAAGTTAAAGTATCCCCACTCTAAAAGCCAAAATTATTTCATATCTGGGCATTGTATGGAAGTATTTCTATGATGTTTTTTTTTTCTCTTTAAAGACATCGACATCTAAAATAAAATATTTTACCAAGATTATTTTCAAGTTTTGTTCAATTTGGGCGAGATAATCCAAGTTTAAGTTAATATTGAAACCTATGGGAAATAAACATTTCCTTTAATGTGATATAAAAAAATGGAATCTTGAGGAAAACTCATGGTAGAAAGAAACATTATATGATTTGATACTATTTCAAATTTCACAAAGAAATCCAAACCTTAACGTAGAAAAATGGAAATATTCATTACTTTTTGGTTTTTATTGGAGATAATTCATAGTTTACAGACGATAAAACAAACTCGCAACTGGGAGGACATCAAAATAACTTTAGTCACCAATAATTATTATCATATTAATACGACACTTTGGTTTACATAGTTTGTAATTTTTGAGCTAGTAGTGCCAATTCATATTTGTATGTTTTTGGTGGAATTGATGGCTTTGGGATGGAAAAACCTTATGAGAGAAGTGAGTATGCTAGTTGAACTAACGAATACTACAACTTTGAACGGCACTATATATTCTTCACAATCTATGCTAAGACATTTTCAAATTCGTTTCATGAAATACATCTTGAAATGCACAATTAATGGTCAATGAAACCCAGAGTAAGATTTTGATTTATTCAAAGCAAGCAACATTACATGGCCGTATTCACATCCACGTGTGGTCATAATATCTGTTTGTTTAACACACTGACCTTTCCATTCAATTATACCACTATGTTACACTATTGACACTAGTAGTGTATTTGGTTTTATGCGAATGCAAAAAATAAAATATTCTTCCGGGATATAAATGCACTTCTGCCAATTAATGGCGTTTTTCTACTTCAAATAAGCCCTGCACAAATCTGCTCTTAAGGTCAATGCCTCTGAGATGGAGACAAACATTTGCAATCAAATAATAATGATCGAGTATAATCCTGTATATTTCTTTCTTATTATTATATTTCAAAAGTTAATCAATGCTTAATGAATTTCAATAATTATGTTGAATTATTAACACATGCTATTTCTATGAATTGTTATTTATGGCTGGTAAAATATCTTAAACAGGTGATCGTTTCAGCGAGTTCAATAATTTCACCTTTTTCTTTATAGATATGATATTTAAGGAAAAATAATCAAAATTATTGCGCTTAACTTTTAAAGTTACAATATATGTTAGCAGCATCATGCAATTAATAAAATAAATAAAATTAATTTAAATTGACAAAAATATCTTTGCGGATGTGTACATTATTTTTTATCTTTTAGAAATCCTTTTCGAGATTTGGTGCTTTACATTAAAAAAACAAAAAACAGAACGTTTCCAACCTGAAAGAAAATGCACAATCTTTAGTGTTTTTTTTTGTAAAACTTTTCCCCTATATAATGAAATGTATGCTTGTATTGTATGTATAATACACACCTGATTGATTTTTTTTACACTTTCAACAGTTTACTTATAGGAAATCATATTATCATTTACAAATTGTGCTTAAAATTGTAATACCTTTTTAACAAAACATCTAAGCATTCAGTGATTTTCATCATTACGATCTACGAACAAGTTTTTGATTCACATATTTGCTAATGGTATGAATTATTGATGGTACACGCAATGCATGGAACGAATATTTTATTTTTGAAAAAAAATATAAAAAAATCCTATTTTAATTCAATTTTATAAAAATGTAAATGACAGAGATGGTGTAATTCATATAATGAAATATATATGTCTATAATCTGAAATCTATGATATCTCCTCGTTGTATGTCAATCTATAATACATATGTACATACTACAAAATACAATTTATGGGTTTTATGAAATAAATAAATACGATTTTCTAATTCAGTATGGTCTCTTTGAAAACCAATTTTCATGTTCTATAAATTCAGTATTGTATGGATGGCTCACTCTAATGATTATAAATTCATTTAAAAATAAATTGTAACAGCAGTCTTTCTTGTCTTTCTTAACTTAGAGCAATATAATTTTCATGAGGAATAATTTAAGTTCATTGTTAATACACAAAAGTCATTCTTACGAAACTCCGAATTCAGGAATAGTTGTGACGCGAAGTATTTCTTTTAAGCTATTTACCGAACATATTAGCTATACAGGAATACACATGTATTTAGAATAGTTACTTTTATATGAAATATGCAGATCGGGAAAAGGCAGGATAATTCGGTTTCGAACTTGTCCTCAAAACAAATGTTTATCGAATTAGTTTTGTTTTATTGAGTTTCTGCTCGCTTAATTCTATAAGATCAAACTAAAATATCTTAAAGTATCTTAACTTTCATACCTTTGTCTTCAAAACACATTAAACACGTTCGATGAGGAATGTTTTAGGAAAAACTAACACTGTTTAATACATTCCGAGACATAAAGTTAAGATCAGTGTCCCACAAGTTGTTGCTTTTTAAAAAAATAATATGTATTTACGTTTATAGAAGTCTAGTCTCTGTTGAAAGCACTGTCTACTTAATGCATCACGTAGAAAGTCAGCCATGTGTGTACGTACAAAAGTTCTTTTTTCAGCGCCTGGAAAGAAATCCTCTAATCATTAGACCACGTGACCCATTATAGCAACCTTTGTTTGTCTAATATACATTTGTAGCAGTTCAGCGATGAGTAATAGAGGAGCATTAGTTTTAACATAAGATAATAGCATATCACTCTCTAAAGAATGGTTATATTTTCATTGGAATAAAAAAAAAAAAGATTTAAGATTCCCCATAAATGTATGCGTGGCAATCATTCGTTTCTCTATACATTTTATTATGGGAAAACTTTAAACTGCGATATTGATATTAATAATAAGCATTTTTTCCCAGCAGTGTCTTTTAGGGTAACCCGTTACGAAAATTAAGTATAATCATGTTCATCCAAATGCTTAAGAAGACTTAGGTGAAGATAAAAGCATCCATTGACTTTGTGTTATAGGCTGTTATGCTCAAATTCTATATAGGCCTCATTTACTTTAAAATTCCCATTATCACTTGACGAAACATGATCTCGATTTAATGATGAATGGCTTACTTTAATTTTGGATATTTTTATTTCTGCTCCAAAGAATATGACATAAGATTGGGACCAATCCCACAATTGTTGTGATTGGAAGGAAAACTTACTGTAATTCGATACTTTCTTGCAAACCCTTTTCATTGATTAATGTAAATAACGATGTGAAAAGAATAAGAAAACAACAACAACGTTTTTACTAAATACAATATGTATTATATATTTTTACTAATTGTTACAAAAGTCTCTCAACAAAATGTGATTTCTAGAAATGAAAATTATTAGTTGTTTTCACACGCTACGATAAGCAGATCTGGCTAAATGAAAAAATATATATAACAAAAAAGTCATTATATTGATATTCGCATTTTTTTTCTTTTTTTTTTCAAACGAAGAAATAAATATTTTTTTGTATATCCGCTGTAACGGTAATTTCCTTATTTTTCTTCGAGGCCTTTTTTCATTATATCATTTTATTTGTCACTCTTGAATCATCTTATCTCAACGTAGTTTTGTGACTGAAAGATGAAACGATTAACAAATCGGGCAGAATTGTTCATATGTTTTTTTTTTAAGTTAACATTGATGTGTACAGACGAAACTTTTCAATTGTACATGGTATGATATTTAACGGATTTGAAATGGACAAAGATGTAGATAAACAACTAATATTAAGTGTAAACAATTTTATTTCCTTCGTATATAATGTAAGCGTGATGTAGAATCAAATTTTTTATTTATATATTTTTGTAATTCAAATATATACAGTGTTTAATTACTCTCTCTCTCTCTCTTTATACAGATTTTGTTTTATGTATGTCCCTAATAAAAAAAATCAAATCGATAACAAATTAAAACAAACACGTTTTTAATTATGTTATATGTAAAACACATATATCATTGTTAGATTGAAACTAAATGTACAAAGTTAAATCAAATGTTTTTGGTTTTAATAAGAAGAATTTGAATGACTTGTTTCCAAGTTCTCTATCATTATAATAGATAGTGATGTTCTATTTCACCCTGGCACTGAAAGTGTGCTTTGCTGATATATTCCTAATAGGATATTAAAGGAAATTAAGATCTTTTTTAGCATCCATAAAAAGACGATTATACTCAAAATGATAAATATGGAAGAATTACATTGTATGGTTATACTACATGGTATAGAACTCTGAAGTATAATATTTAACTGGAGTAAGTAAAGATATTAGATTACGCTGAGGAGCCTTTATTTTCGTGTTTTCTTAGAGAGACATTTTAGAAATAAACTTAGAATATACTCTAAAGGGATACTTTTGTAAAATATTTCAAAGTTAAATAGTTCATCAGATTTGTGCTTGAATCGGGAAGAATAGGATTCAATTCCTGGTCACCACATAACAAAATCGTTAAAATGGTGCTGGTATGGCCTCTTTTATTGGCGCTCAGCATGTAAAGGTAATGCCGGGACTGATTGGCTGGGTGTCAGGATAATGTTACTGTGTGTATGGTATTATACCACATGTCTACGGCGTGATGTAAACATAATCTCAAAATGACTGAAATACTGTTGGCGGGAAGGTGAACCCAATTGAAGTAAACACATATCTGCGTTTCATTTATTTTCGCTAAAAATCCGTTGAACTAGTTAATGATATAAGACTGAAGTATTAGGGAATATATGCAGAAGTAATTTCAAAACTGTTTTGTATCTTCCTTTTTTTCAGAACGAATGTACTTTAAGTATCAATTAACAATTTAGATATCGTTCCTAATCAGGTCTTTGTTATACCTCTTAAGTATGCAGAATTCTATTCCCAGGTGGAATAAAAATTCCAGTTGTTTTATACAAAATAGACTAGAACATTTCCTTACTCACGGATATTCATCCATTCGTTCGGTGGCTGAGCAGTCGTAGGAACCGACTTTAAAAGAATTGCTTAGCTCCTCGCTACCATGTAGAGTCATTCAAATTGTTTACATGAAGACGCATTGGGTAGCTTTGTGGTTTCTATCCAGAGGCCCCTGTGCACTCGAGGTATCTGTAAATAGCTGAATAATGCTTTATAACTGAACGGCTGTCGAAGTAACAGTTAACTATAAAACAGCAACATCATTCACATGTTCTCATTTCATAAAATTGATGTATATTTAAACTGAATTTTAATATGCGAAATAAGTCAAATTTCATATCCAATAAATCATATCATATAATGTCACAGAATAATAAGAATCAAGACTTAACATCTCTTGGTATACTTCACTGTGTTATTTACTACAAAACCAATGCAAGTGTAGCTCATACATTTCCGATTTACTGTTTCATCTTTAAAACCACAAGTATCTCAGATTATAGCATTTGGTGCATGCAATGATTTATTGCTGTTCAGTTTTAAATCTTGGGAATGGATGATGAATTTCCTTGTCATAGATCTATAGTCTACGATATGTACATGTGTTTATATCCATATGCAGCTGTGCGAGATACTAAACACATTTTACACAAGTATAGATGTTTAGGCTACTCATTGGCAAGAATAACATCGACTTTCAATAGACATGTTAAATGATTATACTCAAGGCCGTAAAAAATTGACTTTGGCAAATGTCGATTATTTCATGTCGTGTTGTTTTTTTCAAAACCATTTTTGATTATTTTCGATTTTAAGTAATAGATTATTGCATATCTTGTGTTTCATTTAATTTTATCACTGAAGAAAATGCCAGTTTAAAAGTGAGGTCAACCTGTGTAAAATATAACGTGAACTATCAAAGCTTCATACATGGGACGTTTTCCAAGTCTTCGTGTATATATTTATAAACTTGACATGACTTGACTATTTGAGTTTACCGTCGCTCCGACAGTATTTCAGTCATATAGCGACGCCAAGCTAATTACAGGTGGAGGAAGACCCCGAATGCACGGAGGAATCCAGGTAGAACCACCGACTTACCGCAAGCCGGCTGGAAGGCTTCCTTACATGAAAATCCGAATGCCCCTGCCGGGATTCGAACCCACGCGGTAAGGGTTGTGTGATTGTTAAAGTCAGCGACTTTACCCTCTCGACCACGGAGGCCCCATATTTATAAACATATATCAACGTATTCCTTTTTTATATGATGTTTCAAGAGTAGATTTTAGTGATTATTCTTTCTTAGAATTTTGTAAGTTTTCTACATGTTTATGCTAACTAGCGTTATCCATTTAGTTTTTCCTTTCATTCTAAGATCTGGCTCGAATTCTACCGACAAAACTTAGCGCTAATTAATACATGTACTTAAAATCTTAAACTTGTTATATACACAAATCGTATTAGATCCTGCAAATAAATAAATGTTACATATCTTCCATTCTGCAGAACTCAAAATCGCCAACTGTCTTCCCTCCTTTGTACCATTATGGAATGGAACAGTCTTGTCAGTGCTATCGGTTTATCTGACAAAACAATATATTTACCCCCCCCCCTCCACTCCCTCTCTATCTTATGTTTTTTTCACTGTACACACACACACACACACACACACACACCACACACTCTCTCTTTTATATACACCCTGACAATTATCTTTAAGCATTGAAGGCGCGACCAATATTTGAAAGAACTGAACTTCTTCAAATTAACTTACATACGGCAAACCAGCAAAGATGAATCTTATCCTTATCTACAAGCAATAACTTGGTTCAATAAATTTAACGTCTATGAAAACAATATTGAACGTAATACTCTCGATGTGGTTATTTTTATCAAATGGAGTAGTCTAGTCCCTAGACGAAATACAATATTCACCAGTTATTACAAGGATATTTAGTGCACAGGATTAATATGTCTATATAAAATAGCTGTATGCTTAGTATAATTATAAAGAGAATTTTATCGCCGTTCAGCTAAATGTCATTTCAAATACGATATAGACCGTCTTATTTTGAGATATATGGATTAATGAGCATCTATGATCAGTTATATTGTATATGATTTATGGACATATAATGTACATGACCATAATGTGATTAAGTTGCAGTAACTGACAAATTCATTAGGTTTTCGCATCGCTGTGCGAAAACCTATTGTTCTCGTTCTGTTTCTTTTTTTTTTAGGTTTTCGCATCGCAGTGCGAAAACCTATTGTTCTTCTTCTGTTTCTTTTTTAGGTTTTCGCACCTCGCAGTGCGAAAACCTATTGTTCTTCTTCTGTTTTATTTTTTTTATTATTATTTTTCTAACCTTTTTTTGTGAACGGCATATCACCATGATAGAAAAAAGTCACATTTCTGATTTTTTTACCAGTTTTGTCCTATAATTTGAATTTGATCCTAGCGTTGAGAAAATGTTCATTTTTGTCTTAGTTTTGCCGCTAGGTGGCGTTTTGTAAAAATGACTAAGGGCTAATAACTCTGTTATTTGAGGTCCGATTCAAATGCGGTTTTTTGCATTGTGTTCCTTGTCAGAAACTTAATAAAATATGATACGTTTCAATTATTTGCGTATATAAAACTTTCGTGCTACAGGAGGTTGAAAGTTCGAATCTCGAAAAAACGATGATATAAAGGTAGGTCTACGAAAAAAGTCCCATTTTTTTTAGAGATGAGATAGGAGAATTTTGTTTGTTGCATGTGATTCGCAAGACATATACGCACAAAATATATGGTGTGGCGATTTTGAGAAATGCATGGTTTGTCCACAGTACGCGGTCAAACGTAACCAATATTTTCGAAAAATCAACATTTTAAAAGCATGACTTTTAAGGTTATTTGCAGCTCCTGACTTGATTTTTTGTTCAATCTTCATCATTTTTTCACTGTTAATGCATTTTTATAAAACAAATAAAATCATAGGAAAAAAATCACCCATAATATACAAAGGTCAAGGTCATATACCAATTATTATTATTTATATCGGCATAAAATAGCTCAAAATCTAAAAATATTTCATAGAAAGTATATGAACAAAAGTTTTAGTTTGTGAGGAGATCTTTCCATTGGTGTTTAGCTTTTGAAGATCGGACTTCATTTGATCAAATGACCACAGTCCAAAGTTTGATCCTCTTATCAAACAATTGTATATCCATATGTTTCCTCTTTTTTGCTGCTCCTGACTTTATTTTTTGTTCAATCTTCATTATTATTTCACTGTTTATGCATTTTTATAAAACGAATAAATTCATTGAAAAAAAATAAAGTATAATATGCAAAGGTCAAGGTCATATACCAATTATTATTATTTTTTCGGCATAAAATAGCTCCAAATCTAAAAATATTTTTTAAAAAGTATATGAACAAAAGTTTTAGTCTGTGAACAGATCTTTCCATTGGTGTTTAGTTTTTGAAGATCGGTCTTGATTTGGTCATTTTACGGCAGTCCAAGTTTTGATCCTCTTTAGAACAATTGTAAATCAGTTTTTATGCTTCAAATTGTGATATATAAGGAATAGAATGTTTGACTAGTGCGACTTGTATACTTGATTGAACCATTTGCTGCATTGCTAGGTACCTAATAGTAAAATTTTAATCAGTTTTGGTTCTCATTTTGCCGCTTGGGGGCGATTAGCTTGAAATCACTATTAATAATTTAAAAAAAAATGAAGTCTGATTTTTATGCGATTTTTTTTTGCATTCTGTTCTTCGGTGACATCAATTTGAAATGACACAAAAAAGATAATGCGATATTTCATAAACATGATAGTAATTCAATGCAACAGTTGTTCGTAATAGTGTTGACTGGCATATTGCATTGTCGTGTGTCATTTTATACTGTTGTTTGTCGTTTGCAATTGTTATTTATCGAATACAATTGTCATTTGTCTCCATCATAAAGTTAAACACACATATAACATTGCAGTACCCGAAGTCCGTAAAAAATGTTTTCAAGTTTACGACTACATAACAGACAGGTAATACTCAAAAGTATTCTTCTTGGTAAAAAGTCTGATTATACATTGCGACAAAAATGTTTGAATGATCACTGTTAACAGTATTCAACAAGCCATTGAACGAAGAAATATGTTTTTCGAATCATGCATCTCATGAACTGAATGGAATTGCTTTCATGAAAACTGATGATATCGCGATTTCATAACTGACAGGTAATACTCAACAATACTCTCTTGGGTAAAAAGTCTGCTTAAACATTGCGACAGAAACGTTTCAAAGATCACTGTTAACAGTATCAACAAGCCATTGAACGAAGAAATATTTTTCGAATCATGCGACTCGTGAACTGAATGGAATTGCTTTCATGAAAACCGATGATATCGCGACTACATAACTGATAGGTAATACTCAAAAATCTTCTTTTGGGTAAAAAGTCTTCTTAAACATTGCGACAAAAGTGTTTGAAAGATCGCTGTTAACATTATAAACAAGCCATTGAACGAAGAAATATTTTTCGAATCTTGCGACTCGTGAACTTAATGGAATTGCTTTTGCGAAAACCGATGATATCGCGATTGCGATTCTAGTTTTTTTTTTATTTTTCTAACCCTTTTTTGTGAACGGCATAGCTCCGAGGTGAGAAAAGCCACATCTATGAAACTTTTATCAGTAATAACCACGTATTTGAAGATGATCCTAACGTCGAGAAAATTTTCATCTTTGTTTTGATTTTCCCGCCAGGGGGCGTTTTATATGAAAATGTTTAATAAGCAATATCTCAATTATTTGAGGTCCGATTCAAATGCGGTTTTTGCACAATGTTCCTTGTAAATAGCCCAATAAAATATGATAGGTTCCAAAAATTTGCGTATATAAAACTTTCGTGCTACAGGAGGTTGAAAGTTCGAATCTCGCAAAAACTGTGAAATAAGGGTAGGTCTACCAAAAACGTGCCCATTTTATTCAGAGATGAGATAGAAGAATTTTGTTTGTTGCATATGATTTGCAAGACATATACGCACAAAATATATGGGGTGGCGATTTTTAGAAATGCATGGTTTGTTCACAGTACGAGGTCAAACATAACCAATATTTTCGAAAAGTCAACATTTTAAAAGCATGACTTTTAAGGTTATTTGCAGCTCCTGACTTTATTTTTTGTTCAATCTTCATCATTTTTTCACTGTTAATGCATTTTTATAAAACAAATAAAATCATAGAAAAAAAATCACCCATAATATGCAAAGGTCAAGGTCATATACCTATTATTATTAGTTATATCGGCATAAAATAGCTCCAAATCAAAAAATATCTTATAGAAAGTATATGAACAAAAGTTTTAGTTTGTGAAGAGATCTTTCCATTGGTGTTTAGTTTTTGAAGATCGGACTTCATTTGATCAAATTACCACAGTCCAAAGTTTGATCCTTTTATCAAACAAGTGTAAATCCGTATGTTTCCTCTTTTTTGCAGCTCCTGACCTTATTTTTTGTTCAATCTTCATTATTTTTTCACTGTTTATGCATTTAAATAATAAAAATAAACTGATAGTAAATAACGATGATAGTATGCAAAGGTCAAGGTCATAATACCGATTATTGTTATTTTTATCGGCACGAAATAGCTTCAAATCTAAAAATATTTTATAGAAAGTATATGAACAAAAGTTTTAGTTTGTGAAGAGATCTTTCCATTGGTGTTTAGTTTTTGAAGATCGGGGTTGAATTGGTTGAGTTATGACAGAAAGGCGAAAAGTGTACTTTTAACGAAATTGAAACGCTGTAGTTTCATGAACTTTGAGTCAAAAATTATGATTTCTTCAGCATTAACACACTGAAAAGTGAAGTGATGTATACTGCAAGGAATACTTGTTTGGTCACGTGATTATGATTTCATGCATATTTAAGCAGAAATTATTTAAAAAATCATATAAAATCGACAAGTTGATGTTTGAAGTTGAAATTTGCAAGAATGCCGTAGACTACAATGTGCAAAATGTCCTGAAAAATTCAAGTGATTCCGTCAACAAACATGGCAGATATTCATGTTTTTCGGATAAGGGCTTGTATACGAAAATCTAGCAATTTGACGTAAGAGAAGAAGGCGGTTATTGGGTTGGTTACCCACGATCCGGACGTTCCTACGCAGGAAAGGGTGCCCGTGTTGAAAGGTGAATTGCGATGCGTATTTGAGAGAATGAGGTGCATTTTAGGATGCAATGGTGTACACCAGGACCGATAAGCACATTGCCTTTGTTATAACGGCTTTCTTCAAACTTTTATTAGGGCTTTCAGCCTCAAGTAGAATTATTAGGTTTTCGCATCGCAGTGCGAAAACCTATTGTTCTTCTTCTGTTTCTTTTTTTAGGTTTTCGCATCGCAGTGCGAAAACCTATTGTTCTTCTTCTGTTTTATTAGGTTTTCGCATCGCTTGCGAAAACCTATTGTTCTTCTTCTGTTTTATTTTTTTTTTTTTTTTAGGTTTTCGCACCTCGCAGTGCGAAAACCTATTGTTCTTCTTCTGTTTTATTTTTTTTTTTTTTTTTTTATTATTTTTCTAACCTTTTTTTGTGAACGGCATATCACTATGATAGAAAAAAGTCACATGTATGAAATTTTAATCAGTTATTACCACGTATTTGAACTTGATCCTAACGTTGAGAAAATTTTCATTTATGTCTTACTTTTCCCGCCAGGGGGCGTTTTGCATGAAATTTATTAATGGCTAATAACTCACTTATTTGAGGTCCGATTCAAATGCGGTTTTTTGCAATCTGTTCCTTGTTGATAGCCGAATAAAATATGATAGGTTTCGAGGGTACGTGTCGCTGAAAGTATTGAGCTACAGAAGGTTGAAAGTTCGAACCTCGCAAAAAACTGTGCAAATGAGGGTAGGTCTACGAAAAACCTATCCATTTTTCTTAGAGATCAGATAGAAGAATTCTGTTTGCTGCAAATGATTTGCAAGACATATACGCACAAAATATATGGGGTGGCGAATTTAAGAAATGTATGGTTTGTCCTCTGGAAACGGTCAAACTTCACTAAATTTTAGGAAAAGTTAAAGTTTCAAAAACATGTTTTTCATCGCTTCTGACTTTATTTTTTGTTAATTCTTCATGAAATTTTCACAAGTTATGTATTGTTATGTCTGAAAAGGGAACAAAATTAAAAAGTTAAGAAATAAATGAAAAGGTCAAGGTCATATTACGATTATTGTGTTTTTATTCGGCCCCAAATAGCTCAAAAACTAAAAATATTTCTTTGAGAGTATATGAACAAAAGTTTTAGTTCTTCAAGAGCTCTTTCCAGTGATGTTTAGTTTTTGAAGATCGGACTTGATTTGGTCATTTTACGGCAGTCCAAAGTTTGATCCTTTTTTGGAATAATTGTAAATCAGTTTTTATGCTTCAAATTGTGATATATAAGAAATAGAATGTTCGACTAGTGCGACTTGTATACTTGATTGAACTATTTGGTACCTAATGGTAAAATTGTAATCATTTTTTCTCATTTTGCCGCTAGGGGGCGCTTAGCTTGAAATCATTCTTCTACTTATAACTCAAAAAGTTGAAGTCTGGTTCAAATGTGGTTTGTTGCATTATATTCCTTGTTGAAAGCCTAATTAAATGATAGCTTCTAGGTATTAATGGCTGAAACTTTTTGAGCTAGTAACGGAAGGTTGAAAGTTCGAACCTCGCAAAAAACTGTGCAGATGAGGGTAGGTCTACCAAAAACCTACCCATTTTTGTTAGACATCAGATAGAAGAATTCTGTTTGCTGCAAATGATTTGCAAATACTTGGGGTGGCGAATATTTACTCAATTTTGTTTCTCGTTTTGAAGCTAGGGGGCACTTAGCTTGAAATCACTCTTTATAACTAAAATAATTGAAGTCTGATTTTATGCATTTTTTTTGCATTCTGTTCCTCGTGACATCAATTTGAAAGAACACTAAAGGATTAATGCGATATTTCATATAAATGATAGTAATTCAATGCAACATTAGTTTATAATAGTGTTGCGTGGCATAATACCTTGTCGCGTTTTATTTTAAACTGTTGTTTGTCGTTTGCAATTCTTGTTTATCGAGTACAATTGTCGTATGTCGCCATCATAAAGCAACACACACATATAATTATGCAGTACCCGAAGTCCGTAAAAGGAGTTTTCAAGTTTGCGACTACATAACAGACAGGTAATACTTAAGAGTATTCCCTTTGGTAAAAAGTCTGCTTAAACATTGCACTGTTAACAGTATTCAACAAGCCATTGAACGAAGAAATATGTTTTTCGAAACATGCGACTCTTGACTTGAATGGAATTGCTTTCGTGAAAACTGATGATATCGCGACTACATAACTGACAGGTAATACTCAACAATATTCTTTTGGGTAAAAAGTCTGCTTAAACATTGCGACAAAAATGTTTGAAAGATCTTTGTTAACAGTATCAACAAGCCATTGAACGAAGAAATATTTTTCAAAACATGCGACTCGTGACTTGAATGGAATTGCTTTCATGAAAACTGATGATATCGCGACTACATAACTGACAGGTAATACTCAACAATATTCTTTTGGGTAAAAAGTCTGCTTAAACATTGCGACAGAAATGTTTGAAAAATGGCTGTTAACAGTATCAACAAGCCATTGAATGAAGAAAGAATCATGCAACTCGTGACTTGAATGGAATTGCTTTCGTGAAAACTGATGATATCGCGACTACATAACTGACAGGTAATACTCAACAATATTCTTTTGGGTAAAAAGTCTGCTTAAACATTGCGACAGAAATGTTTGAAAGATCGCTGTAAACAGTATCAACAAGCCATTGAACGAAGAAATGTTTTTCGAATCATGCAACTTATGAACTGAATGGAATTGCTTTCGTGAAAACCATTGGTATCGCGACTATATAACTGACAGGTAATTCTCAAAAATATTCTTTTGGGTAAAAAGTCTGCTAAAACATTGCGACAAAAATGTTTGAAAGATCGCTGTTAACAGTATTCAACAAGCCATTGAAAGGAGAAATATGTTTTTCGAATCATGCGACTAGTAAACTGAGGTAAATTGCTTTTGCGAAAACCGATGATATCGCGATAGCGATTCTAGTTTATTATTATTTTTCCGTCTCTTTTTTGTGAACGGCATATCAACAAGATAGGAAAGAGTCACAGTTCTGATTTTTTTACCAGTTTTGTCCTAGGATCTGAATTTGATCCTAACGTCGAGAAAATTTTCATTTTTGTCCTTATTTTGCCGCTAGGGGGCGTTTTGTAAAAGTGACTAAGGGCTAATAACTCTGTTATTTGAAGTCCGATTGAAATGCGGTTTTTTGCATTGCGTTCCTTGTCAGTTACTTAATAAAATATGATAGTTTTCAAAAAGTTGCGTATATATAACTTTCGTGCTACAGGAGGTTGAATGTTCGAATCTCGAAAAAACTGTGAAATGAGGGTAGGTCTGCGAAAAATTTATCCACGTCTTTCAGGAATGAGATAGGAGAATTTTGTTTGTTGCATATGATCTGCAAGACATATACGCACAAAATATATGGTGTGGCGATTTTGAGAAATGCATGGTTTGTCCACAGTACGCGGTCAAACATAACCAATATTTTCGAAAAATCAACATTTTAAAAGCATGACTTTTAAGGTTATTTGCAGCTCCTGACTTTATTTTTTATTCAATCTTCATCATGTTTTCACTGTTAATGCATTTTTATAAAACAAATAAAATCAAAGAAAAAAAATCACCCATAATATGCAAAGGTCAAGGTCATATACCAATTATTCTTATATTTATCGGCATAAAATAGCTCCAAATCTAAAAATATTTTATAGAATGTATATGAACAAAAGTTTTAGTCTGTGAAGAGATCTTTCCATTGGTGTTTAGCTTTTGAAGATCGGACTTCATTTGATCAAATGACCACAGTCCAAAGTTTGATCCTCTTATCAAACAATTGTATATCCATATTTTTCCTCTTTTTTGCTGCTCCTGACTTTATTTTTTGTTCAATCTTCATCATTATTTCACTGTTTATGCATTTTTATAAAACAAATAAATTCATAGAAAATAATCAAGCATACTATGCAAAGGTCAAGGTCATATACTAATTATTATTATTTTTATCGGCATCAAATATCTCCAAATCTAAAATTATTTTATAAATAGTATATGAACAAAACTTTTAGTCTGTGAAGAGGTCTTTCCATTAATGTTTAGTTTTTGAAGATCGGACTTCATTTGATCAAATGACCACAGTCCAAAGTTTGATCCTCTTATCAAACAATTGTATATCCATATATTTCCCCTTTTTTGCTGCTCCTGACTTTATTTTTTGTTCAATCTTCATCATTATTTCACTGTTTATGCATTTTTATAAAACAAATAAATTCATAGAATAAAAATCAAGTATAATATGCAAAGGTCAAGGTCATATACCAATTATTATTATTTTTATCGGCATAAAATAGCTCCAAATCTAAAAATATTTTATAGAAAGTATATAACAAAAGTTTTAGTCTGTAAAGAGATCTTTCCATTGGTGTTTAGTTTTTGAAGATCGGACTTGATTTGGTCATTTTACGGCAGTCCAAGTTTTGATCCTCTTTAGAACAATTGTAAATCAGTTTTTATGCTTCAAATTGTGATATATAAGGAATAGAATGTTTGACTAGTATACTTGATTGAACCATTTGCTGCATTGCTAGGTACCTAATAGTAAAATTTTAATCAGTTTTGGTTCTCATTTTGCCGCTTGGGGGCGATTAGCTTGAAATCACTATTAATAATTAAAAAAAAATTAAGTCTGATTTTTATGCGATTTTTTTTGCATTCTGTTCTTCGGTGACATCAATTTGAAATGACACAAAAAAAGATAATGCGATATTTCATAAAAATGATAGTAATTCAATGCAACAGTTGTTCGTAATAGTGTTGACTGGCATATTGCATTGTCGTGTGTCATTTTATACTGTTGTTTGTCATTTGCAATTGTTGTTTATCGAATACAATTGTCATTTGTCTCCATCATAAAGCTAAACACACATATAACATTGCAGTACTCGAAGTCCGTAAAAAATGTTTTCAAGTTTACGACTACATAACAGACAGGTAATACTCAAAAGTATTCTTCTTGGTAAAAAGTCTGATTATACATTGCGACAAAAATGTTTGAATGATCACTGTTAACAGTATTCAACAAGCCATTGAACAAAGAAATATGTTTTTCGAAACATGCGACTCTTGACTTGAATGGAATTGCTTTCGTGAAAACTGATGATATCGCGACTACATAACTGACAGGTAATACTCAACAATACTCTCTTGGGTAAAAAGTCTGCTTAAACATTGCGACAGAAACGTTTCAAAGATCACTGTTAACAGTATCAACAAGCCATTGAACGAAGAAATATGTTTTTCGAATCATGCGACTCATGAACTGAATGGAATTGCTTTCATGAAAACTGATGATATCGCGATTTCATAACTGACAGGTACTACTCAACAATACTCTCTTGGGTAAAAAGTCTGCTTAAACATTGCGACAGAAACGTTTCAAAGATCACTGTTAACAGTATCAACAAGCAATTGAACGAAGAAATGTTTTTCGAATCATGCGACTCGTGAACTGAATGGAATTGCTTTCATGAAAACCGATGATATCGCGACTACATAACTGATAGGTAATTCTCAAAAATCTTCTTTTGGGTAAAAAGTCTTCTTAAACATTGCGACAAAAGTCTTTGAAAGATCGCTGTTAACATTATAAACAAGCCATTGAACGAAGAAATATTTTTCGAATCATGCGACTCGTGAACTTAATGGAATTGCTTTTGCGAAAACCGATGATATCGCGATTGCGATTCTAGTTTTCTTTTTTTTTTTCTTACCCTTTTTTGTGAACGGCATAGCTCCGAGGTTAGAAAAGCCACATCTATGAAACTTTTATCAGTAATAACCACGTGCTTGAAGATGATCCTAACGTCGAGATAATTTTCATTTTTGTTTTGATTTTCCCGCCAGGGGGCGTTTTATATGAAAATGTTTAATAAGCAATATCTCAATTATTTGATGTCCGATTCAAATGCGGTTTTTTGCATAATGTTCACTGTAAATAGCCCAATAAAATATGATAGTTTTAAAAAATTTGCGTATATAAAACTTTCGTGCTACAGGAGGTTGAAAGTTCGAATCTCGCAAAAAACTGTGAAATAAGGGTAGGTCTACCAAAAACGTGCCCATTTTATTCAGAGATGAGATAGAAGAATTTTGTTTGTTGCATATGATTCGCAAGACATATACGCACAAAATATATGGGGTGGCGATTTTGAGAAATGCATGGTTTGTCCACAGTACGAGGTCAAACATAACCAATATTTTCGAAAAATCAACATTTTAAAAGCATGACTTTTAAGGTTATTTGCAGCTCCTGACTTTATTTTTTGTTCAATCTTCATCATTTTTTCACTGTTAATGCATTTTTATAAAACAAATAAAATCATAGAAAACAAATCAAGCATAATATGCAAAGGTCAAGGTCATATACCAATTATTATTATTTATATCGGCATAAAATAGCTCCAAATCTAAAAATATTTTATAGAAAGTATATGAACAAAAGTTTTAGTTTGTGAAGAGATCTTTCCATTGGTGTTTAGTTTTTGAAGATCGGACTTCATTTGATCAAATGACCACAGTCCAAAGTTTGATCCTCTTATCAAACAATTGTATATCCATATTCTTACACTTTTTTGCTGCTCCTGAATTTATATTTTTGTTCAATCTTCATCATTGTTTCACTGTTTATAGATTTTTATAAAACAAATAAATTCATAGAAAAGAAATCAAGCATAATATGCAAAGGTCAAGGTCATATACCAATAATTATTATTTTTATCGGCATAAAATAGCTCCAAATCTAAAAATATTTTATAGAAAGTATATGAACAAAAGTTTTAGTCTGTGAAGAGATCTTTCTATTGGTGTTTAGTTTTTGAAGATCGGACTTCATTTAATCAAATGACCACAGTCCAAAGTTTGATCCTCTTATCAAACAATTGCATATCCATATGTTTCCTCTTTTTTGCGGCTCCTGACTTTATTTTTTGTTCAATCTTCATCATTATTTCACTGTTTATGCATTTTTATAAAACAAATAAATTCATAGAAAAAAATCAAGCATAATATGCAAAGGTCAAGGTCATATACCAATTATTTTTATTTTTATCGGCACAAATAGCTTCAAATCTAAAAATACTTTATAGAAAGTTTATGTAGAAAAGTTTTAGTCTGTGAAGAGATCTTTCCATTGGTGTTTAGTTTTTGAAGATCGGACTTCATTTGATCAAATTACCACAGTCCAAAGTTTGATCCTTTTATCAAACAATTGAAAATTCATATGTTTCTTCTTTTTTGCAGCTCCTGACTTTATTTTAGTTCAATCTTCATCATTTTTTCACTGTTTATGAAGTTAAATAATACAAATAAACTCATAGTAAATAACGATGAAAATATGCAAAGGTCAAGGTCATAATACCGATTATTGTTATTTTTATCGGCACAAACTAGCTTCAAATCTAAAAATATTTTATAGAAAGTATATGAACAAAAGTTTTAGTTCGTGAAGAGATCGTTCTAATGGTGTTTATTTTTGAAGATCGGACTTCATTTGATCAATTAACAACAATATTCGAATAAAATTAATATCAATCAATTATATCTGCAGTTGAAACCAGTACTCTTTCTAGTCAAGTTAAAAGCGAAAACCGAGATGCCGCTTTGCGGTTCTAGTTTTTTATTTTTTTTTTTTTTATTTTTCTTCCCCTTTTTGTGAACGGCATAGCTCCGAGGTGAGAAAAGCCACATCTATGAAACTTTTATCAGTAATAACCACGTACTTGAAGATGATCCTAACGTCGAGATAATTTTCATTTTTGTTTTGATTTTCCCGCCAGGGGGCGTTTTATATGAAAATGTTTAATAAGCAATATCTCCATTATTTGAGGTCCGATTCAAATGCGGTTTTTGCACAATGTTCCTTGTAAATAGCCCAATAAAATATGATAGGTTTCAAAAATTTGCGTATATAAAACTTTCGTGCTACAGGAGGTTGAAAGTTCGAATCTCGCAAAAACTGTGAAATAAGGGTAGGTCTACCAAAAACCTACCCATTTTATTCAGAGATGAGATAGGAGAATTTTGTTTGTTGCATATGATCTGCAAGACATATACGCACAAAATATATGGGGTGGCGAATTCGGGAAATGCATGGTTTGTCCACAGTATGCGGTCAAACTTAACCAATATTTTCGAAAAATCAACATTTTAAAAGCATGACTTTTAAGGTTATTTGCAGCTCCTGACTTTATTTTTTGTTCAATCTTCATCATTATTTCACTGTTTATGCATTTTTATAAAACAAATAAATTCATAGAAAAAAACAACAACATAATATGCAAAGGTCAAGGTCATATACCAATTATTATTATTTATATCGGCATAAAATAGCTCCAAATCTAAAAATATTTTATAGAAAGTATATGAACAAAAGTTTTAGTTTTCGAGGAGATCTTTCCATTAATGTTTAGTTTTTGAAGATCGGACTTCATTTGATCAAATGACCACAGTCCAAAGTTTGATCCTTTTTTGGAATAATTGTAAATCAGTTTTTATGCTTCAAATTGTGATATATAAGAAATAGAATGTTCGACTAGTGCGACTTGCGTACTTGATTGAACTATTTGCTGCATTGCTAGGTACCTAATGGAAAAATTGTAATCAATTTTGTTTCTCATTTTGCCGCTAGGGGGCGCTTAGCTTGAAAGCACTCTTCTACTTATAACTCAAAAAGTTAAAGCCTGATCCAAATGCGGTTTATTGCATTATGTTTCTTGTTGATAGCATAATAAAATATGATAGTTTCTAGGTATGAGTGGCTGAAAATTTTTGAGCTAGCAACTTAAGGTTGAAAGATCGAACCTCGCAAAAAACTGTGCAAATGAGGGTATGTGTACGAAAAACCTATCCGTTTTTGTTAGACATCAGATAGAAGAATTCTGTTTGCTGCAAATGATTTGCAAGACATATACGCACAAAATATATGGGGTAGCGAATTTAATAAATGCATGGTTTGTCCTCTAGAAACGGTCAAACTTCACTAAATTTTAGGAAAAATTAAAATTTCGAAAAGATGTTTTTTGTCGCTCCTGACTTTATTTTTAGTTCATTCTTCATGATATTTTCACAAGTTATGTATTGTTATGTTTTAAAGGGCCTCATAATTAAAAAGTTAAAATGAAATTTCAAAGGTCAAGGTCATATTACGATAATTGTGTTTTTATTCGGCTCCGAATAGCTCCAAAACAAAAAATATTTTATTGAAAGTATATAAACAAAAGTTTTAGTTCTTGAATAGCCCTTTCCAGTGATGTTTAGGTTTTGAAGATCGGACTTGATTTGGTCATATTACGGCAGTCCAAAGTTTGATCCTTTTTTGGAATAATTGTAAATCAGTTTTTATGCTTCAAATTGTGATATATAAGGAATAGAATGTTCGACTAGTGCGACTTGTATGCTTCATTGAACCATTTGCTGCATTTCTAGGTACCTAATAGTAAAATTTTACTCAATTTTGTTTCTCATTTTGCTGCTAGGGGGCGCTTGGCTTGAAATCACCCTTTATTACTAAAATGATTAAAGTCTGATTTTTATGCAATTTTTTGCATTCTGTTCCTTGGTGACATCAATTTGAAACAACACTAAAATATTTATGCGATATTTCATGAAAATGATAGTAATTCAATGCAACATTAGTTCGTTATAATGTTAAGTGGCATATCGCATTGTCGCGTGTCATTTTATACTGTTGTGTGTCGTTTGCAATTGTTGTTTATCGAGTACAATTGTCGTATGTCATCCTCATAAAGCAACACACACATATAATGTTGCAGTACCCGAAGTCTGTAAAAAAAGTTTTCAAGTTTGCGACTACATTACAGACAGGTAATACTTAGAAGTATTCTTCTTGGTAAAAAGTCTGCTTAAACATTGCGACAAAAATGTTTGAAAGATCACTGTATTCAACAGTATTCAAAAAGCCATTGAACGAAGAAATATGTTTTTCGAAACATGTGACTCGTGAACTGAATGGAATTGCTTTTGCGAAAACCGATGATATCGCATTAGCGATTCTAGTTAGGTTTTCGCACCTCGCAGTGCGAAAACCTATTGTTCTTCTTCTGTTTTATTTTTTTTTTTTTAGGTTTTCGCATCGCTTGCGAAAACCTATTGTTCTTCTTCTGTTTTATTTAGGTTTTCGCATCGCTTGCGAAAACCTATTGTTCTTCTTCGTTTTATTTTTTTTTTTATTGGTTTTAAAATTTTTCTTTTTTTTTTTTTTTTTTTTTTTTTTATTTTTCTAACCCTTTTTTGTGAACGGCATAGCTCCGAGGTGAGAAAAGCCACATCTATGAAACTTTTATCAGTAATAACCACGTACTTGAAGATGATCCTAACGTCGAGATAATTTTCATTTTTGCTTTGATTTTCCCGCCAGGGGGCGTTTTATATGAAAATGTTTAATAAGCAATATCTCCATTATTTGTAGTCCGATTCAAATGCGGTTTTTGCACAATGTTTCTTGTAAATAGCCCAATAAAAGATGATAGGTTCCAAAAATTTGCGTATATAAAACTTTCGTGCTACAGGAAGTTGAAAGTTCGAATCTCGAAAAAAACTGTGAAATGAGGGTAGGTCTACCAAAAACGTGCCCATTTTATTCAGAGATGAGATAGAAGAATTTTGTTTGTTGCATATGATTTGCAAGGCATATACGCACAAAATATATGGGGTGGCGATTTTGAGAAATGCATGGTTTGTCCACAGTATGCGGTCAAACATAACCAATATTTTCGAAAAATCAACATTTTAAAAGCATGACTTTTAAGGTTATTTGCAGCTCCTGACTTTATTTTTTGTTCAATCTTCATCATTTTTTCACTGTTAATGCATTTTTATCAATCAAATAAAATCATAGAAAAAAAATCACCATAATATGCAAAGGTCAAGGTCATATACCAATTATTATTATTTATATCGGCATAAAATAGCTCCAAATCTAAAAATATTTTATAGAAAGTATATGAACAAAAGTTTGAGGTTGTGAGGAGATCTTTCCATAAATGTTTAGTTTTTGAAGATCGGACTTCATTTGATCAAATGACCACAGTCCAAAGTTTGATCCTCTTATCAAACAATTGTATATCCATATGTTTCCTCTTTTTTGCTGCTCCTGACTTTATTTTATGTTCAATCTTCATCATTATTTCACTGTTTATGCATTTTTATCAATCAAATAAAATCATAGAAAAAAAATCACCCATAATATGCAAAGGTCAAGGTCATATACCAATTATTATTATTTATATCGGCATAAAATAGCTCCAAATCTAAAAATATTTTATAGAAAGTATATGAACAAAAGTTTGAGGTTGTGATGAGGTCTTTCCATAAATGTTTAGTTTTTGAAGATCGGACTTCATTTGATCAAATGACCACAGTCCAAAGTTTGATCCTCTTATCAAACAATTGTATATCCATATGTTTCCTCTTTTTTTGCAGCTCCTGACTTTATTTTTTGTTCAATCTTCATCATATTTTCACTGTTTATGCATTTAAATAATACAAACAAACTCATAGTAAATAACGATGAAAATATGCAAAGGTCAAGGTCATAATACCGATTATTGTTATTTTTATCGGCACAAAATAGCTTCAAATCTAAAAATATTTTAAAGAAGGTATATGAACAAATGTTTGAGTTTGTGAAGAGATCTTTCCATTGGTGTTTAGTTTTTGAAGATCGGACTTCATTTGATAAAATTACTACAGTCGAAAGTTTGATCCTTTTATCAAACAATTGTAAATCCATATGTTGCTTCTTTTTTGCAGCTCCTGACTTTATTTTTGTTCAATCTTCATCATTTTTTCACTGTTTATGCATTTAAATAATACAAATAAACTCATAGTAAATAACGATGAAAATATGCAAAGGTCAAGGTCATAATACCGATTATTTTTATCGGCACAAAATAGCTTCAAATCTAGAAATATTTTATAGAAAGTATATGAACAAAAGTTCTAGTTCGTGAAGAGATCGTTCTAATGATGTTTAGTTTTTGAAGATCGGACTTAATTTGATCAATTAACAAAAATATTCG
>CM037785.1:17753109-17803109 GCA_021229015.1 Solen grandis | reverse complement strand
GTTATTGGGCTGGTTACCCTAGATCCGGACGTTTTCTACGCAATAAAGAGTGCCCGTGTTAAAAGGTGAATTGCGATGCGTATTTGAGAGAATGGGAGCATTTTAAGATGCACTTGTTGTACACCAGATCAGCCTAGTGTCATTGTGACCTTGACCTTTGACTTTTTTACCTCAAAGTCATAGGTCACAAAATACACGCCGTGGGTAATGTCCCTACCAAGTTTCATAGACATAGGCTTATTCCTTCTCAAGTAATAAATGAAAACGATTTTATATTAAGTGTCACTTTGATCCTGACCTTTGATCAAATGACCTGAAAATTTAAAAAAACGATCGTGACTGGCCATGGACAATGTCCCTAACAAGTTTCACAAACTTAGGATTATTCATTCTCAAGGAATTCAGTGGACAATGATTTTTATATTAAATGTCACTGTGACCTTGACTTTTGATCGAATGACCTCAAAATCAGTAGTGATCATCCACTATCAATGTCAACCTCTCATCTATGTATGAAGACAGCACACATATTAGTTATCAAGTTACTGAGTGGACATTGATATGGCTAACGGATGGACAGATGGACAAGCGCCTTATCATAAAATCGGCGTATTACTAAACTAAGTATTGTAAGAAACCTCTTATTGTTAATCCTGAAAAAATCATGATTTTTTTTATTCAAAGTTCATGAAACTACATTGTTTCAATTTCGTTAAAAGTACACTTTTCGTCTTTCTGACATAACTCAACCAATCAACCCCGATCTTCAAAAACAAATATCACCTGAAAGGTCTTTTAAAGCACTACAGATTTTACCCACAGTGTCCTGGTAGAATATTTTTCGTTTTTGAGATACACCTCTCCGAATAAAAACACCGATAACTGACATATGATCTTGACCATTACGATTTTCTAGAAACGGAAGTGACTAAGGTAAACGAGATTGTATGTTGCACATTTTTTTCAAAATTTTATGCAAATCGGTCAAAAGTTAAGGCATGTTAACCTACAGTTTGGATAAAAAGTTTGTTAAAGCGTCAGGACGTCATTTTACTCATACGACGTCAGTCCTTTTCAGAGCTGTAAGAATTGATAAGACACATGTTCTGTCCAAATTTTAAGTTTCTAGCTTATCTGAAAGCCTTGTAATACTTAAATACATTTCAGGTTCAAAGTTCGAAACTTGGTTCAGCCACAGACCCTTGGTCTTTATGAATGTTGCAAAATTTATATATCTCCTGCCCAACTAAGTCCAATCCATACATTCTTGTGAAAAAATCAAGTCAATTGGTCAAGAAATGCCGACAAGCTTTGGTAGCTTTTTTCAACCCTAACATCACGTGACATCACATGAAGAAAAAAGCTCCAATCAAAAGCGCCAAAGTCACTGTGCATACTGTTAAAAACTCATGCTGCTGCCTTGTCGGTAACCTGTTTTAATTTGAACCTCAAAAAGGAGGAAAAAAGTAGAATAATAATAATAAGAAAAAACATAACAAACCCAATAGGTCTTTCTGCTTGAGGCAGAAAGCCCTAATAATAATAATAATAATAATAAACATAACAAACCCAGTAGGTCTTTCTGCTTGAGGCAGAAAGCCCTAATTAAAGGTTATTGCTCAATACTTTGACCATGAATCATCCAAAATTGAAATTGTTCATCTTAGGTCTAGAAAACAAAATATTGCAAAAGCAACTGACATTGTGGAGTCTTTAGGAGATGTGTTGTGCGATTACAATCTGAATTGGTCTCAAGTAGTCAGTGTACTGATGGATAACTGCTTGACATGAGAGGTGTTAGGGTTGGAGTAGAGACATTGATAAGGGAGAAAAACTCAAACCTCCTAAATGTAAGTGGGGACACCATCCATATGGTGAACAATGTGGCAAAAACACTGATGAATTGTGTTGTCAGTTCTATGACCTTGTTTGCATCAGACATTTTTATGAAATAGAAGAGTTATCAAGAGTGAAAGAGATATTTCTTGAAATACAGTCACTCATGAACTTGACACACCAAAGCATTTGATACGACAATTTCAAGTCGCTTTCTGCAAATGATAGACGTCACATCCAGAGTTGTGGAGTGTGGAGATGCTCTAACTGTATATTTCTATGGATTCCTGACAGAAGAATAAAAGACTAAGTACAGGTAACTCATTTCCTCCAATTTCACATAACATGCATATAACATGTACATGTATATCAATAAAATACGTGTTTTTGGCTTGTGTATAATAGAATGTAGTCACTTTTTGTGTTTGTTTAACTTCCAGTGTAGACTACTTAAAGTATAGACATACTTATATTAATAAAACATTTATCTTGAAATTAGAATTACTAGTTAATGATTGTCATTTTATTGTGCACAAGTAGCAGGAAGAGAAGTTGTTCCAATACAATGTTTTTATGCTCATCTTGTTATGCTCAACTTCGCCGAATTAGACACATCAGACAGTAATCTTACCACTGACGCAACAAAATCGCTTGTTAACAGTCTTGTTACATCTCGATTGGACTACTGTAATTCTCTGTTATATGGATTACCAAAAAACACTCTCCAAAAGCTACAGACTGTCCAAAACACAGCGGCTAGGATTATTACAAAAACCCCACGTTTCAGTCATAAAACCCCCATCCTTAAAGAGCTGCATTGGTTGCCTGTAAAGCCAGAATACAGTTTAAGATATTATCTCTTACTGTTCAAAGCACTACATGGTCAATCACCGGAGTATATACAATTAATTTAGAAATTTACAGACCCAGCCGTGTACTTAGATCCCAAGACGTTTCAGTGACACTAGTCCAACATAGAACCAAAACAGCGAAATATGGGGACAGATGCTTTACTCTTAGTGCTCCAAAACTCTGGAACTCGTTGCCGGTATTAATACGCCAGTCCAGCAGTTTCGTCTCATTTAAGAAACTCTTAAAAACATTCTTTGTTCGATTCTATAGCGATCATTAAAATGGAAAATTACTCGATTACTGTACTTTAATAACTGTGGATTTTAAACATTTTAATGTTGGTTTTCTACACGTTTATTTATTTTCCTTTTTGTTATTTTTATGTAGATTCTACGCATGATATTCTTACCTTATTTTAGGTGTATTTAGTTTCAGTGGATGGTTTCATTGCATGTATTTTATATCTCCTATTTTCTTTTTTGTGTTTAAACAGATTGTAAAGCACTTTTGAACGTATAAGATATATGAAAAAAGTGCTATATAAAATGTGGTGTAATAATAATAATAATAATAATAATGTTTATAAAACTAAATTATACCATATTTCTTTTGTTTCAGGGGGCATTGCCAGCTATATTTTTAAGCATCATGGAGAGTCTGATGAGGCCCAAGCTGCCATCATTCTTCTGCAGCTGTCACAGGAGGAACAACAGAAATCTGGCACAATCAGCGACAGAAAGAACATGATTCTGAATTCCTTAATAGGAAAAGAAACATTTGTTAAATTGAATGTGTGTAGAGGGCTGCTTTGTGAACTCAGGGCTTTGTAAAAGTATTTCAGCCAGACAGTCCTCTTATCACACTATTCATGATCGTGTTATTGAAGTCACAACACAATTCCTGTCAATGTTCATTAAGCCAGAGCACATACCGGATAGCGTGACAGACTTAGCAAATATGGATGTGGCTGACAAGAATTTCCACAACTCTGACAAGGAAATTAGTGTTGGTAGATACGCTTTACCTGGTTTAACTAGGCACGCATTGAAAAGAAATCAAAACATTGACTTACCAGTTTATACTCCGATCTTCGGCATGGATACGTAATGGCAACCCAAAAAATGTTAAAAACTGTGCCACTTAAGAATAAGGCGCTGCGAAGTTTGTCAGTACTGGACCCTGCAATGGCAAGCCACAGCCAGGCAGCCATTGCCTTCAAAAACCTTGCCAAATAACTTACTAATTGATTACAGAAGAGGACATGGGGAAGTTGTCAGTTAAAGTCAACAAATACTCAGTTGATAGAAATGTAAGAGAAGTTAGTAACGAATTCAGTGAAAAGCAAAGGGTAGATACTGGGTACTGGGTGAAAGTTTTTTCAGCTTGAATCGTTCAAGTGCTCAAAATATTCAGTGACCCTCTCCCTCGAATAAACCTTCAACATTATGGATGACATTGTTGAAAAAGACAGGACCAAACTGACTGTTAAGAACTACGAGGCAGTGGCAATAATAAAACATCACTATAAGAAAAAATCTAAAAAGCACAGCAATGAACGTCGATACAGTGATGAAGAAATCCTGTATCATAGCTTATTCAAGTTACCAGAAATACCTGAAAGAATAAAAAAAAAAAACAATAGAGCACGCTAAGCGTGCTGAAAAACTTAATTCATCAATACAACAACTCAAAATGGAGAAGGCCAAAAGTGTCAAAACTCATCAAACTGAAGAACAGTTAAAATAACTAAGCAGACCATTGAAAACATTTACTGGAAATGCTTGCAATGATTGGAATGTTAAAAATATGTGGGAAATATTACTATGAATACCTTACTTTTAAAAAAAAGTCCTTATTTGCTGTTCACAAATTACTTTATTTTTTTTGTAAACTTAGGAAGTACTATTGCACACATTTGCAACTGAATGAAGACCTTCCAAACATTTCAAAAACACACAAATCCAAGAGCATAATGGGGGGCTTTGCCCTGGACCCACCGGGGCCTTTGCGGCCCCCAGCAAAATTTTCAGGATTTTCAAAATATTTTACTTTCACCCATGATGACAACATCTGGTTTTTCTGTATTGAGTGTTAATTTTTCAACCCACCACTGGAGATCAAGCTTCATTGGGCTCGTAATGATCATAGCAGAGTCATAATCTCCCGATAATCGATAATGAAACTTCTTTCATATTGAATTTTCATTGTGATAAAATTGGTCTAGATGGTTTTCGGTCATTTTTTAATTCTATATAACAATGCTCAATAATGTCAAGAATTTTTTTATCAGACATTATTTTATTCCTTCAGAGACAAAATATTGCAATTCACCAGCAGTGAATATGTCACTCACCTGATTTACATTTTCTGAGACGGCTTGTTCCCCCCACCCCCCCCCCCCCCCCCCACCCCCCCCCGGGGCAAAAGTAGTTTTTTCCTCACTGGTGTATCTTGAGGGTCTCTGTCCATAACCTCGACCTCTCGAGTATGAGCCTTGATATGAGCGATGAAACCAGGGCGCCCCCTGCCTCTTCCACAGTAGTATGATTGGCCTGACATTTTGAGGGCCTATCTTGGCACAGTCCAATCAATTCTCTTGTAACAGGAAGTGTATGAGTACATAAGTGAGCATTTTCCCTCTTAAGTCACGCTTTAACAAATCCCTGCGAGTCATGTTTGTTTGAAAGTTCGCATGACCCATGAATGCTAGGGCATTATTGCTACCCTCTATGATCCCAGAGAGTTCAAAGTCCTTTTCTTTCCCCAATTCTGTTAACTTTCTTTCAATCTCTGCAGCCTTGTTCAATGTCTTGATTATAACGACACCTGCTTTGACCACGGATGTTGCAATAGCCTTCAACTTCCTGTCATTTGTACGACTTTGTGGAGACATGACATCCCAGATGAGTTTGTTCATTCGTACAGCCACCAGACTGTCACAATTTTCAGGACGTGAACAATTTTAAATCTTTGACTAATTTTTCATACATTTCACTGTCCATGCCTTTCCTGAATAATTCATTTATATTTTCAGCCAACACCTCATCCATTTTATTGCCACATACTTCAGATACTTTGAATTTTTTAGACAGTTCAGCAAACCTACTCTTAGGTTGCTCAACACCCATGATCATGTCTTGATCGTTTCTAGCCCCTTTTAGGCACACTTGGACCATCACAATCGTGTTCCTCATAATCGTACTCTTCGTACTCATTCTGTCTCTCAATTTTACCCATACGCTGCACCAAAACAGTTTGCAATTGTTGGATGCTCTTTAAACATTCCAAGATAAGTTTATTGTTTAAATCGACAGACTTTGACGATCCAGCGCTAGAGGATTTTAAAATTAGAACCTTCTTTAGACGGTAGTCACAGCCTTTCCTTTGGCTTTGTCGCCCCACCCCTCCGTATCGGTAACGGGATTTTTGATCAGACATTATAAACGATTTTTTCCCACCACGTGGGTCTGGCAAAAATCCGACATTTTTATTTAACTCCATTAAGTCACTCGAAAGAAAAAAAAAAAAAAAAAGGCATGTAAACACACAATATCAAACTCACTACGTGAGTTCAATAAAGTTCCTAAGCTACATTGGGGACAAAAATTTAGATTTATTTGTGAAACACGTCCAGAAATATTGCTGCAATAAATTTCCAGCGGAAGCACACCGATACGCATGCGCAGACGAGGCAAATATCTCAGTTAACTACTGAAATGGTTTCTTCTTAACGAAATAAAATATATAATCATTTAATTACCACACTGACTTAGATAGACATATATGTGACTTATATGTGAAGTATATGCCAGTTATATGGGACATATATGTGAAATATGACTTCCATATAACTTTTCAAGAACAGCATCTATGTGATTCTATGCATATGTCACTTATATATGCTCGAGCAAACTCCCCATATAAACCACATACATCAGCTATATAAATGACATATAACTGACATAGATGATAATCTAAAAATGAGGAAAAACAAGTCACTTATATGGATTAGGTTTTCCAGGCTATGGCTACATAGAAGTGAGAACCTAGTCATTTTCACAGCTTTGTACTTCAGCAGTTTAGTATAAAAAATCTAAGACCACCAAACGTATACAACATTGTAAAATCAATATAATCACAACGAAAAATAACAACTCTATCATATGGGTATCAAAATACTCAGATTTTATACTTATACTAACTAGTTCACTATATTTTTTTAACTATGTTTTTTTTTTTTTTTTTAATTTAGCAAATTCTTGAGTAGAATTTCACAAATGATTTAATAGTATTGTAAGGCCAAAAACAAATAATTCCATTTATGCATGGTTGCCCGACCGAACCTCTGCATGGTCACCCGACCCTAAAGGTTTTTTTTCGATTCCGCCTTATAAAAATAAATTTCCATTTTTACCTTTTCTTTCATGTAAAATAAAAAAAAAAAGAAATCCCAACCTACCGATCCTCTTTTTTTTTGCTGGCGACCAGAAGCGGAACTTTTTTTGCCTTATAGAACTCTCAAACACTAATAATGTTCTAGACCAGTCACAAATCTAAACTGATATGTTGGATCTTGAACCATCTGATAGCCTGATTTCTAAAGTCTCCAGATTCCTTATGATTTACAAGAGGACCATGATGGCTCTGCATCGCTCACCTGATTATAAATGAGCAACATACATTGCATTTTTCATATTGACCTCCTTTTTTTACCCCACATGACCCAACTTCGATCTTGTCCACGATTTTTTCGAAACAGACATTCCGACCAAGTTTTAAGAAGATTTGGCCAAATATGTGGTCTCACGAGTGTTAACAAGGTTTTTCTAAGATTTAACCTTATGACCTACTTTATGACCCACATTACCCAAAGTCAAACTTGTCCAAGATTCAATGTAGAAAAACATTCTGACCAAGTTTTCAAGAAGATTGGGCCAAACATGTGGCCTCACGAGTGTTAACAATGTTTTTTCTAAGATTTGTGCTTAAAACATTTGCAACGACTACCAAACAAGAAAAAAGTATTTTCATAGTATTTGTATCAGTTTGTATCCATTATGATATAAATCATCTGACAGAAGAGAATACCATAGTTTTGAAAAAAGTCCAATTGAAATACAAACAATAATAATTTATTATAAAATCATCTTTTCACTGTGGTTTAAACACAATAAGATTTGATAATATTCACTTTTTAAGTTGTTTTTTTTTTTTTTTTTTTTTTTTGTGAAACGATTATTGGTCTTGTTACGAATTAACCGCGACACGAATGAAGTTGTTGCAAGGTTGTAGGAATCCTACGCTGAAATAAGGTGTCGAAAACTTGACACTAATTTCTTCGCATTACAATATTTTTTTACATCATATATCATATTTTTTGACATAAAAAAATGTTTTTTACTCTACTTCGATACCTAATTTTTGTTTCGTAATTGATTTTAACTTTCCCTCCTTTAAATTTGAAAACCGAAACATCACAGCATTGCATTAATCCGCCATTTGAAAACTTCAGCCGTGAAACGAACCATGTAAACAATATATTGGTTATGACGTTTAAATTCGCAATATTTTCACAGTTGGCATCCATTTTGTGATAAAGGAAAGGCTATGCATTAAAAATATGAGTATCAATTATATTTGTAATGTAATATTTTTTTAATTATCCATATGGTGAATTTCCTTCGTGTGCAACATGGCGAGAGATCGCGAGGATTTTCTCTTTGCCCGTCACGGCCCTATACAAACATAATTGTAATGCATTTTCTGCAACGTTTTGCTGAGTCTTATTTTTTTTTATTCCCAGAAGTTATATTGTGTAAGCTATGTGCGAATTAATCTCGCAGGGAAAGAAAAAAACGAAACGATCGGCCTCGGATAATTTCGTCCACATTTAAGAAAATGATTAGAATGTTCTGTACTAAGTCATTCCATATAAATATGCTATCAGATGTGCGATATACAGTAAAAAGCACATTTTAGTTTACACTAATTGTTGCTGGATTATTCTGCAGATAATATGTTTGAAATGAAAACAGTTATTACTTTATTCTTATGCTGAATCGCATTAATCACTGTTTGAATCACTTTGCATTTGGTAATTTCGACCAACTGCTGACTATGACAGTGAATGCTATATAAAATTGAGTATGTATTTTAGCCATTTCATAGCTGTAATGAAATGATACTGATTTATTTAACACTTTTTTATTATTATTATTTCAGCTTAAACAGCCTTGCTGTGGCAACATATTCTACATGTTTTCAACAAGGATGATGCCTTTCCTGGTCAACTTTGCAAACAACGAAGATTTGGATCATGGTGATTACAGCAGGTTAACACTCTAATTATAAATACATTTTAGAGAGAAAAAAAATTCTAAGGTACTTAGCAAATTATTTTGCAGTTTTAAAATGGTCGTTTTAGTGTCATTGACATAAATGTAAAATCCTTGAAAAATAAAGTGTTGCTTATCAAAGAGCAACATGAGACATCCTCATTTCTACTACCATAATATATTCCATGGTACTGTTAATTGGTATATGCCATAAAAATACTGCAACTTGTGTTTAATTGCAAAACATTCCTTTTTTCTTAATATGTGCATACTTATGAATTGATTGGCATATATTTATACAGTTGAATATGTACTAGTGGTCACCTGTATCAAGCGACCAACCTGTATTTAACAGTCAGTTGCAAATTAACCAAACTAGAATTTTGTTATTTTGCAAATACCTCTGTTACACGACCAATTTCTCTTGTTCCCTTGAATGACTGCTTAAGACAGGTTAGACTTATATTATTTTTTTTTTCCACAGGATCATGGGTGATGCATAGAAAATCGTCTTTAGACATTGTGTAAATGGTATTTTCTTGTTTGTTTATTATATTTTGAGACCTAATTTCAATTGTTAAATCACTACAAAAGAGGCCTTGAAACAAACAGTTTTAGCCTTGAATAGTCATTGAAATGTCTGAATTTTGAAAAGAAAATCCTGTATGAACTATGTATGACAGTGGCCTTAACCTGAAACAAACAACCATGACTTGAACCAGTGACCTACAGATCAGGAGTTAGAGACACTAACAACAGAGCTATCTGGACTGGAACTTCTAAATATAGTACTGGTTACTAAGGAAACTATGCAGTCCATAATGAAAAGATGTTTTTGTTTTATCATTTTAGAATTTGTTGAAGAGAAGCGAAACTGCTGCGAGGACATTGTGAAAGCCATCAAACAAAAATGTGCTGACTCCAGAATTGGGCTGAAACCTGTCAAGGCGGAAAACTAATATCATGGACATAATATTTTTGTGTTTTTGATTTAACTGTATTTTTTTCTTTTTTCTTTTATTAAACTTTATTTCGATGTAAATATTGATTTCTGTATTATTTGTCTAATTTGCCTTAAGGTCAGTAAAGCATAGCAGTAACTTATATATCACGTATATGTTTACTTATATAGTCACATATAAGTGACGTATATTCACATATAAGGGACTTATATGGCACGTGTATGTACCTTGATCAATGTCACATATATGGGATATAGATCTCATTTGCATTTAAAATACTAATATGAGGCATATTAATTCCTGCATGAACATTTAAAAACAAATTCTTATTGATCAATTCAAGCAAAATTGGATGGCCAATCTACAACTTTCAGATAATGGTAAAATTTACAGTAGTTTTAAATCTGTGCATGAGTTTGAGAAATACATTACGCTACTTGATAAAAATCATGCTCAAATTATGTTGAAATTCCACACTGCTAACCACCGGTTACCTGTTGAGACCGGCTGATATGACAACACGCCTTATGATGACAGAAAATGTCCTCTTGTAATTCGAACATTGTTGGAAACGAGGAACACTATTTGCTAAATTGTACATACTTTCAATCAGAGAGAGAATGTTTTGTACCTTACTCTCGAAGCCAGGAACACCTTCCTTTAACCAGGCTTTTATCAAACAATATCAACTTACGGAATCTCAGTACGTTTATGTGCATAATCATGAAAAAGTTTTACATGATATCTCGGATAATCCCTGTACCTCCGTATGATGTTTCTACGGGTCCAAAATATTGACTAAAATAATGGTATTCAATCCAGCACAAGAATTTATATGTATATATGTATGTGTATATATCTATATTTAACTTTCAATTTTGAGAGGAAATTTGAATAACTTAACGTGAATCATGAAATTCCGCTTGTTTGCTCCATGCAAATTTTATATCTCCACGTGCGGTGTCATCCGTTAATCACTAACTCCAGAAATCACAATTGACTTCACTCAACTTACTTATACCATCTCACTGTATTGTGAAATATAACTTGTAAAGATAATTGTTTTTCCTATACGATGCTTATTTCATTCTCCCCCTCTCTCGCCACATTTCTGCCCTATATAGACCAAATGATTTAGCTACTATTATCCAAACTTATGTAATGTTCAAATGATGATCACTTCTATTATATATACATGTATATATTGTGCAAAATACATTTTTTGTTAATCTTACCTGAAATAGTCTCCTGCCCACGATATCATATTAATGTATTTTTCAGTCAACTTGATATTTTTTCTTTAATCTCTCTCTCTCTCTCTCTCTCTAACACACAAATCTGATATGTTAATTTAAATCGGAAAGTTATATTGTTACTACATTGTGTTCATATACATCTTCATTTTGAATACTATGTATTAAAAAAAGTTTGTAATTTTTGTTATTTTTATCCTATCAGCTTGAGATAATTTACATAATAATATAAGGCAACAATGATAAGTCTATATGTATTGCTCTGTTCTGATTTTCTATCTTTCTCTCTCTCTCTCTCTCTCACAACAATTCCTGCCCTATATAGACCATGTGATTTATCTTAAATACTATTATTCATCTAGTTTACTACTGACAGGTCCTTTCCATGGGCCGATATTTCCGTAGAAATATCGTAAAATCATAATAAAATTTTCATTTATATATAATATATATATATATATATATATATATATGGCATGCAAACCTTAATTGAATTATCAACATTATCAAATTATAATTATGCCTGTTTGCCAATGACAGGTCCTTTCTGTTGAACTATTTCCATTGAAACATAATAAAATCGTAATAAAATATTCATTTTTGAAAATAAGCTGATTTTTTTGCATGCGAAATTAAATTAATGTTATTAACATTATTATAATGCGATAAGTGTTTTTTTTTTTTATAAAAATAATTAACTTAGAGGCCCTATTTGTCAAACAATCCTTTCCTTGGAAAGGTCCCTTTCCGCACTTTAGACATACCTGCACTACACTGTAGCAACAGCTTCTGCTTGATCTTAATGCTATAAATTAAGTTAATATCCAATTTTCACATGAATGAAAAAATGTAAAAGGATCATCTGTATAGTAAAACATGAACAGGAGGCAAAAGAGGCCCTGGATCGCTCACCTGAGTGAGTATAGGGTTATTCAAGGAACATCTGTACTTAAACATTTTGAAATCTGGCCAGTAGTATTGAAGGAGATGATTATTAAGTTTTCTTTTTTTTTTCTTTCCGATGCCATGGCAACCAGTGTTCTACATGGATGAAGTTTGTTTTAGCAACTTTTGTGAAGATTTACACGAGGATCATCCCTGCTAAGCTTAATCAATTCTGTCCAGAGGTTTCAGAGATGTTGTTTTAAAGTTTTCATTATATACATATAAGGCAAATTAGCCCCGCCCTGGCGGCCATGTCTTTTTTACGGATCTGAATAAATTTTGCAATTTTGGTAGATGGTTACCCAAGGAACATGTGTACTTTAACATTTTGACATCAGGCCAATAGTTTTGAAGGAGATGATTTTTAAAGATTTCATATTTCTTACCATTTCCATGGCAACCAGAGTTCTGCATGGATCAATTTTATTTTAGCAACTTTTTTGAAGGTTTACCCAAGAAATCCCACCCTTCTAAAAATAGAAACACACTTTACCAAAACGCACTTAAAACACACTTTAAACGCAGTTAAAGTGCGGTTTTCCTGCGGTTTTTTTTCCACAAAAGTGTGTTTTTTCTGTATCTTTTTCACAAAAAGTGTATTTTAAGTTGTTTTTTTTTTGTCAGAAGTGTATTTTTCCTGCATCTTTGAAAATAGAAGTGTATTTTAAATGTACCTTTTTGCCAAAAAGTGTGTCTTTGTTCCCTAAAGTGCGTTTAAAGTGTATCTTTTTATTCAAAAGTGCATCTTTTAGTTTCAATTAATTTTCAACAATCAGTGCGTTTTAAGTGTATGTTTTGTGAAAAAGTTCGTCTTTTAGTTTCAGTTTATTTTCTGACCAACAGTAAATGCGTTTTAAGTGTATCTTTTGTGAAAAGTGCATCTTTAAGTTTCAGTTAAATTTTTGGTTAAAATTACTTTGTATAACATATAAGTTGTTTTTTTAAAGAGGGAGAAAACAGATTAGATGATTTCACAAATTGGCTGAATTAATGTAGCCCAGGAAGTTCAGGATGCACCCCCCTCCCCCAGTAGTATTGAAGGATTATTTTAGTAGTAGTATTTTTTGATGGACTTCTCAGGCATGAACTTTGTGAGGTAAGCTATATGTCAAAAATAAATAAAATTTTTATTTTGATATCGCTTTCTTATAACTTGACCAATTTTAGTTGTTGTTGTTGTTGTATATGGTTACCGTCGCTGTGATAGTATTTCAATCATATAGAGACGTCCAGCTAATTACAGGTGGAGGAAGACCCCGAGTACACAGAGGTACCCGGGATAGAACCACAGACCTACCGCAAGCCAAGGAAGGCTTCCTCACATGAAAAATCCGAAGTCCCTACCGGATTCGAACCCACAGTGGTGAGGTGCTGAGAGATTCCAATTTTAGTATTCTAAGTACCAAAATATATGTCCTGAAAATCCCTACAATTCAATTGAAGCAATTTGGGTCTAGTTTAATAGGTTTTCAAAATATAAGCAATTAAACTTAAACCTATTAATTCTGCATATCAAAATTCTTTCTTTTTTTTTATTTCGTGTACAACCGCGGGAATAAAACCCGTAAATGCTACCATGCAATAGATTCGTCGACGCGTAAAGCCTCGTGAGTTAAATTTCAATAATGCTTGTACATACGAAGGAGACGACTGTAGTACGTTAAAAGTTAGTGTTTATTAAGAGAGAATTTAATAGTTAAGAAGCCAGAACGAGAGTAGCGAGTGACGACTTCTTAACTGTTAAATTCTCTCTTAGTGTTTGAAATTATATTTTGTTCAATGAAATCATTCCATTTTTCAAATTTTTGTCTCCATTTAATTCATTTAATCGGCATCAACTTGTCACTAAACACTATTTTCCCCTAAATCAGCTGATCAATTTAAAACCAGCTTCAAGCACCTTCACTGCGCATGTGCGACGAGTTGTGTCGAGAAGCGGAGCTTTATGCGTTCACCAATATGGACTAAGACCACAATTACCTGCCCTTGGTAATCCTGTATCCGGATGGCCTACACAGAAATTAGTGACCCTATTTAATGCTGAATTAAAGGGGAGATTTTGACTGAAAGACATGCAATAAAGGATTAAAATCTATAGAACACAGTTAAAATAATCATAAAATGCCCAATTTGGAGGCATTATTGCACAACAATCTTAATAGTTTAGCATTACTGAGAGGGGAATTTTTGAGAAAATTGGCGTGAAATGGCCGACTAAATTCATACGCATATTATTTGACCTTAAATAGGTCAAAAAGTAGTCGGGTGACCCCATGTTTAAAATGTACAGAATTATTTCTCTTGAATAGATCTATCTAATGAGGGTAAGTTTGGATGCCAATTCCCTACAGAAATTGTCATTTGTATATATGCTTATAAAGAACATATAGTAAATTTATATTGTGGTCTTAGTCCATATCACGCATGTGTAACGTGTTACAGGAATTTTTGATTAACGCATAACATCGCCAAAAAATAATACACAGCAACCATAAAAAAAAATTTACCACCACACTGTTTAATCCAAAAAAACAAAAAACCACATTTCCCGATTAGTTTTTTTAAAAAATTTTTATTCCTAAGTAATGATGATACAAAATTGAAGATTTTAAGAAATAAGTAAGGGGGTCGCCACATATTCTAAAAACTTGTATGGGTCACGCTTGTGTAATTTCAAGTCACACATGTTAACACAAAGGGAAAATATAACAAAATTACTAGACAAAGCAATTAATAAATATCCGTTTAAATAAATTCAAATAAAAAAATTTATAAAATAATGAAAAAAAAAAAAATCTAACAAAAAAGGGGTTACTTAATTAAAAAAAAAAAAAATAATGTCCAAAACAAAAAATTTTAATAGGTGCAGATACTAACCTTTCTAAACAAAAATTTTTTTATTCAAATTTTACGGAAGCCCGGGAGGGACATTTTTTATTTAAATTTTAACTTATTTTTTATAACCTATTATTTATAATTTTTACTTATTATTTATTACTTATTTTTATTACATTTCCCCTTTCAAATTCTTGGCGGGGTAGCAAGGACTTTGACATTTGCATTACGTTTAACGAGTTTGCTTGTACAAAGGTAACCCAAATTTTTCAACACAATTAATGTGTCTGGGTACATAAAGTTAAACATAAATGTTCGTTATTCTAACAATTTTGACTCTTTAAAAGTCATTTTCAAGGCAGTGCGATATTTAACTGCCACCTTACATCCGAAATTATTAGTACATGAAAAAACATGTACGTGATATAAAAACAAGCAGGGCCATATCCGAAAAATTTAGGATGTAAAATGTGTTAACAAAATACACTTAGACTACATGGTGCCTTTTTGAAAGTGATGATTTGACAACGATAGCTCTTGTATAAATTTCCAAAAATTAAACCCTTTGGAGTATAAATGGTTTCGCCGTTAATATAAGACATTTTACAGCACTTTCTATTCATTGTCTTGGACTGATCAAGATTGCCGTGGTCTTTTTTTTTCTTAAATATTTCTTGACGGTTTTTCCTTTTTCCTACTTGTCAATACATGCTTTCCCCATTAAAAAGCAAATTAGCGCAACTCATATATTACGTCATTCATTACCTCATCTCTCACCATTTTATATTAAATGATGCGTGTCATTGTCACTTAGATACAAAATTTTATTTCCCATGTTTCGTTTAATTTGCTCAGTGCTCTTATTAAATTATTCTCCTTACCAAAAAATGTACATGAAAATATATCCCTGTCGAATAAATTTTAACATTTTTTTCAAGGTTTTACAATGTTCCGTTGGGGCGGGTTTTTTGTCAACGTTGCGGGTTTTGATTTTGACAGCAAGTTTTCTAACGCGTGGCCATCGTATAGCGCTCAACAGCCAAAGTGCTTTTTTCTAGGCTTCGAAATCAAAGAGTATTTTTTTTTGCGGGTTTTGAGATCGGTGAAATTGTTCTTATTTTATATAATGTCAAATATCACAAAGCTTTCGACACTTGAAGCGTTTTTTAAAGAAAACAACTGTTTCGTCGAAAAGAGAAAATACACCTGCATTTGAAGACGGAAAGATTTAATTCAACAAAATTCAACTAAGTGGCCAATCAGGGGCTACGAAGTATGTGGCGACGTTTTGGCACTGTTTAACAAAAAAACGTAAAAGGAATGTGTCATGGCTTTAATAAAGAAAGATCCCGAGGGGTGTTTCTTTTACAAAAAGCCCAAGCAAATTAGGAGGAGGTTTTAAATTCACGGGTCCAATTTTACTTGGCTTTTTGAGGTTTAGATAAACCAAGCCGTTTGGCGTGCATCCGGGGGCTAAGAGGGATCAGCCGAAGAATAATGGGAAGGTTGGGAGCAACAAACAAGGACCCAAAGTCACCCAAAATTTTTATCAAAAACCGTGAAAGAGTGAAATGTGTTCCAGAATTGTCAGACAATTGGGGCGAAAATTCTTACCTCAGCTTTTTTGAAAACCTTTTCTTCCCCTTTGAACACCGAACTCAATGGGGGGCATAAAAAATTTCAGTAGGGAAAAAAGTAAAAAACGAATAAAGGGGATTAAAGTTTGGGGATTACCTAAGACGTCAAGGTGTCCACTGGGGAAAATAAACTGAAAGATTTCAAGATTGGGCGGGTTTTTGGCACTTGACCCTATTCATGTGATGTTTAAATTTTTGTCTTTTGGGATGTTCGCAACGAACGGGAAACCCATAACAAAAACACGGGAAATTTCACAATATACGCACCAAAAATGTAAATGAGCTTCCTTTGGGGGTAAACCCTTTGGTTGCATCACGTTCCGGAATTGTCGGGGGACGCAAACTCGGAAAACCATTGATATGTTGAGGAAACAATGCCGGGAAATGTTACTTGCCAAAAGGGGGGATTATGCAGCGTTCACAGAATTGGCTTACTTTTTAAAGAGATTTTTCGACTCCTTGAAATGCAGACGATGGTTTTAGACTGAGAGGAATTATAACCCGGTTGAAGGGGAACTAAATGAAAATTGAAAGAAGGGGCCAGTGAAAAAACTTCGTCACATTGTAAAAAAAATTAAAACAAAATTATTAGAGAGGTTATGGGGAAAAAATGATCCTGTGTGCATCTGATGGAGACTGACAGAAACACACTGGTCCTTCAATACTTTCAGGAAACAGTGGCCATCAGGGTGCGTCAGAATTGTATTGTGATAAAGTACTTTTTAATAAACTGTACTAGACTACACAGGGGCGTTTTTCATGCAAAGGGAACTTTACTTAATTTTTTTCAAATTTTAAGGTAAAAACAAAAGACTTTGACTGATATATATTACAGCCTTTCATCCCCCGGGTGTGGCCGTCAAAAATTTTTTTATGATTGTAACAAAGACCAAAGATTGTCTAATTTTGCTCAATTTCAACCTGTTCCCCCTTAAAATATATCAATATAGACAAAATAACCCGACTCCAAAAAACCCTTTTTTGACTTTCGGGGGAAAAGATTTTTAAAAATTTGCAGAAAAAAAGAGAAATTCCCAAGGGACACTGTCAGACTTTGACTTGCCCCCCATTTGCTTGCGTAGGGGGGGGGTTGTCCCCGGGGATGTCCCTTGACCCCCCCGCCCCATCGCTAAATGACTGAAATACGTTAAAACAAGGGTAACCCAACACAAAACAAAACACATTCATGGGAAGTAGCTTTATTTTTTGGCGTTTATTTTCTTCGACCGTATGTATTTTAGTCTAAAAGTGAATCCACTCTTACAGGGGGTGGATGGGGGAAAACCCCCGGCAACCCATGTACAAGCACACAGGCCACTCAGGTAAAACCCCTGACCTAAAACCAGCGCCTCACATAAAAAATCCAAGACCTGCCAGGATTCGCCCAACACTTTTGAGGCGCTGACAGATTTGCAGCCCCAAGACTGTAACCCCCTCAACCATGGCAGCCTCTTCTACGGAGTAACAAGCCAAAAACAAAAATTAAACAATATTTTGCTAACAGTAAAATCTACAAATAAAAATTCTGAATAAGTGGGTAAACCCCCTGTTTTTTCAGCTTTTGGGTTTTTTAAATTTTTCTTGGTATTCTTTTTTTTTTTCACCCTACCAAGCTTTTAAAAGGCTGAAGGGGTATTTTAAAAGGCAACTTTACAAACTATCATACGGGTTGAAAATTCCACCATTAATTGTTGCAAAACAGGGGAAAGCATTTTTGTAAATTTAATTTTTTTTAATCAAAATAAAATAAAATAAATTGTACAAAAAAACACAATGACAGTCAAATAACCCATAGGATTTGTTTTGTACATATATACGTCCCTGATAAATTTTTTTTCACAGAAAAGCATTTTCACTTTTTTTACTCATACTACTTGTTTTGAAAAATCTGAATGTGAAAAGGGAAAATTTAAAGGCTTTTTCCAAATTTCCGGGGCTTTCGTTAATTCAAGTACCATTTTGCTTTTTTAAAGGCAACCAAAATTTTAAATTTTTCAAGTTTGAGACCATTTTCAAAGGATTTTCAAGGCCCTGTATGAACCATGTATATCTGACTTGAATCAGATTTCTTGGGTTAAAAAAGGGCCACTCCTTGAGAAAAAAATTTTTTAGGATTATCTACTTTTTGAAATACAAATAAATTTTGAAAATGGGGCAAAACATAACTAACAATTTTACAGAAGCCTAATCAACAATGCCATAACTGTTTTAAATATGAATTTTTATTTTTTTTTTATTTTCTATTTTAGACAGTGAACTTTTCACCGGGACCACCAAAGAACAACCCCAAACTGGGTCTTGATGAAGCTTCCAGCAAAACATTTTGAAGTCTGTCTACTTTTTTTTCCTTTCTAGTTTTAAACATAAACATTACCTGAAAAGCAAATGATTCTACTTAATAGATTATTCATGGTGCGCTAACCTAACACCCATAATAATCTAAACATATTTCAATGGGCATAAAAGTGACAAATGATTCCAAAAAGCCCCCCCCCCCCCCCCCCCCCATTAGGGGTGAGGATAAAATAAAGAAAAGACGGGGGAATTTTTAAACAGAAACATTTAAAAATAACAATATGGACATTTGCAAATGGCAACAACAAAACAATAGCTGTCTGAAACAGCACACCGACATTCCGGGTGCTTTGTCATTTTTTCATTAAAAAAAAAAAAAAAAAAGAACAGGAGAAATTTGAAAAACAACATTTTAGAGTAAAGGCCTTAGACAAGCATTTACATGCCCTTTATCACCAATGTTTTCAATCAAATCTTTAAGTTTCCGAATTAGCTCCAGACAAGAAATTGTTAATGCAAAAAAAGGGGAAAAAACCCCCAAATTATATTAAATAAAGAATGGTTCTTGTCACTGCACTTCCCAACAGTGAAAATTTTTCACAAACATGAATTTCCTTTTTGATACTTCTAACTTTTTAATTTTACACCGGGAAAAAAACATTTACAAAGGGAAACCAAACACATAATTAAAAAGTTATGTTTTTTGAACATGCCTTTCCCTTATTAGATCATCCACAAATTATGAAGTTTCATTTTTTATACCTTTTTAATTTTTTTGAGTTAGGCCCAAACAACATTTAAACAAGGGGCCCCCATGGGGCCCTAAGGCCTCCCTGAGGCCCCAAAAAAACCATTAATAAAATAGGGCAAATAGCATTTTAGCTTCCCCCTGGGGGGCAATGTTTTTTAAAATTTGTAATTATTTGAAATATTAGTAGATTTTCCCCAAAGGGAACATCTGTGCAAAATTATATGCAAATCTGCTAGTATTTTTTAAAAGAAGAAAGTTTTTCTAAGTTTGCACTGATACAAAAACTGCAAAAAATCCCCCCCCCCCCCGGCAGCCAAGTTTTTTTATGTCAATCAATATGAAGTTACCTAAGTACATCTCCCCAAATTAAATGCAAATTTTGCTATTTTTTTGGGAAAATTTTTTAAAAGTTTGTACTATTTTCCATAAAACAAATAACCCCCACACCCTGGCCCATGTTTTTTTAAAAAAGGGAAAAATTTGAACCATGGGGGTAAGGCCCCAAGGAAAAACTTTTCCAAATTTCTTCGAAAACTGGCCAGTAGTTTTGGAAAGAAGTTGCTTTAAAATTTCATATAAACAAAAAGGCAAATAACCCCGCCCCCTGGGGAGCCAGTTTTATTTTCAAAAGAAAAAATTTTAACCATGGTGGTAAGGGGCCACCCAAAGGGAAAAATTTGCAAATTACTTCGAAAAACTGGGCCCTGTTTTGGAGAAAAAGTTCCCAATTTTCATTAAAAAACATATAAGGGAAATAACCCCCCACCCCCTGGAGCCATGTTTTTTACAACGAAATAATTTTAACAATCGGGGTAGGGGACCACCCAAGGAACAACTTTTCCAAATTTAAATTTTTATGTTTTCTCTATATCAAAAGCAAATACAAAAATGCGCATAGGAAAAAAAAAGAACCCCGCCCATGACGGACTCAAATTTTTTTGAACAATTTTTATATATTGATTTGTGGGGAACATTTGGGGGAAAAAAAATTTTTAATTCCGTTCACGGTGCAGAAAAAAATTTTTTTTAGATTTTTAAACCCCTTTACATGGGAACAAGGGGAAAAAAACCCAAATCAAACTTTAACCCTTTATCGTTCCCCCGTGGGACTGATCATATAGAAGTTTGGTTAAAAACGGGTCGCGGTTGGGAGGGGATTCGTTTGAAATTGTTAAGGGGCCCGGGCGAAAAACATCACAAACTCCCTGACACTTTTTGCTCAGGGAGCTAAAAAATTTCCACAAAATGCTATATAAACATTTCAAATAATCATTTTAAAAAAAAGCAACTGAATTAATATAAAAAACACCACCCATGCACCCTCCATTACAAAAATCATAAATCTTGGATAATTTTTCAGTTTTTGATTTCTGTCCCAGAATTTTTAACTTCAAATCTTCTAAAAAATAGAAAAGGGATCAATGCCCCGTTTGATGCATCTCAAAATCATACCCCAAACAAGTAAACATTGTTCATTTTTAACAACAGCATCTAACTTACTATATAACTACATGGAATCTGTATGTACGAATCCATAAATACCAGTTAAAATTTGTATGTTGCGTTACGAGGGGGGGCACAGACATAATTAAACACATCAAAAATGCAAAAAAGACATAAACATTATAGCACGCAAATGCGCCCTGAGTTCTGATTTTTTTTCACAAAAAAACACTTTAAAAGCATGTGTCTCTTAAAGTTTTCCTTGTGTCGCATTGTCACCGTATTTGCGATTGTCGCGCTAATATCATGTGCGCGGGAAAGGTTGACGGATACGCACCATGACAACGCGACACGACGCACAACATTTTATCTTGGGAAAGGGAACACGCCTTATCACTTTAGTCAACACAGACATTCAAAAAAAACTTAACAATAGGGCCACGCATGCATTAAAACGAAAATGTCGCGGAATTTTCTATGTCATCCGTCGTGTTTCATTTCACATGGGTTTTTCAATTGCATGTTCGACCTAAAATGATAAGGGGACCATAAATTTTTTTCGCGATATACTTTGAGTAAGAGATTTATAAATATTTAAAACAGTCAAATGTATCTAGCATTCACCATAGTCATGTATTGGGGAACCAGAGATGAAAAGTACTTTTTATCACCATGGTAAAACAACAGGAAAAATCTGTAACTATAAATACACTGTTCCCCGGGGTAAAGCCCCTTTGAGGTATAAATTTCATATACCTTTTTAAATTATGGGAATTTGGGCAAAATAAGTGAAAATAAAAAGGAAAAAAAATCCTCTCTTTTAAAAACAGTAACCGAAAACCAATTCCCTTACCTAGAATATACGCGAGTTCCAGAAAACCACCAATCACAATCCTTTTAAAAGTTGTGGGTGGTGATTTAAACAAAAAGTGTTTTTTTGTTTCTCCCGAAAAAAAGAGCCGTGTCGCCCAAAAATTTCACTTCCACAAAAAAATAAAGAAAAATGGGTAAACAAACAAGACGTCCATAAACAGCGCGCTCGACTATAGCCCCTTAATTCAAAGGGGGCCAAAAATTTTACAATAAACGTAAAGGGTTACTAAATAACGGGCTGATCCCCTGAACACATGTATAAAAATTTTAAATCAAATTTCCCTAACACTTCTGAATATAAGCATTACGTTTTGAAAACTTTACCAAAATTTTCTAAGTTCAAAAGGGGGCCCTAATTTAAAAAAAAAAAAAATTTGTCAAGAGTTATCTAACATGATGGGCCCGATGCCCCGAAACATGTATAAAATTTCAATCAAATTTCCCTTTCTGATAGCTAGATTAAGCATATAGTTTTTTTTAAACTATACAAATAGAAAATTTTAAGTTAAAAAAAGGGGGAAAAACTCTGAAAAAATTTTAGACAGCGTTATGTAACTTGGGGGGGTTTTGCCCTTGAATAAGTAAGTAATAATTTTTAAAAAATATCCAAGTTTTTAACATTTCAAAAAAAATTTTAAACCCAAAGCCAAGCCAGGGTGATACAAATAGCCTCATTTTTTAGCTAAAAAATTTAAAAAATTTGGGGGACTGATTTTTTAACTATTCGAATTAACTGGCACGATACTGCTTTTTTAAACCTCTTTTATTATTTTTACAATTTTTCAATCCTCAGGGCTTTTTTTCGGTATGTACTTAGACCTTTTTTTTTAACACATTGCGATGCGAGATTTACTTGGGCCCAATCCCTGCAAACTGTCTGGCTCAGATTTTTTTTTCTTTTCTTAGTTTTTGTATTTAACAGGGGGCTTCTTCTACCGCTTTTTTTAAATTCCAAATTGGTGATTCCAAAAGACTTCAACCCAAAGTACAAGAAATTTCCCACACATCTGACATCGATTTTCCACTTTTTTGGAAATAACACTCTGGTGCTTATAAGAGGTGCCAGGCGTGCGAACCCCCTTGACAAGTTGTGAGATATGTTCATACTTTTCAGTTCACTGACCCCAGTCACATAGTTTTTTTCCCAAAATTTCTCGCTTTAGACCGAAAATTTTCAGGGTTGATGCTCTTGTTTTTGATGGACTTGACAATTAAATATGCCATGCTTTAAGACCTTTTCAAAATGCTTTAAATTGCAAGACGTTTAAATTGTTAAGTTCATCCCCTTTAAAAAACCCTTTGTCTAATTTCTCCCACTATAAGTTCAGAACCAAGTACAACCTGTCAACTTTGTATATAAAAACCCTTTAAAAAACAATATTAGGATGACGTACTTTAAATATCATGACTAATTCCCTTTCATAAAGGCTTCGAAAGCTTTAAAAAGTTTTTAAATAAAACTCCTTCACTTTAAAATGGTGTCCCAACCAATTTCCTTTGTATACCACACCCAAAAAACACCCTTCCAATTTCTTTACCAATATTTAAATCTCCAAACAACTTTTTGGACTAACACTTCACTGACTGTACGCTGCTGAGGTTTGCATTTAACTGCTTTTAACGTTTTGGGATGACTGCTTTGATTTCCAAAGCAACATATTGTGATAAACTTCCAAAGTTTTTTTTCCCGCCAAATTGACTTTTTGGGATTGACACTTGCACGACTGTAGAGCTGCTGAAGTTGACTGACTACTTACAGGTTGGTAAATGCGAGGTTTATTTTATTCAAATACTGCAATCTTTTTGGATAAGTGCTCCCGGTTTCCAATCAACATACTGTGTGCACCTTCCCTGTTTCTCCTGTCAAACTTTCTTTTGTCATTGACCTTGACTGGCTGTAAAAAATCATGTTGACTGACACTTACAGGGTGGGGAAAAAGGATGGTTATTGTATTTAACTACCTCAATCTGTTTTTGGATAACCTCTTTTCCAATGCAACATACGTGTGTTGTCATCTTTTTCCTTTTTGCACAACCCCTTATACCTGTTGACACTTACTGACATTTAACATTTTACATTACCAACATGTGAAATGTGAGTTTTTTTTAACAGACACTTTCCCCAACAACAGTAATGCCTTCATGGCACTCTATTTCCACCCAAATTTGCCATCTTCTTTGAAAGAATAGGCAATGATTTTGGCCACGTCCACAAATTGTTTCTTTTAAAACCCCTTGACACACAACCCTATTAGATTTGTAGCCCTATACCTAAAAACAAGTGATTTTTTTTCATCTTCTTCTAACATGAATGTGTCTGGCCTGCAAAAAATGCTTTTATTACTTGTTGCTATGGAAAGTTAATTATTTCATTGCCAACAAATACGTTTAAACAATTTTTGATAAGCCAACAAAAAACCTTGCAAAAACATTCAAAACATCTGTTCCCCCTATTTTGCCAAAACACATGAACACTGCTCCATAGAACACATATTATTTGCTTACTGAATCAGAGTATAAAAACGTTTTGGGTTTTCCTACACAAAATCTTTTTACCAACTTGTTGGTTTTTAAACCCGAAATACTATTTGAGTTTTCCCGTATTCTTTTTTCACTTTTGCATTCGGGGGATTTTTTTCAGCCTTATATACGATGACATTGTGATGGAAACCTCCCCAAAGCTTTTAAGTATTCTGTATAGGAAAAAAAGGCTCCCCCCTTTCCCCTTGAATCTGTGCTTTTTACCCTTTCGTCTGTGAGGCATACTGACTGTCTCTAATTACCAAAAAAACTATTTTCATCCTTTAAAAATAGTTTTTTTTTTCCCGTTTTTAATTCTTTAACAGTTTTTTCTTGGGCGCTTTGCAGTTATTAGGTTTTTTGCCCCGCTGGGGGGAAAACCCTTTTTTCTTCTTTTGTTTATTTGTTTTTTTTTTTTTTTTTTTATTATTTTTCCCCTTTTCCCCCCATTTTTTTGCCAGCCTAGCGGCCAAATAAAAAGCTACAGCTATAAATTTTTGGGGATGGGGTCACTTTTTCGAACATGTGCCTAATTGGGCAAACTTTTTACATTATTTCTGATTAGCCACTGGGCCAAGCAGTAATCACTTTTTGCAAAAACCAAAAAATTTAAACCGATTTAGATGCGGTTTTTTACAAATGTTCCTTGTTGACAGCCCAAACAATAGATGGTATCAAACACGGACTGGAAAAAAAAAATTTTTCTAGGAAGGGGTTGAATGTTCGAACCCTTGGAAAAAATAAAAAAATGAGGTAGGTCTACAAAAACCTCCCCACTTTTTTTTAGAGATCAATAAAAAATTTCGTTGTCATTCGATTGCAAACATATACCAAAAAAAATATAGGGGTGGCGAATTAAGGAAATGCGGGTTTGTCCTCTAGAAACGGTCAAATTTTCACAAAATTTTTAGGAAAAATTAAAATTCAAAAACTTTTTGCGCCCTGACTTTATTTCTTTTCATTCTTCAAAATTTTTCACACAATATTATTGTTATGTTTGAAAGGGGCCTCAATTCAAAAAAAAAAATGAATTAAAAAGGTCAAGTCAATTTTAACATTATTGTTTTTTATTCGGCCCAAAAGCTCCAAAACAAAAATTTTAAATGAAGTATAGAACAAAATTTTTATTCTTAAGACCTTTCCAGTAATACTTAGTTTTTGAAAAACGGACTTGTTTTTGGCATTATACGGCAGCCCCAAATTTGATCCTTTTTTGGAGTAAATGTAAATCGGGTTTTTAATGCTTCAAATTCTGATACATAAAATAAAAAGTTTACTTGTCGACTAACTTAGTAACTTTTTTTAAACATTTGCTGCTTTGCTACGAAACCTAACATAAAATTTAATCAATTTTTTTTTTCTTTTGCCGCTAGGGGCGCTTTTCTTGAAATAATCTTTGCATAACTAAAAAAAATTGAAGTCCGATTCGAATGGGGTTTTTTGCTTCTTTTTCCCTGTTGAACCAAATTTCATATGATGGATTCGAGGGTCCGTGTGACTGAAAGCTTTTTAGCTACGGGAAAGGGTTTAATGTTCGAACCTCGCAAAAAAAAAAAAAAAAAAAAACCGGGGCAAAAGATGGGTCTCGAAAAACCCACCTTTTGTTAGAAACAATAGAAGAATTTTCCCTCTCCTGCAAACCCTTTGAAAGACTATCACACAAAAAATTTTGGGGGGCGAATTTAAGAAAAGGGTTTTTCCACAAAACGGTCAAACTTTACTTAAATTTAAAAAAAATAATTCCAAAAAAAGTTTTTTTTTCGCTCCCCCACTTTAGTTTTTTTTATAAACAGAAATTTTTACACTTATGGGTTTTTTAAGTTTGAAAGGGCCTCACAATTAAAAAGTTAACAAAAAATGAAAAGGTCAAGGTCATATTCATAAGTGTGTTTTTTATTCGGCCCAAATGCTCCAAACTAAAAAAATTTCTTGAATATTGAACAAAGTTTTTGTCTAAATAGTTCTTTCGTATAATTTTATTTTTTGAAATCGCTTGATCGTCCTTTAAAAGGGATCCCCAAAGTTGACCTTTTTTGGAATAATTTTAATCATTTTTAGCTTTTAAATTGTGAATATAAGAAAAAAAAAGTTCGACATGCGACTTTTAACTTGTTTTAATATTTGCTGTTTTTTTCAATTTTTTTCTCATTTTTCCCCAGAGGGCTTTTTGCTTAAAAATCACTCTTTGCTTATAAACAAAACGTTTAAAATCTGATTGAAATGCATTTTTAGCATTTTTGTTCCTTGTTGACAGCACCAAAAATGTAGGTTTTAAAGGATAGGGTATGGGGAAAATATTTGCGCTAGAAGAGTTTGAATTTCAAAAAATTGCAAAAAAAAAAAAAAAAAAAAAAAAAAAAAAAAAAAAAAAAAAAATTTCTTTTGAGAGTGGTCTTCAAAAACCTTTCCGTTCTGTTTCATATTGAAAATTGTGGCTGAGTTGAAATAAAGGTTTCAAGTTGATTAGGTTAAAAGCGAAAACCGGAAAACCGCTGCGGTTCTAGTTGTTCTTGTTCCCCCACCCTTTGCACTTGTCACTACTCGATAGGCATTTTTACTATAGTGTTTCCATCCAAGTTATACATTGTATTCAGATCGCCTTCCTCTCCCACGACCACTTCTGCTTTTTGTGCATCGTTACATCTGCCTGAAAATAGAAAAATATTATTTATGTGTATGTTGTGTGAACATGTAAAAACTGGTAGCTTAGGATTTTTTCACCAGAGAAACAACAAACATGAGCTCTGCAGGTCAGAGTCCTATATATATGTTCGATGTATGGGCTGTCACAAGATGCACAATGTTAAAAAATGAAGAATGGAAAAAAACAAACTTAAAAGATCTAAAAGTTAATACTAAGGTGTTATCCATTGGTCATGGCCTGGTTATGGCCAACCTCCTTAGTAAGTATGAGATTGAAGGGTTCTTTAACAAGAGAGTCATGCCCTTATTGCTACCTGAGTATCATGGCAAATTTTTTTATAATTAAAGGGCTATAACTCCTGACCTAATGGCCGATTTCAGCCATAATCGAACTTGGCCGAGAATTAGGGCCCATATACATTGTCATCAATTTGAAGATGATTGATTGAAAAAGAAGGTCCAAGTGTAAACAATGTCAAAAAGGCTTTTTTATTAAATTAAAGGCCATAACTCCGACATAAAGGGCCAATTTAGCCATAATCAAATTTGGCTAAAGATTATGGTCATATCATTTCAAAAGTTGAAGAGATTGATTAAGAAAAAAGGGCTAGAAAAATCAAATCAAAGGGCCCTTTTTTTTCAAATTAAAGGGCCAAACTCCTATTAAGGGGTCGTTTTTGGTCATAATCAAATTTTGTCTGAAATTTCACGGCCATAAATTTTTTTCACCCAGTTGAAAATAAATTGGTTGAAAGTGAAGGCGCTAGAGTGTAAACTGTGGACGTCGGACAAGGACGCAAAAGTGCTCAGGAGCAACAGATGGGTTTTCCCTTTGGGAACACTTTCGCCTGCGTCTGGCAATTTTCAAGAAAACAAGAGTCATGTTAAAAGGCCATACCCCCCAGGGGGCTTCCTTTAAAAAGGGTTTAAAGTTTTTGGGAAAATTAAGTCTAAAAGAAACAAAGGGAATAACCTATAAATTAAAGGGGATTTTACTTCTTGTGACTGCTGCCCTTTTTTTATCAATGAATCAACAATTTCTGTAGAATTTCAAGTTGCGGCTCGCGTTCAATTTGGGCACAGGGAACGCACTTACACCACTTACACGGACACAAAAGACGTTACACCACGTTACACGTGCACGTACGTTACATTTGGTTCATATACAGAACACGGTAAACACGATACGGGAATGCACGATGCAAACCTCCGGCTTTTTCGGTAAACTCGGTTGTTTCGCCAAACTACTTCCTATGCGCTTTATTTAAACAAGAGAACTAAAGAAGGAACAAAACAAGCGATCGTATTAAATTCTCTTTTTAGTTTTTATAATAATAATGAATTCTAAAAACTTTATATTTCAGTTTGTTTTTTTAGATACGTCGAAATCTGAAAAAAATGATTACTTTTTTTTTCTTATAAAACACTTTCATGTACAATGTATAAATGCATACTCATTCAATGCTATATCTTTTTTTTCACACTTCTTTAAAATTTGGGAAAAAAAATTCAATATAAAAAAAAATAAACATCAAAAGTTTACCTTTTTTATTTAATTAATTACCATCTGGCCATTTCCCAAAAACAAATCTAACACAGTTTAAAAAAATCGTATCGTTTTTTGTAATTATAATTTTAGCCACATAACTAGCTGTAGTTTTTTTCGTCCATAGACACTTATCAACTTTTTTTTTTCAATTTTTTTTAATAAAAAAACAAAGAATTCGTTTTTCAAATTTTTTATACAATTATGATTACCATTATTGAAGACAGACAAAAAACCAACCCCAAAGATTTTCAAAAACGGGATAAAAACATTCAATATTTTTAGGAGGGGAAAAAAACGAGCCCTTTTATCTTTAAAATTTACCTGTACCCACCAGGATATTATGGAAAAGCGATTTTTAAATTTATGTTTTGGGCTTAATTCCAAATTTCCTACAGTTTATCGAAAAAATTCAAAAAACGCAATCGACAAAAATTTCATTTTTATTAAGTTTTTCCTTATACTATGACAACACTGAAGATTTTTTTTTTATAATAAATCGGTTTCTATCCTTCCAGAAGAACGACAAAATTTTTAATTGCAAATGAAAAGACATCTTACCCACATACAATGTCAACTCGTAATCTCTATAAAACCCCACAAACAACCGCTTACACAAAACTTTCAGCTGGAAAAAGAAACCGCAAAAAACTCATTTTCACTTCTTGCGTAGTTATTTTCCTAGGTTGTAATTGGATATTTAGCCCAAAAGGGGGGGTTTCGTTTTGGTGCACTTTGTTTTTCTGTTATTTTTTGGCTATGTGCCTATATAGATGTGCAATCTAAACACTCGATTCCACCTATCTTTTTACATAACACGCTGTCACTTTTACATCCTTTTTAAAATAAAGCAAATTACGTCACATTGTCACGGATTGGCACGTCCGAATAGAAAGCAAATTAAAGCAAACTTTTAGATTGAAAGAAATATGTTTTTCTTGATTTTTATTTTGTGACAGGGAAGGGCCTATTTATATTTTATATCTATTACAGAAATTCAGCATTTTTATATAACATTATATAATAGCTTTTTTTTCTACAAATCGGGCTGGTGTTTTTAAAATTTCCAATCTGCATTTATTTATTGTTTAATAGCAGTAGCAATATGCCAAAATTTCGTCTTTAAACTACAATTAAAATAGGGATTAATCTGCATAACAAAATTGTATGACATTTTAAAGAAAAAAAAACTATACAAATTTTCTATACACAGCACATATTTTTATCAGACACACACAAACATAATAAAAATTTTACGGGGATCCAAAGTTGTGTTTTTTCTTTATTCTGTTAAAAAAGGGTTTTAAAAATTGTATACATGTTTGTATTTTTTTGGGTTCGTGTAGAAAAAAACCTAAAACGGAACTCCTCTGAAAAGCCGACCACCAAGTTATATCTCAACTTTCATAAAAGATGTTTAATTTTTTAAAAATGTAAAATTAAAGATCTACAAAGAAGAAATAAGATTGTGTGTGTGTTCATATCCGAGTACTTTTTAGATATAATTCCCCAAATTTTATCTGACCTCTCTATATATATTTCGAATATTTTTAACCAAAACTATTTTTTTCTCTGATGTCTAAATGATTTTTCCCCCCGTTTCCCCTCTGATTCATTATTTTCTATATAAATTGGCAGGGGCATGTATTTTATATCAGTGTTGTTTTTAGGTTTTCTTCTGTTGTATTTATGACAGGGGAAAAAGTAAATGATCTTAATTCTGTATCACAAAAGACAAATACCTCACCTAATTTTGAAACCGGGCCAGACCCTCGACACAGAAGGGGCAGATCTCACCGCCACTATGACACTGTATAATGAAATCCAAAATCCTTTCCCGTAACGTCCTTTGACGGTGATCCTGGGGTTTTAACACCGTGTAATAAAAAGGCTGATAGACGTTTTGTCTTTTACCGAAACCCAGATGAATTTTTGTTTTGTTGCTAAAAGGGCTTTTTTTTAGCGGGAAGGGGTTTATTTTTTACCGCAAAAGCAGGCGGTATATTTTTTGCCAATATTTTTTTTTTAAAAATATTTTGAACAAAAGACAAACTTAATTTAGGGTTAATTTGCAGTTTATTTTGTTAATAAATGGGGGATACTTAAATACTACCCGGCAAACTTCTTTTTTTTTTGGAGATTTTCTCTTTTTCCATTTTTTTTCCAAATTTTAAACAGCCTGCTTAAATAAAAATTTTGGGTTTTATACCCCATCCTTAACGATTATTTTTTTTTCCTTGTAAACGATGTTTCTCTGTTCTCACTTCTTTTTCCGATTTTTTCCCTTTTCAGTTAATTTTAATTTATTTAAACCACTTATTTTTTCTGCAGACTGTTTTAAGATGTATACATTTTTTTCTTTTTTTTTCCGACTTAGTTTTTTTTTTAACAGATTTTTTCTATGTTTCCTCCGAATAGTAAAATTTTCCTTTCTTTTTTTAAATAAAGTTTACGTAAATATAATATGTGCAAAAAGGATTTGTAAAAAAATAACCTTACAATCTTAAAAAAAAAAAACTTTTTTTTTTTTAATGTAAAAAAAAACTTTAATTTCGTAAATAAAGTACAAACCCCGTAAGGTAAAGTCTCGACACAATGTGATTGAAATCGTTTCCTGTGCTGTTAGTTCAAACTGAAAAACCCCCGAAAGTACACAGGAAGTTCTTGTCAAACGTGTCAGGGGCGTCACCTGCGAAATTTTATCTAATTATCCCAATGAATTAAAAGAATGCCAAATTCAAAAAATAAAATTTTTCGATAAGTTGGTCATTTGTTACATTTTTATTTTGCTGTCAAAACCGTACGAAAATATCCTGATGTGGTTACATTCATTTAAATATTTTAGGATATATTTGGATCAAACCCCAAAAAAAGGTACGTTTTTGTTTAAAAGTTTATTTTTTTTTTTTTTTTTTTTTCAAATTTTTAATTTGAATGACAATGAAAACAATTACCCCCTTCAACTGATCACTTTAGGAATATGCAATTTTTAAAAATAACGAACAATCAAGAGTAAAATCTGTTTTAAAGCACAAAACGCAATCTCCGGGCCAAAAAATATATCGTGCAGAAAGATTCACACGTACAAACATGCGTAAACAAAACACTTACCGAAACAAGTTGAACCCGTGAAAGATAAACCCGCACCAACCCGACGAACACTTTAGGGAAACCACGTAAAACCCACGATACACGAAAAATATCCCAAACTTGAACGTAGCCCCACTGTTAAGTTTCAAGTTATTCTCAAATACTTTGGAATTAAAATTTTAACAACAAAGTCGAAAAGTAAAAAAGGGGCATAACTCTGTAAACAGATTGGTGGACTTATCATTTTGTGCACTCACTCCTCCTAAATGAATTTTCAGCCATAATTTCAACTGAATTTTCAATATTTTTGGGGGTTTACTTTGCGGAAAAAAATAAAGTCTAAAAAATTAAAAAGGGACAAAAACTCTGAAATTGATGGGGGAGTTATCTTGTGCCTGGTCCTCCCAAGAGATCTACCACCTATAAGTTTCAATTGATCCCCAAAGAACTTTGGAGTTACGCTCGGACAAAAAAAAAGTCGAAAAATAAAAAGGGGCAAAAACTCTGAAAATATGAAAGGTGAATTTTACATTTTTGGCACGTACTCCCCTCAATGAGATCTACCACCTATGAATTTCAAGTCGATCCCTCAAATATTTTTGGGAGTTATCTCCGGACAAAAATTAAGGTATAAAAAAAAAGGGGCTAAACTCTAAAAATATAAAAGGTGAGTTTTCTTCTTGCAATGCACTCCTCCTCAGGAGATCATCCCCTAGAATTTTCAAGTGGAATCAATATTTTTTGGATTTATGCCCGGACAAAAAATAAAGATAAAAAAACAAAGGAAAATAACTCGAAACAATGAAATCAAGTTATCATTTTGGCACGCACACCGCCTAAATGTGATCTACCATTTTAAAAGTTTAAGGGTTACTTCAAATAATTTTTTTATGCCCGGGACAAAGAAAGGTACGACGACCCGACCCGGGGGACGACGACGCGGACGACAAAACAAAGGATCCCTATGTGTCTGCCAGCTACGCAGGCGCACAAAATTTGAGAGAACAATGCTTCATTTAAAAGTCTTGTGCCCTTTGCCTCTGCTTAAAAATCAGTAATTTTTTAAACACCCCTTGCACCCACACAAATAAGAAACAAAAATTTTGTTACCAAATTTTGATCAATTATTGACATACGGGTTTCTAAAATTTTCAAGGGTCACGTGACCTTGCCCTTTTGACGACCTGATAATAAATAGGCTCATCTACGGGCTATTTTTTAAAGTTAAAAGTCAATACTTTTTGATTTATTCCGGTAAAAATATTAGAAAAAGGGGCCCATAGGGCCCTTAGGCGCCACCTGAGGCCCAAAACCCCAGAACAAGTAGGGCAAAAAGGCAATTAGCCTCGCCCTGGGGGTATTTTTTTTTTTTTTAATCAGTTTGTACTTATTTGAACAATATTTAACATTTCCCCAAGGGAACTCTGTTCCAAATTTATATCAAACTGGCCAAGTTTTTGGAGGAGAAAAGTTTGCAAAAAACAAAAAGGGCAAATTATCCCCCCCTGCACCAATTTGAAACTTTTTGTTAATAAAAAACCTAAGGAACATCTTGCCAAATAATATGCAATCTTCTTGGCATTTTTTGGAGGAGAAAGTTTTCAAAGTTTGCAATATTTCATATAGGCAAAAAACCCCCCCCCCGGCGGCCTTTTTTTTTTTCAATTGGAATAATTTGAACAATCTTGGAAGGACCTCCCAAGAAAACTGGCCAAATTACTTTGAAATCTGCCAAATTTTGGAAAAGAATTGCTTAAAGTTTTCACTATAAAATATACGCAAATAACCCCCCCCCCGGTGGCCAGTTCTGATAAAGTTTTTTGGGAATTTGGGCAGGGGTTTAGGGGGAATGCGTTTGAATTGGAAGGGAGGGCGACGTACGACGGATCCCCGACGAAAAGCTTCACAATAGCCCCCCAGCACTTTTTCTCAGGGGCAAAAATTAGGTATAAAAATCAATGAAAGGCAATATGCATTACAGAAAAGGTTTTTCCCTCCATTAGGTCTTTTCACCTTATAAATTTCAATTTAAATACCAATATTTTTTTTAATTTATAAATGCTCCGAACTGACAAAAGACGGACACTGACAGACAAAGGGAACTATATATATATGCCCCCTTCGGGGAGCTTTTAAAAAAATCAAAATTAGGGGGTAGAACTAATAAAATTTACAAAAAGTGTAACAAAACCTACAGTGACAAATTTTCAAAAAATTATTTTTCACCCTGAAAACGGCGCAAAATTTTTGATTTATGACTTACATTTTTACAACTTTTTAGGGGCCCCCAGGCGAGCGGTTTATACATCGGGACTGCAAACTCTCACTCCTTCCCGCTGGGGGTTTCGAACCCGGGCCGAGTCGGGACTTCGGTTTTTTAATGTGAGGAAGCCCCCAGCGGGCTTGCAGAATGGGGGGTTCTCCCGGGGGTTGGCCTCGGGCTTGTACTACATGGGCCCCCGGGCTTCCTCCCCTTTACTATTTTGGTTTCCTTTATGACGAAATACTGTCGAAGGACGAAACCCATGCATCACACAAACAAACAAACTTATTTTTTATAACTTTTATTTAAAACTTTTTTTTTTATAATTATTATTTTTATTATTATTTTTACTTTAAAACTTATTATTTTAACTTACAATTATTTTTTAAAACTTATTATTATAACTTACAACTTTTTTATTTAAAACTTATTATTTTTTAATTTTATTACTTATACGTAAATAAATTTTTTTTAAATGCCCTTTTTTCCTGGTAAGTTTTCATTTAAAAATAGACTTTTAAAGCATTTTTGACAAACTCATCCCTTTTTAACCTCTTTGACTGATGCTCCCCTATCAAATTTTTATTTTTTTCTTCCTTTCTGCCTTTTCCCTGCAAAAGAATGAAATTTTTTCCACTCACTTTTTGTTTAGTATCCCTTCCCCAGCAAAATTTACTAGGGGTAGGAAAATAAGTCATTTTTTTTTTTTTTGCCACTCACACACAAGGATAACTTTTTCCCCATGCAACATTAATACAAAAAAACAGAGTCTTTTCAAATTACAAAAAACAAACAAAAACAAAAAATGAAAACACTCTAGGGCCTCAGAACAATGCAATTACCATCATTAGGTTTCAGCAATCTAAAAAGGGAAAGGGAAACCAGCTTCAGTCAACAGGTTCACAATGACAGATCATATACGTTATCACCCCAATGGAACATCATAGTACAGACACAACAGGCGCCTTCATGAAAACTAATGATGCATCCTGGGGTGCCAACTTAAATTACAGCATTGGCGAAAGATATTTAGAAAACCAAAGTGTAGTTGGCCTTGTCCCAAAATCAACATAAACAGATAAGGACATAGCTTAGAACCCATGCTGAAAAGAAAACCCACATTTTATCAATGAAACCACAGAATCTTAATTACAAGACAGGTCCCCCTTGAAACCCCAGAAAGGCTGACACTTGATCTTCTGTAATGAACTAAAAAGATAAAATTACGTACCATGGGGTTGGTTTAATGAAAATTTTGACTTTATCATTAATTACCACAATTAATTACCACAGCATCCAAAACTTTAAGAGACAGTGAAGTCATTACATTGATAAATTTTGGGTTTATCATTATCACTACTGATTAGTAATATTAATTAATTTTTTTTAAAATTTTGATTTTTTTTACAACTAAATACCATAAGGGCCCAGACCCTGACTAATATAGCACAAAAAACTAGAACTATCGCTGAAGGTGATTAATACCCCCACTTACCACTTTTTTTGAGTATATACCATAAACCCAAAACTAAATGCCCTAGGCAATATGCGAACCCCCAATGCCTCTCTTCATTCATGGTGTTTAACAGCCGGACAAGCTAAAAAAATTTTAAATAACTTTGGACTTTTACCTTAAATATGACCCTTTACCTTTAAACACAGTAGGTTTTTGGGTGCAATCATTTTCCACTCCATTTAAAATTTGTGCCAATTCTTTGAAAATCCCTCTATCCATGGTAAAAACAGCCAAGAAAAAATAAACTAATTTTTGACCAACCTCAAATTCTGACTTTACCCTTGTAGATCATCGGTTCAGCATGACACCTGCCTTACTGACTTGACATTTTTGTAAAGGGTTTTTTGAGAATCCCTCCACCAGGTGAAGTCAAATTTCAAAAAAGCAAAACTCAACTCTTTTTTCCTATGACCCCAAAGTTACCTTTACCTTTGCGCAAAATATTTTCTAGCAAATACATTTTACCTCAATCAGCTTGCATTTGTGCCAAGTTATTTAAAATCCCTCCACCAGGGAAAGAAACAGTATGGACAAGCTAAAACAACTCATTTTTTTACCTTTGACCTTAAAATAAACCTTGACCTTTGAACTAGGGAAAACCGTTTAAAATTGCATTTCATTGCTCCCACAGCTTGACATTTGTGCCAATTATTTGGAATCCTCCTCCAGGGGCAAAATAAGCTAACAAGCATTAAACTCATTTTTTTACCTTTGACCTCCAATTTTGACCTTGATCTTTAGGCTAGCACTGGGGAAATTTTCATGACACTCCCCTAACTAGGTTGACATTTGTGCCAAGTTATCATCCCGGAAGAAACAGCCCAGACAACAAAAATGATATTTTTCCCCAAAAGGGGCTGAAAATTTTTAAAAACACTAACATTATTGCCCTGTATCCTGATTGGTATTATAGTTTTAAAAACCCAAATTAGAAATCCTTATCAAAAAAATTTTGTAGGGTTGGGGCTGACGGGACCGGACAAAAAAATGTCGATCGCGATTCCCATATAGCCCCCCCCCCCCCCCCCTTCACATGTGAATGGGGGTAAAAAACCAGTCCCTTTATCTAAGCAGACATTCCTTGTATACTCCCTTTTAAATATTTTTTAATGAACGTATTTTTGACACCTTGCCTTGGCTTTAAAACCCACATCAAAAAAACACTTTTTAAGTTTTCAAAGCAAAATAAAGTAATAAAAAACAACTATTTCCATCTGCAACAAGGGATCAAACATCTTCTTTAATGAATATATTATTATAATTATGGATGAAACCTCCATATTGCAATTTGCAAAATGGTCAGATTTAACAAACAAACCCTTTTTTTGAGATACTTTTGAGAATTATTGCCCAAAATATTTTTTAAACCTTACGATTCCGCCCAAAACAAAAGGCAATTGGGGATTCTAAATTTAAAACAATATTGGTTTATTCCCAGGTGTGGGTGTCAACTTTGATGACATAAATACTTTTCATTGACCCAACATAAATTTTTTTAAAGTGGAGCATAGTTTGTTTTTAAAAAAAAAGCGAATCAAACAAAAATTTATAATGATTTTTTTCTAGGGTTTTAAAATTTTAAATAAGATAATACACCTGTACAACAATTTCAACTTAAAAATAAAGGTAACAGCAAAATTAGTCATTCGACTACTTTTTTGTTCCCCTATGTTATGAAAATAAAGCTAAAAATTTTGGCTTTAAAAAAAATCCCCCTCTTTTAAGAAATGCGCAATTGACCCACTTCATTTAGAACCCCTTTGAAGACAAAATTTTAAACTTAAATTTAAGGTGTCCCCCATTATTGGGTTAAAAAGGGGGTTTTAAAACCCCCCTTTCCCCATACACGACCCCTTAAAAGCTTTAAAATAGTACCCTAAAAAGCCTGACTGCAGAAAGCAAGTTAAAACTTTTAAAAATTTAAAGGTAAAAACCGCTTTCCAAAAGACGAGGGGAGGGCACAAAAAAGCATAAAACCCGATCACCCGCGAGTTACTTGAGGCTGACTCTTTTATGCTGTTCTCAATAAAAATTTTTTAGCTGTTTTTGTATGAGGTAAAGGTTTTAAAGGGGGCAATTATCAAAGAAGTGTCATGGTTATTTTTTTACAGCATATTAAATTACACCACAACGGGCCCCCTTTTAATTGGGTTTGATTAGTAAGTGGGTTGGTTTTTTTTTTTTTTTTGCTCAACATGATCACTTTAATTCCTAAACAATTTACGCATGCATGGTTAACACTAATATTTTGGGGGAGGGGTCCCAAAGGATAACTTAGCAAAATCTGGGGGAAATACCCCCTCTACTGTAATAATTTAAAACGCTGAATTTCAGTCCCCTTTTAGAAGTGATTTTGGAAATTGACTATGATCTTTTTCATAAAGACATGACATTCTATTTTGTGCAGATATTTCTGCCCTAGGGCTGAAAAAAATTTTTTACACTGGAACCACCTCCCAGATACTGTGGGCAGTAGTGTGGAGGCTTCAAGGCTGCCTTGAAAGCCACCGCTCAAATAGGGGGGAGCCTTATTTCCTTGCTAAAACCAGTATTGGGGGTCTGCGACGTATACATTTTGGGTTCAGATGGTCGAGGGGATAAATTTTTTGAAAAATAGATAATAAAAATAAGTTTTTGAATCAAAGAGAAAACATAACTGACGGTGCTTGGGATACTACCTAATTATAAGCCCGCAGAATATTTTAAAATCTGGGACAGAATACTGTATTATAATCATTCCAATTAAAGTTTTCATAAAACCCCTGGAAATCCCTTTTCTACAATAGATGCACCACCCACTTTTGGAGAGCACTTTTTTTAACATTACAAAATATGCAAAAAAGAATAAAATTTTTTAAAGCACAAGATAAAAAATTACAAGAGATAAATACAAAAAAATTACGAAAAAGCATGTCATTGCCCGAATCATGTTTAAAAATTACTCCTCCACAGTGACCCTTGCAAACCTGAAGGGTTTAAAAACTCCATATCTGACAGAGTACTCTCCCTTTTAACCAGTCACCATGCGCAGATTCAGAGGGGGGCAGCCCCCCCCCCCCCCCCCCAATTTTCACCAAAAAAGGGGTTTTCATACATTTTTCTGTGTTTTTTTAAATAACCTAGACCTTTTTTTTTTTCTTTTCAGTATGCTTCAAAAAATTGATGCGTCTTTTTGGGGTTTGCAACAAAATTTTTTTTGTATACGGGGTTCCATTTAATATTTTCGTACCCGGTCGGACCCCCCCCAGGAAAAATTTTGGATAGCGCCTTTTCCCCAAAAATCGTGCATAAATAATCTAATAATTTCCCTAAATAAAATTAAACAAAAACACACACCAAAAAAACACCTTTGGTCAGGCTAGATATGCCGCTAGGAAAACTGATGATAATTCTCCATGTACTGTCGTACAAAAACCTTGAACTTGTTAAATAAATCATTTAAATTTTTTTTAAATTAAAATTTGCAAAGCAGGGGTTTTTTTTCACGATATTAAAAAACAAATCCGACGGGGTTAAAATATACATTTCTTCATGGAAAATACTCGATAATGGCGGGCTCTGTGGGAACATAAATTATACACTACGCTTTGATCTTGTACCACTATAATTAAGCATGAAGATCTACACGATCTCAGATGAACAGATTGTCGTAATATTTTCATTTATTAAGTAGATTAAAGAATTAATTGGCATAGTCTACAGTACAGTAAAAAAAAAAAAGTTCACAAACCTGTTCGTCGTCACTCATCTTCACCTTCTTTCCGCGTGATGGCTCTTTTCCCGCGTAATGTGAAAGGAGCGAAACAAAATTACAAATAATAAGAAATAAATAATAAATTATAAATAATAAATTATAAATAATAAGTTATAAATTATAAATAATAAATGTCCCTCTAGGGCTTCCGTAAAATTTCAATCACCACTTTTTTTTTTGCCGAAGAGATCAAAGTCGGCTTCCGGTTCAATACTCATTTGGAGCGTAGATCTACACAGCTATACACAGCAAGAGCGACGCATTGACCTTTAACATAACATGTTACGTGATGTAATTCACGCCGGGAACAGGTTGATAGGGCGGAGTCTAAAAATCAATACTATATTTGGAATGTGCGACTGCGTTAAATTTAAAAACATAATTTCAAACACTAAGTAGGTTATGTTTATTTAGTAAGCATTAAGTCCGATTAATTTCATTAATGCTTACTAAAAAAACACCAACCTATACTTAATTAACACTGACTAACTTAGAGTTTGCCCCCCCCCCTCTTTTTACTGCGTTATGCTGCTATATTAGGAGATGGCGCCATATAAGTATTACGTCACGTGTTGTTAAAGTAGTCACACACGTGCACGTGCTTTCCAAATATGGATGTAACACATAAATTTTGCGCATTTTTTGACCGTCGGCTCATTTCTTTTTCAGATTTCAATCAATTTTATGTGATGGCTGATTTTTATTTATTTATCTTGTTTTAATTAGTAAAGACATCAGAAAATATCAACTGATTGAAATTAAGGAAAGAACGATATATGTAAATAATAATCGTTTAAAAAAGTCGGTGTCAGCGGATGATATCAAGGCTAGGAATACCCCGGAAATACCAAATCAAACGAGTTAATACATGATCTGTAAAACGTTATATCAATTATTTCAATTCTTGTATTTACCAAATTCGTAAACATAGGTACTGGTATAGCTCACTTGGTTGGCGCTCGCTTAATAATGGTAGTTCCAGGACTGATTACCCGGTGTCCGGATAATGTGACTGGGTGTGGTATCATGCCAACTGTCTACGACGTGATACTGTGCAGTGTGACAACACTACATTTGTCTCAAGTAGACATTGATTCCAAAAGACTTAAATACTGTCGGTGGGACGTTAAACCTAATAAACTGTACTTGTATTTTAGTATTAAAATTTAGCATCTTTTTCTTTCCTTCGGAGTCCCTTTGAAAAAATATTTCCGAAACTCCTCATTCTTATGTAAATGTTTATCTATAAACATGATTATCTAAGTAACTTTACTAAATGTTTACAAAAGACGTCAACATGCGACAGTGTACACACCTCGTGTGTAGGGATCGGTGTAGTAAACACTGCCATATATGATATCACGTGAATAGGGCGGAGCATAATTTGAAATAATGACATGCGCATTTCGCCGTAAACTCTTAACAGTTAAATCACAATTAAGTAGACAAGTCTCGCAAAATCTCGAACTCTTAACAAAATAACTCGACCAGGAATTTGAAATTTTGGGCTCACTGATTAAATAGAAATAGCGGGCAAACTCTAAACAAAGTTACTCCGTTTGGCCCTTTTAGCTAACGGACAAATTAGCTTGCAGCGTCTTGAACGGATGACATGTGTTGATCATTTTGTTTGAAACGTCTACACTTATACACGCTCATGGTATCTCAAGCTGGCAATTAAATTACATTGTAATATAACATATATTTTTTATCATAAATTTGGAATATAGCTTGTACAACATTTATCGATTGATGCAACAATAAAGTCGGAAAATTGCAATGTTTCAACAACGGTCTAAATGACATGTGTCAAAACGCTCAAAGGATTATGGGTAACGCAATGCTGCAACTGATATGTATAAGTTACGTAAATAAAATGATTTGACAAAACATTAAATCATTGTAACACTTGTTTAGTTTGTTTGTTTGTTGTTTGTTTGTTTGTTGGGTTTAAACGTCCCACCGACAGTATTTCAGTCATTTGGAGACGATGTCTACTTAATGCAGTTATAGTGCTGCCACACTGCAGGTATCACGCCGTAGACATGTGGCATGATACCACATCCAGTCACATTATCCTGATACCGAGCCAACCAGTCTTGCAACTACCCTGAGCGCCAAGCAAGGGAGCTATAACAATACCATTTTTTATGACTTTGGTATCGAACCCACGACATCCCGCTCCCGAGGCGGACGCTCTTACCACTCGGCCACCGGGAACGGTACGCTTGTTTAGCTAGTAATATCAATATGATATAAGTAAAAAGTATTTTCTTGCAATTAATATGACTAATACATGTCTATAAACTTACATTTTCCGAAAATGCTGCAATTCAGGTGAAAGCGAAAGTAGGATATTTTATGAAAATTCTTACAATTGGCTTTAAATTCGTATTTTTGATGTAATTTCCTTATTTTTTGATCAATTTCAAAACTCTAGGTGCCAAAATAATCGTCTTAAAATTCTCTACATTTCACTTGCTTAATGTATGGACTTGTTTCTAATGATTCTTAAGATATAAGCCGTAAAACTCTGACATGACGGCAAATTCGCTGAAATTATACATGATTAAATTCTTATTTTTGATGTAACTTCCTTATACTTTGATCAATTTCAAAACTTTAGGTACCAAAATAATCGTCTTAAAATTCTCTACATCTCACTCGCTTAATGTGTTGACTTATTTCATAATGAGTATTAAGATATAAACCGTGAACTCTTACATAATGGCAAAATCGCTGAAATTCTACATGTTTAAATTCTTATTTTTGATGTAACTTCCTTATTCTTTGATCAATTTCAAAACCTTAGGTACCAAAATAATCGTCTGAAAATTCTCTACATTTTACACGCTTTATGTACAGGAAAACTTTTAATACTTTTTGAGATACAAGCTCTTAAACCTCCTGAAAAAAGAAAAAAATCAGCAAAGCTATATGCACGAATTTCGTTTTTACCCCATTACTCCATGAATCTTAGGTCAATCATTAAACTTTAAGCATCAAAATAACGGCCAAACATTGCTCTACAAATAATATTCATCATCAAATTTTGAAAAATCAAAGGCTTTCGAGATATAAACTGTTAAACACACTGAGTGTTACCAAATTTTTGTTTTTCCGCCATACCTCAACCGATTCAACCCCGATCATCAAAAACTAATATCATCTGAAAGGTCTTTCTAAACACTACAAATTATACGCATATGTCCCATAGAATATTTACCGTTTTTGAGATATTTAAGGCCGAAGAAAAACCCGATAATTGATATATGACCTTGACCTTTGGGATTTTCCGGAAACGAAAGTGACCTGGTTTCCATAAAATATAATACTGCATTTTCAGATAAAATTTCAAGCAAATCATACAAAAAAAAAAAAGCCTACAGGGCTTAAAAACCGTTAAGTTTTAATACCAAAGTTTTATTAGCATTATGACGTCATATGACGTCATTTGGCGTTCATCTTTTCAGAATTTAAAGAAGACGTAGAGGCTAATATTCAGTTCAAATATCGGCTTTCTAGCTCTCATGGAAGCTATTTTATACGTATTTGAAATTTGAGGCCAATGGTTCGAATCTTGGATTCGCCATAAAACCTTTGCCTTTTCGAATTTGGAAAAACGGACACCAAAAAGCATAACTAGAGCCAAACATACACATTCTGTGAAATTTTGATGAAAATCGGTCCTGAAATAATGGCTGTAGACCGCGTACAAACTTTTTCACCTGACGTCGAATCTGACGTTATATGACGTCATATGAATATAAAATTCATTGCATCCGAAAGCTCATGGTTTGAAATATATGCCATAAAATTTTCATTGTTCTGAGGGCAATGGCAAAAACCTCAAAATTAACACAAACATAAAGGAAGAAAAAAAATAATAAGAGAAGAATAACTAGATGTCATTCGTCTAAACGAATGATAGGACTTTCTGCAACCTGTGTTAATGCAAAAAACAGGAGATAGAAATTTCATGTAATGACTCACCTCTGGTAGTATTTCATGTTCATGTTGAACAATTGACATTATATTCCGCGAAACATAAGAGTTTAGTTATGAAGAAAAAAAAATAAGTAGCAGTAGTAGTAGTATGCTTATGACGTCATATGACGTAACGACTCAAAATATATTAAGAAATTATGCAGAACTGCAAACTGTGTAAGTTTCAACTTTCTATCTCATCCCGAAGTTCTTTAACCCTAAATTGACATTTTTGGTCCTATGTTCGAATCTTACTTCAGCCACAATACTTCGGTTTTTCGGAATCAAGGTTAGCTGACAAAATATTCACACCTTAGTTTCAAGATGTACCATCTGTAAAAATTTGAAGAAAATCTGATCATAAATGGCGGCTGAAGAGCGCGAACACCATTTTCACTATTTTTAGCTCTGACGTCACGTGACGTCATAGGGTGCTGAAAATGCTGTTGCTCAAAAGCGCATACTTTACTGCAATAACTCTGAAATTTTCATTATTCTGAACAACTGGCATCATGTCGAAACCATTGCCCCAAATTAAAATTAAGTGGTATGCTTATGACGTCCTCTGACGTCACGATTAAAAATATTTGTAGAAATGCTGCAGAACTGCAAACTGTGTAAGTTTCAACTTTCTATCTCATCCTGAAGCTCTTCAATCCTAAATGAAATTTTTGGTCCTATGTTCGAATATTACTTCAGCCACAGAACTTTGGTTTTTCGGAATTTCGTTAAGATGGCAGGATATGTACACCTTAGTTTCAAGGTGTACCAAATGTGAAAATTAGAAGAAAATCCGACCATAAATGGCGGCTGTAGAGCGCGAACACCATTTTTCACTATTTTTAGCTCTGACGTCACATGATGTCATAGGGTGCTGAAGATGCTTTTGTTCAAAAGCGCATACTTTACTGTCATAACTCTGAAATTTTCATTATTTTGAACAACTGGCATCATGTCGAAATCATTGCCCTAAAATGAAAATTTAAGAAGTATGCTTATGACGTCAAATGACGACATTTGACGTCACAACTCAAAACATATGTAGAAATTCTGCAGAACTGCAAACTGTGTAAGTTTCAACTTTCTATCTCATCCTGAAGCTCTTTAATCCAAAAATGAAATTTTCGGTCCTATGTTCGAATCTTTTTTTTAAGCCCCAGAACTTCGGTCTTTCGGAATTTTTGGTTGCTGACAGGGTTTTGCACCCCCTTTGTTTCAAATGTACCATCTCTGAAAATTTTTAAGAAAATCCGACCATAAATGGGGGCTGTAGAGCGTGAAAATCATTTTTCAATATTTTAAGCTCTGAAAGTCATATGACGTAATAGGGTGCTGAAGATGCTTTTTTTTCAAAAAGCGCATACATTACTTTTCATAACTCTGAAATTTTCATTATTTTGAAAAACCCCGCATCTTTTCCCAAATCATTTCCCAAACTAAAAATTAAGAAGTACCTTTTTGACGTCAAATGACGTCATATGACGTCACGACTCAAAATATATGTAAAATTCTGCAGAACCAAAATTTTGTAAATTTTAACTTTGTATCTCATCCTGAAGCTCTTTAAAACCCCCAAAATGAAATTTTCGGTCCTATGTTCGAATCTTAATTCAAAACCCCAGAACTTCGGTCTTTCGGAAAATTTTGGTTAGCTTTACAGGATATGCACACCTTTGTTTCAAGATGTACCATCTTGAAAAAATTTTAAGAAAATCCGACCATAAATGACGGCTGTTGAGCGCGAAACACCATTTTTCACTATTTTTAGGGTGTGACGTCATGTGACGTTATAGGGTGCTGACAATCATTTAAATCAAAAATTTTTTCACGTTCTAATAACCCATAAAAATTTCATCGTCCCAGGGCTATTGGGAACTATTAAAAATCGTTTAGTTAAGGGAAAAAGAAAAGAATAATAATAATAAAAAAATGACGTCACGTGACGTCATATGATGTTTATTTTCACATAATTGGTAAGACCCCCCAAAGACCTATTAACTGACAAAATTTTAACTTTCCCATCTCAAATAGGACAGTTTTTTTTAAACATTTAAAAAAAAGACGTCCTTGGTACGAATCTTGGGTCCGCTATAGAAGCTTGGACTTTTTGAAAATTTTTAAAAAAAGGACACGGGGATACACAATAAATGTAATATACACATTCTGTGAAAATTTGATGAAAATCGGGCTATTAATAAAGGCTCTGGGCCGTGTAAAAAACTTTCGTAATCAATTTCAAATGTGACGTCATATGAAAGTCAAGGCTTCGAAAATCATTGAAAACGAAATTTCAGCGTCTGAATCATTTGTCATTAAATTTTCATTTTCCCTTCGACAATTTCAACATATAGAAAAAATTTTTGTTAATATTAAAAAATACATTATCCCAAAAATGAGTCACGTACTCATATTACGTTAAAATTTTTACAAAATGTTTAAGACCTTAGAGACCTATAAACGACCAAAAACCTTTTTTATCTCAAATAGGGGCCGAATTTTTTAAAAAATTTTTAAAAAAATTTCGACCTTGGTTCGAACTTGAATTCGCTATAGAACCATGGACTTTTTTAATTTTGAAAAACGAAAAACCGAGATGCCAAAAACTAGAACTTAATTTTACACAATCTGTGAAAAAATTTATGAAAATCGGCCCATTAATAAAGGTTTTTTGGGCCCTGCAAAAAACGTCGTATCAATTTCAAAAGTACGTCATATGACGTCATAGGCAAAAATGAAAAATCTTGAAATCGAAATTTCAGCATCGAAAACTGCGGCATTAAATTTTCATTACCCTTCGAAAATTTCAACATATAGAAAAAAATCTTGTTTGTATTAGAAAATTTTTATCATATAATGACGTCCCCGTGACGTCATATGACATTTTTTTTCACAAAATGTTTAAGACTCCCAGAGACCTAATACTGACCCAATATCTCATTTATCTCAAATTTAAACCCATTTTATAAAATCTGAAAATTTAAGACCTTGGTTTGAATCTTGGGAAAAACATAGAACATTGGAAATTTTTGAATTTTGAAAAACGGACACCGGGAAAGCACAACTAGAACTTAATATAAAACAATCTGTGGGAAAAATTTTATGAAAATCGGTTCACAAACAATGGCTGTAGACCGCGTACAAACTTTTTTTAGCATATTTAAAAAAGGACGTCCCTATCCCTCATAGGCAAAATGAAAAAACATAGATTTTTTAAAAATTTTAGCGTTTGAAGCATCTGTCTTTAAAATTTTTTTTGCCCTTCGACAATTTTTAACAAATAGAAATATTCTTGTTAATATTAGAAATACATTATCATATAAAAAGACGTCACGTGACGTCATATGCATTTAATTTTTTCAAAATGTTAAAACTTCTAGAGTCCTAATACTGACTAAAAATCAAACTTTCTATCTTTAAAAAGGACAGATTTTAAAAGCATTTAAAAATTTACTACCTTGTTTCGAAACTTGGACCTCGCTATAGAAAAACCCTTGGGCTTTTCGAATTTTGAAAAACGGACACCGGGGTGCACAACTAAACTTTATATAAAACCCCAAACTGTGAAAATTTTATGAAAATCGGTTCACAAACAATTGGGTGTAGAAACCCCGTACAAAAATTTTTTACAAAAAAATTTTTTTTTTTTTTAAAAAAAGTTGGGGGGCGTCATATACGACAAAGGCATATGAAAATCATAGATTTCAAAATTTTCTCACGGGGACTAATAAATTTATAAAAATTTTATCGTCCTAGGGGTATTGCAACATAGAAAAACTAGAATTTTGTTTGCATGGCAAACGATAGGACTTTCTGCAAACCTTTTTAAAACTCAATCAAACAAAAATTATCAATACAAATACACAGAAAATATTGGTATCTAGAGGTAACCTATACTTTTTTTAAACTTTCGAAAAATTCATCAAAAAACAAATGTTTTATTTTTTCAGAACTTACAAACTTTTTGATCCACGCATTCGAGTAATATGGATGTGATTATTATTGCATATGAAAATTCAGCATATTTAATAACCATAAATTTTTTGTTCTGGACCATTGGACACACTAATTTATTGCACGAGAAATGAAAACATATAAAACCCATGAGTAAATGACGTCCGGCCTATAAAAACTAAGAAAACCTTTAAAAAATACAATTTTTGGGTGAATTTCGGTTTATTATCTCTGGAGTACCAATCTGACTAAAGTCACTCCTTTAAAACCTACGCTAAAAAAGATCGTGGAAGATCGTGTCTTTGTCAGATTGTACAAAATTTTAATTTCGGGGTCATATTTTTAAACATGGTTTCACCAAAAACCTCTGCCTTTCAAATTTTGAAAACAAAGTAAGGAATGCACAACAAAACCCTAACTTATACCTTCTTAAATTTACTAAAAATAAATTTCAAAAGCGCGTACAAACGTTTTAACTGACGTCGAACTAGCGTCTATGATGTCATAATCTCTAAAATTTGAAAATCATTGAAAATTCAAAAACATGGTCTGAAAATTTGCCATACAATTTTCACGTTCTGGGCCTTTGCCAATTACTTTTTCCGAAAATGTTTAAAATTTATTGAAAGTGAAAGTAGGTTTTTTTCTATTTTCCAAAAATGCAAACTTACAGTAAGCAACCATTGCCAAACACATAAACGCACAAAACCCAGACAAAACGGCCAACTTTTGCTCCGCTTAAACATAGAAAAGTACCCGTAAGTAGTATAGGTTAGTTCATAGTTCCTTTAACTACACAATAAACCCATCACAGAAGTTATGGGGCCAAATACCGATAGGGCCCCCAGTCTCACGTGGGTCATTAATCCCCCAAAAATGCTTTGATACGGAAAGCCAACTCAAGACGGAGCAAGATAAGCACCTGTATACATAGTATATATTAGATAGCAATCAATAAGAAGTAAATCTTTTTTTTAAGGGTAGAAAATCGTTAGGGTTATTTGGCACAGATATAAAGGATCACAGTTCTTAGACATTCCCCTTCTCCAGTGCCACTTTTAATTTTAAGTTTCAAGTAAATACCATTATAATTTTTCAAGTTAATTCGGGACAAGAAAAAAAAACATTAACAAGGGAGATAATTTAAAAAAAGGTCCCCGGAGAGTACAGTTTTTGGGGACACCATTTTTTCCCAAATTGCCATCAGATTTTATTACATTTTAAAATTTTTTAATCAAAACATTGTATAAATTTTAGCAATGTTTCGGACAAGAAAAACAAAATTAACCAAAGGGAGATAATGCAAAAATGAAACCAGGGCAACAATTTTGCAATCCTTAAGACAAAATCAAGTGGGAAATTTTTGACACCACCTTCCACCTGTTATCGAACACACACAACATTTGAACGAGCGGTTTAAAAAATTAGTTCCGTCACAAATTTTAAAGTCAAAACAGGGGAATACTGCGTAATCCCGTAGGAACGAAGGGAAATTGCGTCGTCATCACTCTAAGAAGAACATTTTTTGCAAAGATTAGAAATCAGACTAAATTTAAAAGGGGTTCCGGACAAACTTTCAAGTTGAAATTTAGGGGGAAAAAACATCGTAATTTCCTTTTGGGAAAAAAAGTGAAATTTTCTCTTGCACATTAGTGCTTCGTCAGGGGGACAGATAAATGCATTTGTGAATTACACAAAAAAAATAGAAAAAAACCTTCTTTTAAAATTCACTTCAAAAAAGCATTTAAAAAAATTTGATTTCTCAAATATCCAAATATTAAACATACTGGGACGCAACATTTTTAATCAAGTGAGTTTACAAATACTCGTAAATTTTGACTGGGTTTCTTTCAATCCGCAAAAAAGACTTTAAAAAGGGTTTTTGGGGAATTTTCCCACTTTGGGGGTTCCCTTCAATAAAACATAAATCCCTTCTGTCTTTATTTTCATCTACGCTTTTCATTATTTTCTCCAAATTGGTTCACAAGGCGGAAGAAAAGGGAAAAAGTTTTTAAAAAAAACACTATAGTACCTAGCACGCAAACCAAACGCAGGCATTTGTTTCGCAATAATTGACGATCTGGAAGTTAGATAAATCGAAAGCATCCAAAACCAGTTTAAACCCTTAATAATTTTTTTTAATTCAATAGTTAAAGTGCTAAATTTTGGATCAGGAAAATCAAATTTGATTGAATTTTTATTTTATTTTTTGTTGAGGACTAATAAAAATCCCAAAAAAAAATGATAATTTTAAATTGACATTTTTTCATACAAAACACAGGGGCATATACCATAAAAACTGTACTGTTATTTCAATTCCCAAATTAAGTTGATGAAAAAAAAAAAAGCAATTGACTAATTTTTGGATAACCATATTTTCATTACTCAATTAAAAATTTTGAAAACCCCAAATTCCCGAAAAATTATGATAAATACCCAATTTACCTCAAACCTTACTTAGCCCTGTTCTGATAAAAATTTATGCCAAGTACAGGGGAAAGGCTAAAGACCGGACAAGATTTTGCTTAAAAACGCATGACCCACTGATCAACCAACCGACTGACCAACCAACCGACCAACAGCGTGATTCTCTTCCATTTGTGCTGGTATAACAGGGTTTTCATTTCAAAACAAAAATAAATCAATAAACAACCAGTATCACATTTAATTTAAATATAAAATCTTAAGGTTTTTAGAACAGCGTTTGCTTGCA
>CM037785.1:17703009-17753009 GCA_021229015.1 Solen grandis | reverse complement strand
TTTTAAACCCTTCAATGACTATAAGACACACTCTCTCTCTCTCTCTCTCTTGAAGTATATAATTTTATCTCTCTCTCTTCTCTCTTCTCTCTTTAAGTTAAATGGATTGGTAAAAAACCTCGCGTTGTTGCTCTGCAACTTATTGTAGATTTATTCCCGACGTGTGGTTGCGAGAATTAAGGTGATAATCATCGCCCTAGAAACCTAGGAAGGAACAATAAATGTGTGTGTGTGGGGGGGGGGGGGTAATTCGCGATGTAGGCCAAAACAGTACACTACGGTGGCATAGAGGTGACACGCACTTCTCTTTTTTTGAGGGAACGAGATATAAAATCGAGTGAACGACTTATTATTTCGAGGGAAAGAGATAATAACTCGAGAGAACGAGTTAATTACCTCGAGGGAACGACTTATTATCTCGAGGGAAGGATATAATAAGTCGAGGGAACGGGATAATAAGTCAAGGGAACGAGTTAATTATCTCAAGGGAACGACTTGTTATCTCGAGAGAACGAGATAATTATCTCAAGGGAACGAGATAATAAGTCGAGGGAACGAGTTAGTCAACCAATCATACTACTTGTTACATTTGTTATTCATGATAATCAGAGACGATCATATTGTTATATATTTACAAGAAAGATTTTCTAATCGCCAAAGTATGTTATGCTGAACTCACAGGAAGCGTCCGTTTCCGTAAAGCCAATCACATAAATTTTTATACTCGTTTGATTTGGAAAGGAGAAATTTTAAGTGATATCAAAACAGTTAAGGATTTAAATCTGAACGTATTCTGTTAGTCTGGTACAGTGGCATAGAGGTAGAAATATTGTCAATAGACCGTTAATCCCAATAAACAAAACAACATGACTCAACATACGGACTCTTGACTGCAATATTTGATTGGTTGACTAACTCGTTCCCTCGAGACAATAAGTCGTTCCCTCGAGATAATTAACTCGTTCCCTCGACTTATTATCTCTTTCCCTCGACTTATTATCTCGTTCCCTCGAGAAATAAGTCGTTCCCTCGAGATAATTAACTCGTTCTCTCGAGTTATTATCTCTTTCCCTCGACTTATTATCTCGTTCCCTCGAGATAACAAGTCATTCCCTCGAGATAATTAACTTGTTCCCTCGACTCTTTATCTCGTTCCCTCGAGAAAACTAACGCATTCCCACGACTTATTATCTCGTTCCCTCGACTTATTATCTCGTTCCCTCGACTTATTATCTCGTTCCCTCAACCTATTATCTCGTTCCCTCGAGATAATATGTCGTTCCCTCGAGATAATTAACTCGTTCCCGCGACTTATTATCTCGTTCCCTCGACTTATTATCTCGTTCTCACGAAATAAAAAAAAGAGTAGTGCATGTCACCTCTATGCCACCGTAGTACACCGTAAAAATGAAGTAACAAAGATTGCCAGTGAGAATGGCAATAAGAAGACCGTTTAGAAAAAAATCAGTTAAACTTTCTACTATTATTTTCGATATATGAAATTAATATATATCTTACGAAATTATATACAACGTATATACCCTTATTCCTCTCAAAGATCCAAGAAACTAGTCGTACGAGGGAAATAACTCCTATGAGGTACTGAACTTTTTTTTATGAAATTACATCCCTTGGCAACTGCATATATAATTTGAAAGGAGGAATCATTCACGTTTTTTTTTTTTTTTTTTTTGGGGGGGGGGGGGGGGGGGGTCGTAATTTCTTTAATTTTCATACAGTCAGTTGGTTCTTTGGTTCTTACATTCAGTGATAGGGTACAGACAACTGGCGTCTTGGACTACTGCCTCTTGTTCTTAGTGAGAAAGAGGAAGATTGCCCCGACCTGTAATATAATGTGTATGTTGCTTGAAAATAAATAATTGGTATTCGAAATTTATATTTAGTATACTAAATTACTATTTTTTTTCTTTTTATATCACCAAATGTAATTGACTTTGGCAGAACGTTTTGACTGGGAAAGTCCTAAACGATTCTTGTCCCAGCAGGTTTGATCCCCCTACGGATCCGCAATCACTACCACTGGTCAAGTGCCAGGACAATACGACTCGTGTGGTTTACGAGCACACTTTTGTATATAAATGGCACCTGTTTAACTCTTCTACTGAGCGGTTATAGCGTCCGTCCGACCGTGACACACCAAAAACATTAAAGTGGTACTGGTAGACCTTGCCCGGAGTTCAGGATAATGTGAGTTGACGTGGTATCATGCAACACCCAGTCCGGATGACCGGTAACCATGCTGGGGATCGAACCCACAGCGGTGATAGGCTCAGACCTGGTAACAGCCTCGAGCCGTTATAATAGTGATAATTTAGCAGTATTCACTAAAGTGTGCAAGCAGTGTTCGAAATTACTATACCCCCGTCTGAGCATGTCAGATGTCAAATGATGACGTCAATTGAAAGTCATTCATGAGTGGAGAAAGTATATCAAATAAATAAACCTTATTCCATAAAATTATGGAGTAATTCAGGCCAAAAATAAAGGGAGATTAAATAAAAAGAATCCAATTGAGTTCTGTCACTATTTTTATATTTAATTTTCAAATCAATACCTCAAATAGTTGAGGAGTTATGTTCTGGAACAAAAGTATATAAAATAAAGGGAGATAATATAAAAATCGGACAAGGCAAAAATGATTTTTGGAAACTGCACTGTTCCTATTTTGTAATCATATAATGTTTCAAGTTTCAAATCCTTACCGAGTGTTGCTCACAAGAAAAAAATATAAAAATGGGATGATCAAAGAACCGGGCATAGTAGAGTTATTGTTCTTGATCACTGTACTTTTCCTAGTTGTCATCTGCTTATATATGAAGGTCCAAAACATTACTTTTTACATCTTTTAAGTATATAGCAAATAAGTTATCCCTCTGGACAGAAATTCATTGTAAGATTAAATAAATGGAGATAATTCATACATTGGTTCAGGTAGAGTTACGCTTCTTGGTTATGACACTTCCAATTCTCTATTTTTATTTTAAGTCTCATGTTATTACCTTGTATAGTTTGTGTTTTACTCCCGACAAAAATTATAAAAAAAAACAAAGAAAGAAAAAAATAAAGAGGCTATCATTTAAACAATGGACCAAATAATTTATGGTTCTAAGTCACTGCACTTCTAATAGCCGCATTCTATTCATATATGAAGTTTCAAGTCAATACCTTATACATGTATTATAGTTTTCAAATTATAGCCGATTTTAAAGTAGACAGGACAAAAACAAGATGCATGCCCCACTCCCGGGGGATAAAAAGAAACTACTACATTCCTACTTAGTTCATACGCAGAATATTGATTTCAAGACACCTCCATACGTAAAAAAGAAATAAGTAAACACATTCTGAGAATCTATAATTTATTAGTAAAACTTATGTAGAGTATTAAAAATACGTGGTCCTGCAAAAAGTTCAGTCTGTAATTGGGTTCGGATTTTTAAATGCTATCAAATTATTTTTATTATTAATCTTCAAAGTATTGCCTTAGAACTGAAATGCATTGTTGTAACTTTTTAACAAATTGCGAAAAGCAGATAGATAGTCTTATTTTGACGTCTGATAAATGACGTCAAGACTTATGGCTGATTATTTTTACTAGGGCGTTTTTCTTATGGTAAAACCATTTCACTTTCTTCATTACTGAGTTCTTGTAGATTCGTCCAGCGGCTGTATAATCAGATTGATATGGCTCATTAAAAGACAAGCCCACTAGAACTGAAGAAAATTGCGTATACAATATCTTCTCCTGGCTATAACGAGGCGTTTTCGCTTCCACCGCTTACTGCCAGTCATTCTGTTAGACTAAAACAAGTGCACATAGATTTCGTTACCTCTTAGCAAGGTAGAAACAACCCCATTTTCAGAGCCTTTATATAAAACTTCCCCGACACATTTAAGGCGTCGTTTCTTTTGCTTCTCAGTGAGCAAATGAGGTACATACCTAGCGCAAGCCTTTCTCAGGCAAGTACGCTTTTTCAGAAATGTTTGCACGCTGCCCTCTGATATGTCATTACGACAGGCTATATATCGTGCATCCTGTTCGACAACGACTTTTCCAGCAACGATATTTTATTTGGTAACAGTGTTTAGGCCTACCGGAAACGGGCATCATCTTCGACAGATAAAAGCTTAAATCCAGTTTAAAATCACACCCTCAAAAACCTACCTTGGACCAACATCAAGCCTAATGTGGCATTTAATGTAGCTACGAATGACTGCATGTAAACTAAGTCATTTCAAAAGCAGTTTTCAAGAAAAAAAATGCAATTTTAAACCACTGAAATACATGATTGATGTGTTTTTTCCCTAAAAAAACAACAAAAAAACAACAACAACAACAACAACAAAAAAACATCATTGACAGAACTTTTTACAGGACTCCCACAACTATTTACATCGTTATTAAATGAAATTCATTGAACGAAAAAAAAAGGAAAACTTATCCCAGTGGGTCGAGTCAGATTATGAGACACATGGTGACAATAAATAGCCCATATATAAGAGAACAAAAACATTCAGGCATAACATGTATGTACAAAATCAAAAATGAAACATCTAGTTTTATGATCGGATCGATTGAGTTACCTGGATATGTTTAACTGATGGCAGAATAGTAAGAGCGTTCGCGTCGGGACCGCGATATACCAAAGTCATAAATCAAAGCGCTGAAGGCACTGAAGTTGTGTGTGTCTAAAATGAAAGAGTGTTTGATGAGCTGCAAGTCGATCACCAATTATTAAATTCATTTTGATAAACAAAAGAAATACGGCAATCCTGTTATCTCAGCGCTTTTAGAGCTTTGATTTGTATTCATGCAGTACCTTATCTACAACAGATTCTTTATAAAGATTAAAGTAATTACACAGGTCAGAGGCTTCGAACTCATTTCGGAGAGTAGATATACAGGTTTCGGTCATTTTTAGTGTAAAAACCTTTAAAAATATCTGAGGTCGATAGATTAATGTGATTATTAGTATGTTACAATGATTTGTTTTGGACTTTAACTTCACATGGGTTATTGTAACAGCCTTAAATGACCGAACACTGCACATTTACTATCAAATTTATTTGCTAGCCACCTTTGCACCGAAACAAACTATATTCGTGCACTTGGTAAAGTGATCACGTGATAAAAACAGTACATCATTCGATTGCAGTTACATCAGCATAGACAAATAAGTTTTATAATGTTTTCATGTCACAGCGATTTTTGTAGCCTGTAGTATTTATTTTTGACACAGCATTGATTTTTCAGCATTTTTGCTTAATTCTAGTATAAATGTACTTATGTTGTAGAGATATATACAATTGTTAGATCATATTTACACTACTGAGAGGTTACTGACGTCACACACAACTAAAATGGTACTGGTAGCTCCCTGTTTGGTGTTCAGAATACATGTGTATACAGGGTAGTTCTTGTTGGTCCATATCTCTGGCTTTTAAGACACTTTGTAATACAACTTTCTATAGCGCTAAGTAATACATACATTTTGCATCTAATTAAAACGTTTTTCCTTGGTATGCCCTTTATCATGATTTTGTTGTTGGCAAAATTGCCTATTTATGCAGAATAAGTCAATTACATGTAATTACATGTAAATATTTCGAAAAAGGATAGAATGTGTATCTACCTTACTTAGATGTTAGTAATTACTTTGCGATAAGTATTGTTGTCGGAATCCGAGCCGGACTACGATATAGACCAATGTGAATTTGAAATGTAGCGTTATCTTGCGGTCATATTCTTATACAAAACACGCGACTTAATGATTCTGATACTGGGCATTTGAAAGAATCCTTTATATATGGGACGTAAATGTTCACTACTAAAATTTGGAAAAGTTCATTCAAACTAAGATAATGGTCTAATGTGTGGCATAAAGAAATATCTGTTGTGTGGCGAAGGCAATACGTTAATCATGTTCAGCTCTACTTCTTCATCAGTTTGGCACCCTCCATGGAAGTTTCGGACCAGGAGACGGAAACAAGACTCGGTTTTCGGAACCGTTGATTCTTGATAACGTCATTGACATGAGCCGGCCCAACCCGAACGTTCCTTTAGAAATAAACATAAATCTTTATGCTAAAATATGCAAAGACAAATATGGGGCAGGGGGAGTAACTCTCATATGCATTCTAAATTGGACCCCGCTTCAAAAAATGTGTGGTCCTCCTGGTAGTATGAATGTTGTGGCAAAACCAAGACGATGTAAGAATTCTAAATTTTGTTCAATTGATGATGTTTAATGAAAATGTTTCATTGCAGATCGATCAAGTGAACATTTCTTAACAGACGCTTTACTTGTGATTGCAGAAAAAAAGCTTGATTTTCTGATAGACAAAGTAATAGAAAACGAAGGCCGTTTTTGATAACGTACGTGTACAGTTTGTTAAACTGACAATGCAACATTTTTTTCTGTCTGCAATTTTATTGTGCTACGCTTATTTCTGCAGTGCTTTATAGTGTTAATATAAGATAAAGATGAGAATGATGTGCTACTTCAGAGACATCTATTATATAAGTAATATGTTTGTACACAGTGGTTTCCTTTACTTCTACTTTGATACTGAGATATCTCTTTGAGTATGGTTCTCAATACATAAGGATATTTCCAGGAATGGTGGTCCAGTCTTAAAGTAATGATACTGGGCGTGGTATCATGCCACTTGTTTTTAGAAGCAAATAGAAGCAAAACAATATCTGTCCCATGTAGGCAAAGGTCCCATAATGACTAAAATGCTGTTTGTGGGGTGTTAAAACCAACTAACAAACAAAGAAACTTACTTCTTGTTTGAGATATGCCAAATGACGAAACCTACGACGCCTATCACCACCAACCCTCCAATAATACCGCAGACGACGCCAATAATCAGGGCGAGGTTTTCCGAATCTTCACTTTCCGGTAGACATGCTGAGGGTTATAAAATATTATATTGATATTTTATACAGAATATTAAGTTTGTATTTGCTTGTTTAGGTTGATATTATACCTTATCATTATACTAGAATGCGTTTTCATTCATGACTACACATTTTCGTGATCAATACTTTTTTTCTTAAACTATATGGTATCCATTCAATAAATGAATTATTTCTTGTCAACATGTCATCAAAAATAAAACCGAGACTTAAGATATGACAGAATATATATTGTCATCTGGCCAATGACTTTACAATACAAAAAGTTAATTTTCTACCAATTAAAAAACTCCTAACAAGAGCAACATTACCATCCGACCAATCAAATGACTCGACAGTTGGTAGGCATTGTGTACACGCATCTCTTGAGTCGTTGACCGCGCCTGCAGAGTAGCACACTCCCTCTATGTAGCAGTATCCAGTCTAAATGGCATATCAAATGTACATGATCATCATTTAAAATTTTTTCGATAAAGTCTCTTTGTGTGCGTATGAAAGAAAGAGAGAGAGAGAGAGAGAGAGTATGTGTGTGTCACATTCCCTGTAAAATGTTTTAAGCATCAAATATAGAGTAATACTCAAAACGGAAAATCGTTAGCAAATAAAGGGAGATATATGAAAAAAGTACTAGGTCAAGTTCTGGTTTTTAGTCAATGCACTTCTGATGCTAGCTATCTATTAATATTTTTAGTTTCAAATCAAAACCTTGTATAGTTTACGACAAACTTGATAAAAAATGATAAAGGGAGATAATTAAAAAACACATACTAGATAGAGTTATTGTTTTTGGTCATTGCATTTTCCTAGTTATCATCTGCTTATACATGAAACATTGTATAGTTTTCAAGTATGTAGTAAATAAGTAACTTTTATTCTCCAGACAGACAAGCATTATTAAAAAAAGATAAAGGGTGATAATTAAAAATAGCCAAGTTAAATCAACGGCTCTTTGTCACTGTACTTACCAAACTCACCATCTATTGATATTTCAAGTTTCATGTCAATACCTTGCAATGTTTACGAGTTATTATTCCAAAAAAATGAAAAGAGAGATAACTAAAAGCTTAGATCTTGTTCCTGGTCAATGCTCATCTAGTCGAAAGTCAATACCTTGTTTTGCCAATGTTAGAGCAATCTGGTGTTAAAATTGCTGTCAAACCAGCAAACAAGCAAATATCGTGACAAACAAACAGATCGGGCAAAAACAATATGTCCCCGATAACAGAACTAAAATGCACGAGAAATGCAGAACTTGTCTTGAAATAATTGTATTTGTTGCGGCACGTGCCTATTACCTTCAAGACAAGGAGCTCCCCCACAACCTCCTGGCACGTGGTGTCTAGCACATACACGTACTGGGGATCCGAGAACGTGACGCCGTCATTGGATACGGTGACGGCTACCCGCTCACCTAGCGTATCAGTGACGTTGTGGGTGGAACGTCGGCGTCGTCCGGAGGGCATGGGGGCGTAGACCTCATATATCCCGACGAAAACACAGGCAATTGTATAATTCGTATCCTCTACAAATATTCCACTAGAGTTGGCCTGAAACAAGAATAAAAATTTGTGTGTCTGTAAAATTCATGGTTATTTTCAAAATCAAAGACTCAAAAAACAACAACTAAACAAAAACAACAAAGTATATATAAGCTAATCAAATTTAATTGCTTGTCAATTTTACATCAAAGTGTACACGCTCAAAAGCCATTATAATGACTTTATGACATATATAATCTTAACAACAACATTTCTGGAGAAGTTTTTTCAGAAGTGATATACATCTGATGAAAAAGAAATCATGCCACTAAGTCTTATGAGAAAACAACAAAATCATCAATGTCATAAAATATGCATTAAAGCAGCTCGTTAAAAGATGATCCCTGATTTAGATTTTCTTTGACTATCTGTGTGAATTTAATCGATAAATACCGATCCACAGCATGGTTAACAGATGCGACATTCCGTGATAGCAAAAATGGTGTGTATGTGTGGTGGGGGTGCTTTTCCATTACAGGCAACAGCGTTACGAACGGTGTTGAACTTAGAATATAAAACTTCTAGAATTTCTTTTCCGTGTGCCGTCATGTAACTAATCATATTTATTTTTCGCGCATGCGCTCACTTCATTGACAGATAAAATATAACACTTGTGCCATTTTGTGAAACAAGTCACGTGGCCTTGCAAGCACTTACTTCCGGGATACCGTATCCTATATTTTCTATATTTAATCAAATACATCGAAGTGTTTTTTTACGAAAACAAAAAGCGTTTTCCAGTGCAGTGCATCTTACACTTGTGGAGATATTTGTCATAAAAAAAGACTTCACTAACATCAACGAGGGAGATAAAAAAAACATTGCTTTTATTTCTACCGACCTTCTGAGAGCGAGCTACTTAAAACAACAACAACACACACACACACACACACACACACACACACACACACACACACACGCACACAAAAATGAATAAAAAAATCAACAACAAAAAAATCATAACTTCATAAACTACTTACCGTAAATATGATGATATTACATGTTGCGTTCTCGACAAAGCCGTCTCCAACGACAAGAATGAAGTCACAAGTGTCCCCCGAGCTAACATCACAGACGTCACCACCGGGCTGTGGGAGAAGACCTATCTTCCTGGCCAGCTCAATCAGACACAGGTCGTTCCCATATCCCGTGTTACAAGAACAGGAACCTTGGAAAATAAAAATAAAAGGTCAATATCCTTATTACGGCAGGAAATCACGTGACTTTAGTGGTAAGGCGTTCTAACAATATGGCGGACTGAAACCTTCGATTCAGACCCATTTTTCATGTAATTTTATATTATATCATTCATACTTACGTATAAGACCTGCCGCAGCTACGCGGAATGGAATATTCGGCTATACCTTATTTTCTATCTTTATGCTAACAGTTTGCTCAAACACTCAATAATTCGACCAGCATTTTCAATTTTGACAATTTCTATGTGGGTAACTTGCACGAAAAAAATTATATAATTTTATAAAAACGGTAATATAAGGGCTAAATAATGCAGAAAGAAATAGAGGATATTTGTTGATTTCAGTTTAAGATCAATCTTATACCGAAATCAACAAATATTCTTTTTCTTTTATACTTGTTTTAACGTATATTTATTTTCATTTACGATATCCAATAATTACATTCCCCGTGCGGAGCCCCTTTTCGTAATTTGTCCCCGTTTGGTGACCCAACCAAATAACACCACGAAGACAAGAAATAGTCCCAACGTTTACTTGTTTATTTTTACAATAATTGCCAATTTAAAAAAAAAATATATCACTTTTTATTTTCACTCAGTGATATTATAAATCGATCTCACACCAAAGCAAAACAATTTTTCTTTTTATTTAATGCTTTTAAGGCCAGAAATAAGTTACCTCGCGTGCGTGACGTTTTTTCATGACGTCATTTCTAACGTAAAACCCAGCACAAAAAAGTAGCTCCTTTTTTGTTATTTTCACTGCAGTGAAAATAACAACACCAACTTTTCACTGCTGTTATTTTCATTATAAACACAGGTTTTTCATCAATAAGCATGAAAGAAGCCACTATATTACTTTATTTGAAAAGGTAACTTTTCTGCTTGTTGAATTTTAATTGCCTACTTTCTTTTATAGATTTAAAACGGGAAATGATTTGGATAACGCCCACGGCACCCACCCGTAATCGTTACCTAACTCATTTTACATTTCTGTTACGGAAAAGAAAATTCAACATGCAGATAGGTTAATTTTTAAAAAAAATAATAGTTTAACTCTTTTTCCTTTGCTAATTGAACCATGTATCACCATTTTCATAACTAAGTACAAACGATCCCTCCTTTTTGGAACAAAAAGTTTTAATAAGTCCTGTTTTGACTATGTTGATAATTTCAAGATTTAGACAACCTTGCAAGTAAGATCACTTTTCGCTTGAACCGATGGTGGATTTAATAGCAAGGCTTTACTTTATATATGTCGCCACATATATACGTAGTCTTCTTTGACATCACCTATAAACGCGACCACATATGCACCCGACCACCTATTTAAGTAAAGAAATTTATGCACGATCTCCTCCAAAGCAAAGAGCTAAATATAGGACCACTTGTATAAGTGGCAACCTCCATATGCGACCATCAATATACGCGTCTTACTATATAGGCGACCATGAAAAATTTTCAAATGGATATATATATTGGCCATCTCCCTCAGATTTTTCATAGTTCGGGTCTATTGACTATTGAATTAGACTTTCCCTTTGCCCATGGACATTTTGTTTTAGATGCCTTTTTAGAAAGTATTTCTTCAGTTCGCCAGACTTAAAGATATAATTATGAAGATTGCAAAGAACACCTTTTAATATATTGGGGACTCGGACACTAGAGATTGCACCGTCACCTTATCATTTCCGGACAGCCGCACGTGCTCTTTGCAATTTCCGAAGACAGATTGCGAGCCCTCCCCCATTTTTTTTTTTTTTTTTTTTTTTTTTTTTACAAAAATGACTTTTCCGTACGAGTTCCATAAATACAATACTGTCTGCAAACGTACATGTATGTGTAATCTGTCGTTTTTAAGATCCATTTATCGTTGTTAATGACAATCACCCTGACGAAAGACCGCCATAAAGGAATGTCCATAATGGTTTAATCAATGAATAGCTTTACAAAGTTTAGACAAACACATGCATCTGAACCTTGCAAAGAATACTTTGTTTAATAACCCTTGATAAACATTCAGGGAGGGGATATGCCTGTTTGACGTCACGTTAATATAACTGGTAAGGAAAGATAGGGGCTGCTTCATCGGGACTTACATGCTACGCGCGATTGATACGGGTACTTGCTGGAAGTTATGATCATCATAAATTTGAGAATGGTCCCCGTTCCGGACCTACGTCCATCTGTCCTAATTATTACAGGTCAGTTTAGCGTCTTCACGCATACAGTTTGATGTTTTCGCTTATCTTATTTGCTAAATGGATGATAAAAGTTGAATGGAACAAGAGAAGACACATATTATTTTATCCAATTATCTTGTCTGGGTTCACGTTGATTTGATATTAACATTCTAAAAGGATCAGCAACATATACTATTTAAACATACATTAGCGGTGGCATATATCAAACGACGAAGTAGTGGACACGTGACTCCTTAAGTTTCCTTTATATCTCAGCGCTATATTGTTTTCCGCATTTTCGATTTGGGTATTCATCAAGTTCGTGTCGAAATCAAAGCGAAAAGGTAACCGTAAAACCATTTCAGCGCTGCGGACCCTGGCGATGTTGTTTAAGACCCCACCAAGGCAGGGGAGAGTTACCATTAATGCAGCTTCCGTTTCCGTTACAGTTTCCTAGACAAGAACTACTCTCTACGACGACGGCGACTTCAGGATTATTCTGGGCGAAATCTTCGTCCACCGAAACGACGACAACGAGTTGCTGAGTGTAAGCGTCACAGTGTGGGGAAGACAACCTCTGGTCACCATCTATCTGTCAATGTAATACAGATATCAGCTTAGAAATGACGCGTCACACTTAGCCTCAACTGGAAAGCGTGAGATTATTATTACCTACATGAACTGCTACTATCACAACTTCTCCTCCTATAACTACATGCGCAGTAATTGACATATTCCAGCCGAATTATGTCACTTAACTTTATATTTAACCACCATGCATTCATAGATTTTGACAAATCGTATGAAACATGGCCGCCAGTGGTGGGGCTAATTTGCCTTATATGTATATAGTGAAACCTTTAAACGACATCTTCTCTAAACTTGGCAGGGATGATTCTTAGGTGAACCATCACAAAAGTTGCTAAAATTAACCTGAACCATGTAGAACTCTGGCTGCATTGGCAATGGAAAGAAATGAACTATGATGAACGTTGATCTCCTTCAAAACTACTGGCCAGATTTCAAAATGTTTTAGTACAGATATTCCTTGTGTAACCCTATACTCCGGTGAGCGATTTAGGGCCTCTATGGCCCTCTTGTTTTTTTTTTTTTTTTTTTTTTTTTTAAAGTTTGGATAGATCTACCATTCTTTTTCTGGCTGTGAAACAGTATAGAAAAACTTTTTTGAGCGCCACACTAAGACGGTCGTACGCATTCGGCAGTATCTGACCCAATCTGGTAGTATAACAAGAGCTGTCAGTGTGACAGCGCGCTCGACTATTCTCAGTACTTTATAGTATAAAAAAGCCATGCTGAAACGTTCAACTGTCAAAATGATAGCGTTTGCTCTTTTCTACTAATTGCATGTATGTATAACAAGTATAGGAACTATGACGTTGAAATATGAATGGGTGTATTTTTATATGGGATGCTGCAGCTGAACTCCCTGCAAGTTATCTCCCTTAGTAAATGCATCGGTATGAACTGCTAATCTTGATAGTTATTAGGGCTAACACCATGATTATCAGGCTAATTTACATGGTTATCATATATTTTACACTCCCTCAAGAGCTCCCAATTTTCAAAGTCATCATTCACTTCTGCAGGTGAATGACAAATTTTTGATCAAGTGTATGCTTCAAATTTAAGTCATGACGATAGAACTTAACATACTGATAACTAGTAAATTCACCCCGTTACACAATAATGATCCCTAAGACATGTGTGAAGTTTCAAGGGAATAACGTTGTGGTTGTGGAGATGAAATTACGCGCAAAACTTCAAGGCCACAAAAGGGTATAATTCCGTTAAAATCCATGATTAAGAATTATGAATCTTGGTTAGTGGTGTGCAGTTATGACCCTGAAGTGTGAAGTGTGAAGTTTAATGTAAATACCTTTGGTGGTTGTGGAGTTTGAATTTGTACGCCTTAATTTCTAAGTTCTCAAAGGGGAATAATTCAGTAAAAATCCATACTATATTTATGGGTCTTAGACAATGACTAAAATTATGACCCGAAGACATTTGTGAAGTTTACAGTGATTACCTTGGTGTTTGTGGAGTTTGAATTTGCACGCTAATCCCTACCAGAAATTCTAAGTTCACAATCAAAAACCCTGTAGTAAACATTATTCATCTTAATTCCGAGAAATCAAACACAAATCCGATTTGTTTTTCAATCTAAATTTAATGAAGTTCGAACTATGTATAATGACCATTATGAAATCTAAACCGCAGGTTCCAAAGACAGTAAAACGATCAACTGTACAGTAATAAGTTATTCTTACGCAAAAATATTTTGTCATTCAGATGGCGCTTCTATTTTTTTCTGCCGAAACTAAGGCTTTTGCTTTAGCTTTAGATGTTTTTCATGTTTATTGATAAATCATATTTTCTGACTCATTATCAGTTTTACAGTCTTTTAAAATCTGAATTTTCCCAATCCTTTTATCTAGGATATCTTAACTAAGTATCATACATTATCTTCGTCTACAGAATTTTTTTCTACTGGACACCTATTCATATGGGAATTCGTTGGAATGATAACGCTGATCGCGGAGCCACGACAGCCTCTGACACGGATGAAGCGGTTATGAAAATTCCTTCCACTGATTTTAAATCTTCAATTATAGATAAAATTGTTTCAGATTAAACGGCAAACTGTTTGGGAAAATGCTCAATTTAATAAACTTAGATCTATTCAACCATTTCGAGGATTTTGGAGTAGGGTTTCCTGCGCTGTGCGTAGGAAAGAATGTGTAGTAATAGTTGTCGAATTGGACACAGTCGTCTTACTCATTCTTACCTTTTAAACCGTGAGGATAAACCTTTTGTGTTCCTTGCCAGGAACCGTATTAAACATATTTTAATTGGCTATGTAGATTTGAATCTTATTAGAACAAATTATTTTAATGTAAAAACTATGTTAGAGCTTTCAATACTGTTTCGGTTGATACTTTGATCGCTTTTATTAAGTAGACTGGTGTATATAACAAACTTTGATTTTTAAATTCGTAACATATTAAACTTGTTTACATTCGCCAGCTGTGTGGGGATCACTGTTGTGTTTGAAATATTTAATTGTAATACATGATAAATATTGACGTTTTATATGATCGTTTAGAAACCATACGACGTCTTTCGACTGTTAGGTGTCTTTAAATCAATATTCTATTCCATTTTAACTAAGTTCATAAAGGGGAATAATTCAGTAAAAATCCATGTTATAGTTATGGGGCTTGGTCAGTCAGCTACAATTATGACCCTCAAGACATTGTGAAGTTTCAAGTGAATACCTTAAGTGGTTTTGGAGATATGAGAAGAAAAACTTGCACACAAAACCTTAACCTTGAGTGTTACGGCGACGCTGACGCCGACGTCCGGGTGACTAGGATAGCTCTCACAATTCTTCGAATAGTCAAGCTAATAAACAAATGAAATTCATGATGAGTTAAGAATGAATACGAATGGAATATGCGTTGACTAAGCAATGTTTACAATTGCTACTGTAGCAACATGAATATGACTTTGAAAGAGGCGTACAGAAAATTATCGTCAAAAAGTCTTATCACCTATAGTGTGTGATCAGGATTTAAACTTTATGAGTATACATTCGTCATTTAATAAAGAGCATGGAACAAAAGTAAACACTGCTGTAGCTAAGCTGTGTTTAGAATAAAATAATATCACATAAAATAAGCAATATTGAGGTGTTGGTCTGTCTAAAGCTTTAAAAACAAAAATAACATTGAAATGATGTAAATATATGTACGACACATGGTTTAAATATTATGCTATTTAACTCATCGTTTATCATATGTATTTAATGACGGACATATTTAAAATGAAAATAAATATATGATAAAGTATTTATGTGTGTGTGTGTGTGTGTGTTGGTCGACATAAAATAATTAATTACTGATTTACAGTTAATTTTTTACCCCACTTACATAGCTTCTCTACACTTCTCATATCCAAACTACATAGCCCTACTACAAACACCATACCCAATCTACAAAGCCCTACCCCAACTATATAGCTCTACTACAATTCTCATACAACAACTACATAGCCCTACCCCAACTACATAGCTCTACTACAATTCTCATAAAACAACTATATAGCCCTACCCAAACTACATAGCTCTACTACAATTCTCATACAACAACTACATAGCCCTACCCCAACTACATAGCTCTACTACAATTCTCATACAACAACTACATAGCCCTACCCCAACTACATAGCTCTACTACAATTCTCATACAACAACTACATAGCCCTACTACAAATGCCATACCCGAACCACATAGCCCTACCCCAAACTACATCATACCCTAACTTCATAGCCCTACTACAATTCTCATACCCCAACTTCATAGCCTACTACAAATATCATACCCTTACTACATAGCCCTACCCAAACTACATAACTCTACTACAATTCTCATACCCCAACTTCATAGCCCTACTACAAATAATTCCCAAACAAGCTTTACTACAATTCTCATACCCTAACTACATAGCCCTACTACAATTCTCATACCCCTGTAACGAAGATGTAGTTACCTAAAACTTACAAAAGTTACCTCCCTTCGACAATTGTTTATCTGTTTGCCGCCGACGATTCAAATAAGAGACATCTTTTAAGAAACGCCCAAAAGAGGTTTTTTATCAATGGTTTTATATACTTACCTATTCCTGAGTTAATTCCATTTCATGACTATTAATTCTAATCATTAATCGCTTTGTAAGCATACATTTTCTTTCGTATTAATTGATCATATAACCAGACGCTATTAAACAAATATATATGATGAATTAACATTCCTGGGCGCTTGCATATTGCTATAGTAAACTAGAGGGCGCCACCGTACCCGATATGTATAAAAGGCGAGAATTTTATTCACACCCGATCTCTCAAACCAAATAGAAAGGGCTTCTGGCAAGATCTACATAAATCTTATCTATTTTTTTCCCTTTTTTTTTTTATCTTTTTCTCTTTCTTTGGCAAAAAAAACAAACCTCTTTTGGCAAATAAACATCATAAAAATTTCCTTTTTGGTTTTTCCTAATCAAAAAAAAAACCACCCAACTTTTAATTTTTTATATTTGGCTCAAATTATTATACAAGGTTGAAAATATCCTTGCTAGCCGAAATTGGCTATTAAAATTCAAAATTACCCTAATAAGGGGCCGTTGTTGTAGCAGTAAAAAGATGAAAAGGCCATTTGTTTGCGGGCCTTAAAAATCCTTCTCCTCTTCGAACAACTCAAGCATACTCATGCTTCAAAGTCTAATTTGGTCGGCACTGATGAGACGGTACAACGGTCACAAGGGGAATCATCGTGGCACCTCAAGTGCGCGGTTTCTTCCCGGCGAGACAGAAAAAGAAGGAAGGCACAGTACACCTCCAACCCACATGCCGACCAACATTACAGGCCACATGAGCAACAAGCAAACCCTTCCACATTCACTCCAGGGTAATTAACACCTCCAGCTCAAATTAGCTAGTTAATTACCAACCTTTTCGGACAACAAAAATTTGACTTTAGGAAAAATATAAAATCTGTGAATTACAGATTTAATTCAAAATCTGACCCACTTCAGGCCACAAAATTGTATTTTATAGGGGTGAGGGGTCACACTCCGGGGTCCGCCCACAAAGCCGAACAGGCAGATGGACCCTAATTAAACAACGTTATCAGTCAGTCAGTCAGTCACATTCAGTTCTTTTGCTCCCGTCCGTTGAAGTGTCAACATCGTAAGAGTAGAACGTATATGAATATAGGGAACTGTGGTGTCTTTAGGCAAGTGTTGGGAAACCTCCAGAATTATTGCATGCTGGAGAAACCCCAGAACTAGTCCTGGGTCGCCACATCCTTTTATTTATAGTAATATAAGGATATATTTTAGATGTTTAGATGGTTTTTGAACCATAGATATTAAGACGTATTTAATAGTACTGAGAGTGCTGAAAAACCTAGTTTTTGTAGTTTAGGGTTAAGAGAGTTTAAAACCCTTGTTTTTGGTTCGAAGTCAAGGTTTTTGATATAGGGAGTAGCGTTTTGATTCTAATCAAGTATAAAAGTCTGGTTTTGTAATCATTGGTTGATTCTTGTATTACTTAATAATTGTTTTAATAGGCAGGAAGCCAAATAAATCAGTTTCAAATCATTTTATAATCAGTCAATCTTTCGAACTTTTGTCTTATATGTGTTTATGAGAACAATCAATAGGCCAAGAAGACCAGAGGAAAATTTATTATCTGTAAATATTTGTTTCTATAGCAAAGTTAGCTCGGTACACGTTACACCCCAATTTCATAGCCCTACTACAATTCACATACCCCAACTTCATAGCCCTCCTACAAATATCATACTCCAACTACATAGCCCTACCCCAACGGCAAAGCTCTACTATAATTTTCATACCCAAACTTTATAGCACTACTACAAATATCATACCCAAACCACATAGCCCTACTACAAATATTTTACCCCAACCACATAGCTCTACCCCAAACACATAGCTCTACTATAATTTTATACCCAAACTTCATAGTCCTGCTACAAATATCATACCCTATCTACATAGACCTACTACTATTCTCATACTCCAACTAGGGGCTTGCGGTAGGTAGTTGGTTCTACCCGGATGCCTCCATGCATTCGGGATCTTCCTCCACCTGTTATTAGCTGGACGTCAATGACTGAAATACTGTCGAAGCACTGGTAAACTCAAATAGTCAATTATAAAGCCCTACTTCAAATGCATACCATCACGTCAAGGGCGCATTCATTCAGTTGTTTTTCGATAGCATCACTGGATAAGTTTCTTGTAGCATTGACGGCTGGACATGAATCAAATTGAACTTCGCACATTTCCCGGGCTTCTTCGAATGTAAGCACATTTGTATCTGACTGTCTCTGTTATAATAATAACAACAATAATCAAATGTAATAATCTTTTTTTATTTAATTTCCATGCTTTTAAAAATATTTTATTCTCTAACATGTTTCCTTTTTCAAATGTGAATTCATAACATACATCATATACCTGTTTGCTGTCATTTTCATACGAATTTCTTTTTCTGGAATGTGGATAAAAATCAAATCATACATTAACAGTCTTTATCATTTTATAATGCTTGAAGTAAACATTTGATTTTTGTACAGAAATACCTTTTCTATTTTGTGTTCCATTGGCAAAGATAACACAATATTCTCCACTCTCCGTCTAGAGATCATCCCAAAGTTTGACGTGTCTGCGTCTCTTCTTGCAATACCAGGGTTCAGAAGCCTTCCCTGCGAAGGTAGGGCGAGGGATTTGTCTCATCCTCTCGGATAGAGCAGAGTGGAATGATACTTCCGGTTTGGCATGCGCAAAACGTTCTGTCCAAGGGCCAATCAGCTACGCTGTTATAGCTGCTCCACAGTTCTTCAACGGCGTAATTCGTGTTGTTGAGCCTGTAGGGCCGATATCAACATGATTTACAAAGTGTCGATACATAATTAATGTTGTTTTGAAAAAAAAGGCAGACACGTAACAGACAAGCGAGTATATGAAAAAGGGCAATAGGTATAGTCATAAAAATTACTGCTACGAATTTAAAGTACAAGTTAGCCAGTTTTATAAAACTGTCTGAGTAGCCACCAGAAATTTCGCCAACTCATTCAAAGAATCTGAATTTTAACTATATGTGTTTATTTCGTCTATCAATACTCTTCCACATACTCATGATCACCAAATGAAACTTTCAGTGATTATAAACAAATGATTGATTTCTCCATCAAAGACAATACCGTTACGAACGGTATTAAACCTTAACCTAGAATCATTAAATATAATTTTAGAAATGTTTTTTTTTCCGTTTGCCGTCATATGACTGATCACATTCACTCTTTGCGCATGCGCTCAATTCAATGCTTAACTCACGAATTCGCTACCCGGAACTGGTGTCGACACCATGTTGTGGGATATGTCATGTGGTACCGCATGCACTGGGGATACCGTATTCTGTCTTTTTTTTTTTTTTTTCGATTTCATTGTATGTTGCTTACGAAAATAGCGTTTTCTCGTGCAATGAAACTAAACTTGCCGAGCTTATTTGTCAGGAATCAATGTCATAACCAACATTAATTCGGGAGAGTAGAGAAAAACATTTTTCTTTATTTCTACCGATCATCTGTGATTAAGCATTGCATAAATAAAAACAAGAGGGCAAAGGTGATCCAGACGTCTCTCACCTGACAAATATTGCCCTCATTTCTTGCACTGCTTCAAATGAAGATGCAAGAGTGTAAAAACGATATATATGTGTGTTGTTCTGCTATTTCAATAGTAGCTATACAAGTCAATGTCCACCATAATTGAACACAACTGAAATTTCGTTGCCATTATTATAAGATAATAAACATGTTACTAAATATAGTAACAAAATACACACGAAAAACAACAATTATACGTATTTGAAAAGGTTTATCACAACTTTGCCCTGCTAGTAGGAGGGCAATTATCAAGATAATCGCCCTTTGGAAAAAGCTCACGTGAAAACGTGACGTCATTTTTCATTTCAAACATGACCGTTATCAAGATTCGTATCTTTTGAACAGTCTTAACATTTTTACACCATTTGAGGTCGTCAAAATTTGCTAAGTTTACACAATTGCAAAAACGTGTGTTACTATATTTAGAAACATGTTTATTATTCTATAATTAAATTGCTTAATAATAGCAGATACTCGAGTGTAATCAAAGTAAAAGCTGGCATTCTGTTTTATATTTCAAGGCCCATAACTTCTGGCAAAATTGGCATAAGCAGTCATAATCATAACTGGCTGCGAGGTTATGGCCGTAAAAATTGTCATGAAGTTAAAATGATTGATTAAGAAATGAATATGCTAGAGCGTAAACAAAGCCAAATCTAGCGGTTATTATTATTAAATTGGCCGTACCTTCTAATCTTACAGGTCAATATCAACAATACTCGAACATAACCGAAACCCCGTGGCTACAAACACTGTCATGAAGTTTGAAGATGATTGCTTAAGAAATGAAGATGTTATAGTGTTGTTGTTGTTGTATTGGGGTTTACCGTCGCTGCGATAGTATTTCAATCATATAGCGACGTCCAGCTAATTGCAGGTGGAGGAAGACCCCGAGTACACTTAGGTACCCGGGTAGAACCACCGACCTACCGCAAGCCAGCTGGAAGGCTTCCTCACATGAAAAATCCGAAGTCCCTACTGGGATTCGAACCCACAGCGGTGAGGGGCTGAGAGATTTGTAGTCCACGACTGTAACCGCTCGGCCACGGCGGCCCCTGTTATAGTGTTAACAAAGTGGAATCTTACATATTTTATATAAAAAAGGGCATAACCCCTGATTTAATTTGTCGGTATCAGCCAAAATCGAACTTGGCCGAAAGATTATGGTCATAAACACTGTCACAAATGCTTAAGAAATGAAAATACCTGATTGTAAACAAACTAATTATGCGCTCAGGTGATCTAAAATTAAGCAGTAAAGACAAAAACTTAGAATAAATACTACGATAACAAATGAGCATTCTCACTGTGTATTGTTCTGACAGCTGTTTGCTTACATGAATATAAAGGTACTTCTTATTCAAACTCCAGCCAACGCATACAAAAACAAGCAAGTCTTACCCCCATGACATGGAGAAATCGTCTGGATAAAGCCTCCACCAATATCGGCTGCTGGTTGCCGAGCTCTGCTGATTGGTGTCTCGGATATTGAGGTCGTTGGATGGATCACCGTCTAGATTCCCGCACAGTCCCTCTGTGTTGCCGATGTCGCTGGGGGACGGGTAGATGACGATGTTCATGGTGTCCCAGTAACGGGGAAACTCAAACACTTTTATCATCGTGCCAGTCGGTAAAACGATCTGATTAAACAAATGCAGTATAGTAATTACGATAATTGGTAGGAATGTAACATAAGCAAAAAGAAACTTAGCATCAAAATCACGTTTACATAGGAAAGCATCATGAGCAACGACAAAAAGATAAGGGTGATGTTATTTGTTATCGATCTCTTTTCAGTAAAGGCATTCTTGTAGAGTAATTGAACCTGATTTTTATCACATCGTTTCGGTTGGGTTATTTACCTGATACATGGTAGACGACAACTGGTATACACGTAAAACACTTGCACCACTATCTGTTTTCAGGTAGCCCGTGAAGATGTTTCCGTTACATCGCTGAATGGAGAACACGTCCCCACCGGCACGCACCGTCAGGGAACAAGAGCACGTGGCCCAGCCGTAGTTACAGGGCTTGGTCTGGGACTGAACCTTTAACATGATCAGAAATAAATTTTGAATATAGATTTTGTCGCTGAACAGTTTGTTCGCACGAAAATTACATTGCAGCTTGATGATGATACTTAATTATTATGTGTACCATCTCGATCACACGCGGTTCTAATATATTAAAGTTTACTTAAGAGATGGAATTTATTTACACCCTTATTAAAAATACGACATTAACGTAGATGGAGTCGGTAATATAACATAGCTGCTGTTCCGATGATTTTGGGTTCGAACCCCTTTAAGGGCAAGAATGTTCAATGACTGGTTCATCACAGGAACAGTCGAAAATAAGCAACAAGTGTAAGGTAAGATAAATAGTAAAACAAAGCCAAGGTAAAGGAGGTTGGGGTGGGGGGTGAAATCGTTACATCACTAAATGACTTAATGTGAAAATTGCGGTTCAACATTACCTCAATGGGAAGAACCTTGTGTCTCATCAAGATAAATGTTTGCACGTTCTGGTTCTCGTAATACCTGGTAATATACATGTATTCCAAATATATTGTATAGAAAGCAAACAACGTAGAATAGAACAGGAAAATGAATCAATGAAATTCAGGCATGGTGATTTTCAAAACATACATGCATAATACGCGTTTAAGATCAGCACATATCAATTAAGTGTAATACGTTAGAGAGAGAGAGAGAGAGAGAGAGAGAACCTTCCATCGAATGATCGCATGTGTGGGTCAATGGCCATGTAACAACTGTAGTAGGGTCCCCAGTAATAATCTCCAATCACGTTAACCTGTTGATGTTGAAACAGTAAGTAAATCGTTCAAGGTACCGTGTAAATAAAATGTTCATAGTGAAGTGTAAATAAAATGTTAATAGTGACGTGTAAATAAAAGGTTCATATTGAAGTATAAATAAAATGTTAATAGTGAAAAATGCTCATAGTGAAGTATAAATAAAATGATCATCGTGAAGTATAAATAAAATATTTATAGTGAAGTATAAAAAAATGTTCATAGTGAACGTGTAAATAAAATGTTCATAGTGAAGTATAAATAAAATGTTTATAGTGAAGTATAAATAAAATGTTCATAGTGAAGTATAAATAAAATATTTATAGTGAAGTATAAATAAAATGTTCATAGTGAAGTATAAATAAAATGTTCATAGTGAAGTATAAATAAAATTTATAGTAAGTATATAAAATAAAAAAATGTTCATAGTAAGTATAAATAAAATGTTATAGTGAGTTAAATATAAAATGTTCATAGGAAGTAAATAAAATGTTATATAGTAAGTATAAATAAAATGTTTATAGTTAAGTATAAATAAAATGCATAGCGAAGTATATAAATGTTCAAGTGATAGTAATTTATAAGAAATATGTTTATAGTGAGTATAATAAAATTTTTCATAGTGAGGTATTAAATAGAATGCAATAAGTGAGGTATAAATAAAATATTTATAGTGAGATATAATTAAAATGTTATTGTGAAATGTAAAAAAGGTCAAAGTGAGGTATAAATAAAATGTTTATAGTGAAGTGTAAAAAAATGTTCATAGTGACGTAATAAAGTCATAGTGACGTATAATATTCAATTATGTGAGATGTAAATAAAATGTTCAAAGTGACGTGTAAATAAAATGTTCATAGCGAAGTATATATAAAATGTTCATGGTGACGTATGAATAAATGTTCATAGTGAAGTATAAATAAAATGTTCATAGTGAAGTATAAATAAAATGTTCCTAGTGAGGTATAAATAAAATGTTTATAGTTAAGTATAATTAAAATGTTTAGAGTGAAGTATAAATAAAATGTTCATAGTTAAGTATAAATAAAATGTTCATAGTGAGGTATAAATAAAATGTTTATAGTTAAGTATAAATAAAATGTTTATAGTTAAGTATAAATAAAATGTTCATAGTGAAGTATAAATAAAATGTTCATAGTTTATGTAAAAAAGTTCATAGTGACGTATAAATAAAATGTTCATAGTGACGTGTAAATAAAATGTTCATAGTGATGTGTAAATAAAATATTCATAGTGACGTGTAAATAAAATGTTCAAAGTGACGTGTAAATAAAATGTTCAAAGTGACGTGTAAATAAAATGTTCATAGTGACGTGTAAATAAAATGTTCATAGTGACGTGTAAATAAAATGTTCAAAGTGACGTGTAAAAAAATTGTTCATAGTGACGTATCAATAAAATGTTCATAGTGACGTGTAAATAAAATGTTCATAGTGACGTGTAAATAAAATGTTCATAGTGACGTGTAAATAAAATGTTCAAAGTGACGTATGAATAAAATGTTCATAATGACGTGTAAATAAAATGTTCATAGTGACGTGTAAATAAAATGTTCAAAGTGACGTGTAAATAAAATGTTCAAAGTGACGTATGAATAAAATGTTCATAATGACGTGTAAATAAAATGTTCATAGTGACGTGTAAATAAAATGTTCATAGTGACGTGTAAATAAAATGCTCATAGTGACGTGTAAATAAAATGTTCATAGTGACGTGTAAATAAAATGTTCAAAGTGACGTGTAAATAAAATGTTCAAAGTGACGTGTAAATAAAATGTTCATAGTGACGTGTAAATAAAATGTTCAAAGTGACGTGTAAATAAAATGTTCAAAGTGACGTGTAAATAAAATGTTCAAGTGACGTAAATAAAATATGTTCATAGGTGTAGATAAAATGTTAATGTTGATGTGTAAAATAATTTGTTCACAGTAATGTGACTTATGAGTGAATTGCTCACAGCACCATGTGAAAAAAAAATGTCGATTGTAACATATAAGTAAATAGTTCACAGTCATGTGAATAAAATTTTAACCATGGCGTGTAAATGTTTGCAGTGACGTGTAGAGAGAGAGAGAATAAATATTCAAAGTGACCACTTTTTCATTATATCCATGGCAAAAGACAATCTACAGCTGGTACTGTATTAATTATATCAAACGTAACGATTGCTATATTTTTCTTAATTTTAAACGATAAATAAACTAAACGTGTCAAAGCCAATATCATTCAAATTTGACTATCAATGTAAATTCACCCGGAAGCAAAAGGGAAGCAGAACATAGTGGGGATCTGACGATTTCTCTCTGTAAGATAATAATATTATGGAAAATAATATTGTGTTTTGTGTTAGACCTTCAGTAATAAAGAAAGAAAACAACTGATTTTTGCGAAGCTTTCTTTTAATATTTGGATTAATAGTACCTCCCAGCATAGCAGATACCTTTATCTCTTTATTGCTGAAGATTTTATTTTTGTCAGTCTGAATTCGCCAAAAGCATGGAATAAAACGAGTTATTCGTTGACGAATAAAAATCATTTAATAATACCAGCTGTGTAGGCGTAATATTAGCGTTCTGTTTTAACCCAGAGATCAAAATTGCCTTTGAAGCAATCACGATACATCTCCTACTATCGATATTGTATTCATATATACCTTTAGAATAACAACTCGGTTAGGTTAGGGCAGGACCGACTTCGTAATCGATATCTTATTTTTTGTCAATCAGACTTTATGTTCAGTTAGTGGAGGTTTAGTCTTTTTTGCAATTATATACCAATCTACTTCAACAAATTAGACACTGTGAGACTATAATAATTATTGTGCGTATAAATATTTGTCATTTTCAAGGTTTGCCAATCCGCATGTCTCAGTACATTATTTTTATCGTTGGGATTTTATTTGGCCAATCTTTATTGTGTATAATGAGACGTAGTTATTGACCGATAAATGTTTTGCTGATCTGGAACACACACACACACACACACACACACACACACACTAAGAGAGAGATTTTGGGTTTTATAAAACTTTTAACGCCTCTTTAAAAGTCCGAATCCCAAATGGTTAGAACGACCGCCTATGAAACAAATGGTCACAGGTGCAATACCAACGTCGTAAAAGGATACGAATAGTTTCCTGCTTGTCGCTCAGCACGTTCGGGTAATTAAAGTGTGTTATGATTACGTGACTGGGTAGGCAGCACTATTAGACGAATTCTGTAAATTACTGATATACTGTCAACCCGCACATATATTGGTAGGTTCAACTTACGCAGACAACGGACTTGAAAGACTCGAACGATTGCAGTCCCGTTACTACGTCCGATGGTTAATGCTGAAAGAGTCTCTCTCCTCATGTTATTGCTAGAGAATAGTCACTTCTGTTCCGACGGTAGAAACGCTGCCGAACGTTGCAGGAGTCACACCGACAATTTGTTCCCCGCACGTGCCGCTGTTGCTGACGGCAGCGACGGTCGTTTCCATGCCATCGTTACGAGCGTCAGGATCGAATACCTGGATTTGCAGGTAGCAATTTTCCGAAGCACATCCGAATGGAAGGTTCAACGTCAAAGAGAAGCTGGCAGAAGAACCTCTCTGAATGGTGAGCTGGGTTGTTGAAATCTGAAGAAAAAAAATATTAAAGCTCCTAATATTTCAGTTTTAATCGCGAATACACATGAATATAATAAAAAAAATCGACATTGATATATCATCAGAACAAGTTTATTTTTTCCTCCTTTACAAAATAAGCAAGATGTCTTTCTTACGCCGAAGTTTGGCTTAAATTGATGGTTATCTTTACAAAATTAAAGGCACATCTAGAACTGGCAGCGAAACTGTTTTATCTCATTCTGTTTCTTGGAATAGCTTTGCAGTCAGCCCTCGACATGAATTTGATAACGATAGGCAATAAAATATTGCATCGCTACCCCACACACCAAGACGCACACAGTTATAAATATTGGATCGCTACCCCACACACCAAGACGCACACTGTTATTAAAATATTGGATCGCTACCCCACACACCAAGACGCACACTGTTATAAAAATATTGCATCGCTACCCCACACACCAAGACGCACACTGTTATAAATATTGGATCGCTACCCCACACACCAAGACGCACACTGTTATTAAAATATTGGATCGCTATCCCACACACCAAGACGCACACTGTTATAAAAATATTGGATCGCTACCCCACACACCAAGACGCACACTGTTATAAAAATATTGGATCGCTACCCCACACACCAAGACGCACACTGTTATAAAAATATTGCATCGCTACCCCACACACCAAGACGCACACTGTTATAAATATTGGATCGCTACCCCACACACCAAGACGCACACTGTTATTAAAATATTGGATCGCTACCCCACAAACCAAGACGCACACTGTTATAAAAATATTGGATCGCTACCCCACACACCAAGACGCACACTGTTATAAAAATATTGGATCGCTACCCACACACCAAGACGCACACTGTTATAAAATATTGCATCGCTACCCCACACACTAAGACGCACACTGTTATAAATATTGGATCGCTACCCCACACACCAAGACGCACACTGTTATAAATATTGCATCGCTACCCCACACACCAAGACGCACACTGTTGTAAATATTGGATCGCTATCCCACACACTAAGACGCACACTGTTATTAAAATATTGGATCGCTACCCCACACACCAAGACGCACACTGTTATAAAAATATTGGATCGCTACCCCACACACCAAGACGCACACTGTTATAAAAATATTGGATCGCTACCCCACACACTAAGACGCACACTGTTATTAATATTGTATCACTACCCCATACACCAAGACGCACACTGTTATAAAAATATTGGATCGCTACCCCACACACCAAGACGCACACTGTTATAAAAATATTGCATCGCTACCCCACACACCAAGACGCACACTGTTATAAATATTGGATCGCTACCCCACACACCAAGACGCACACTGTTATAAAAATATTGGATCGCTACCCCACACACCAAGACGCACACTGTTATAAAAATATTGGATCGCTACCCCACACACCAAGACGCACACTGTTATAAAAATATTGGATCGCTACCCCACACACCAAGACGCACACTGTTATAAATATTGGATCGATACCCCACACACCAAGACGCACACTGTTATAAAAAATATTTACCGAAGATTGATGACAACAATGTATATATCATAAACAACAACAACAACAACAACAACAAAAAGCAAAAAAAAAAAAAAAAAACAAAAAAAAACAACACACACAGACTGTTGGTTCTGTAATGAAAGAAGGAGGTGTAGATGAAATAAAGAAAAGAAGATGATATCATACAATAAAAGGATGATAGGCGGCACTTTCTTCCGTCTGGAGAAGATTTTCATCCTCATCATAAACGGCAACGCTACAGACCAGCTGCAATACAGAAAAAAAAGAAAATATTATATCATTAATAAAATATGCAGAAAAATAAAAGGCTAGCCCAAATACATTTATTTAATCTATCCATCCATCAACTTATTCTACCCTCTTAAATTCCTCTTCCGATCCATTTTAAATCCATCCATCCATCCATCCATCCATCCATCCATCCATCCATCCATCCATCCATCCATCTCTACCTCAGCGTCAGTAGACATTTCAGTCACAAAGTTGAATGAGAGATCATCGTCGAGGAGACGGTAATTCTCATATTGACCTTTTGTCAGCAGTCCTGTTTCTTGTAATAACGTATTGTTGATGTACCTGCAATAAAAAATTATAACAAAATATAACAGTCTACAGTGTTATTTTAAAATGTTTCAACTGCCATCATTGCGAAAAAGTTGAACATGTGCAACAATATCATGCATTAAGAACTCTCTCTTACGCACATATTAAACGAACCGGCGTACTCTTTACATGTATTTCTGTCCAAAAACATTACAAAGGTTTAACGTAGCTGAAGGATGACTTTTATTGATCAAATACGAACGGACATATTCGAATCAGTAACAACAGTTTGACTTAAGACGTAGTCGTATTTTCTTCATGAAATATTATTTCCCGATGACTTACCTATATACTTTCACACACTTTGGAAATCGTTAAATATCTAAAAACAGACTTGCAGATTGTTTGGCTTGATTTTAATTCTAATTCAAACATGGCATATAAACCGCACACCTACCAGAAAACTTTGTAGAGGAGCCCATCGTAGGCCGTGGCATTGCATTCCATGACGACGGTATGTTGCCCCTCAATATAGTCCTGTCCCACGGAGAGACTCACGGTCCCCAGATCGTAAACCGTGACGGTATTATTATCGCTGGACGCTGTGTTGAAGGTACTTACAGATTAAATTGACATGGTCATGAGCACAAACCCCTTAAAGGGGGTCAAAATACACATGAAATACAGTGTATATTTGGTATTTACATGTATTTATTGAGCTCCGAGATAGACAGAGAGACGGGCGGATGGACGTACAGACAGATAGAGAGACGAACAGACGGTCATACAGCCTTACCATTGATATATTATTATTATATTATATTATATTATATTATATTATATTATATTATTTTATTTGATGCCAATATAGGTGATGCAAATATATGTGACGTCAATATATTGGATACTTATTATTTAATTACAAAATATGATATACTTATATTTCTATGCCACCTGTATGTGATACCAATATAAATTGATACCCTTCATGTGATACCAATATATGAAATGACAATGTTAATGATGCAATTGACACTGAAAAATGTTACCAGCCGCAGAAAACATCTGAAGAAAATGTCATATTTATCACTAAACATGTAATTAGCGTTGTTTGAAAACACTTTGGATTAAAAAAAAAACAACTAGCAAATTACACCTTCTTTTAGAAAAAAATGGATATGGAGCAAAAGTTGTTTATCACAGACTGTTTCCTTAGTTACTATATTTTGTCATAATATTAATAACATTAGAATATATTCAGAAATAAAACTTACGAGAACATGTTATTGAAATTTTATTTCCGTGTGTATTTTAATGTCATCAATGTAAAATATACCGATTTAACGAGACTAATCTTTCAGGCACAGCGTGTTCTAGTACAGAATATCTAGAGTAATTTCCAAAATTCACTCAGGTACTGGAATCATACATTTTAAATTAAAAAACACCGAAATCACGTTTAGGCGATATATCGGAAGACATGTATCGACGATATATCGATATATCGGAAGAGAAATATCGCTGACATAGCGATGTACTGGAAGACAAGTATAGACGATATACCGATGTATCAGAAGACAAGTATCGACGACCAACGATATACTAGTTTGCTTTTTTTTCTCATTAGACTATTAACTTATTTTATTTCTACATGTTTATGTATTTAATATTACTTAATCTTTGCAAAAATAAATGTGAGTTGCTATTATGTGTCAGTAGCACTTGTATGGTGACATTTATTTAACGCGAAATACTGCTAAATTCCTTCCTACTTGTTTCTATTATAATAGCTATTATTTAAAAACTTTTGTTGTTAGATGTTAATGATTTATTTACACTTATTCACTTATTTAGAAATGTCGTCAAAATGAGTATTGGAATTTGTTGTTATCTTGTGAAAGAATTAAAGTATTTCTAGTCGCTAAGGACTGTTAGCGGAATTCGTCCCAGTGTTTATTATAAGTACATTTTATTATGCAATGATCTATGGTCATTGTTGGTGTTTTGTGGTGAATACAAGATATTTTGCTATATTTTAAGCATGGGCGCTCATACATACCAGGAACGCATGACATCTCTTCCAAATTTGTTCCGTCAATGCACGTGCACGTGTCGTTTTCGCACGTTGAGAGAGCCACTGAGCAGTCGCTTGTTGAATTACAAGACATATCAGGCAATTGTCCTGTCTGACCTTGCACTGTAATGATAAACATGCACATATATTATTAATTTATTAGAACTACCGATCTACAGCTGAAAGGCTTTGTCACCTGAAAGAATCCGTGCCGGAACTCGGGCCCACAGCGGTGACTGGTTATGTCATAGTAACACAGAAACAGAACAATACAGACTATATATTGTCTAACCGAATAAAACGTATACATGTATATATTAATGTGTCTTTAAAAGCCATTATATTTCGTTATGATACAATCTTCATGAAAAAGGAAACGATTCGGCACCGAATCACAAATTGTTTATCTGCTACGTTATCAATTTATTTGATTCATTAATGGAAGACGAAGATATAAGGAATATGCAAATCAGGTATTTCTGTCAAAAAATTGAATAATCTTTAGTAAAATATTCTTTCTTATTTATGCACTGTATAGTAATGTTGTTGTCAACGAGTATGTAAAGACTGCATCTCTTAACAAACCTGTAACACACATTTTGTTTTCTGTCCGAAGAATAAACACTACTTTTGGAATAATAATGGGCCATTTAAAAGAGTTCGAAAAGCTCAAGTCGAGTTACGTGCAGTGAAAGATTGAAAAACAACAACAACAACAACAACAACAACAACAAAAAGCAATATTTTTTTATTATTTTAATACAACACAGAGAAAATTCTTAGTGTTGTCTTTAATTCGGCATGCTTGTCTAACCTCTCGTTTGACCTATTTAGGTATGATGACGTAAGACAGTACCGAATTATTGTTTTAGCGATTTTTATTGTTATATACCCCTATACTCACGAAAAAAAGTAACGCGTCATTGTTTGTTGAGATGACAACTAGCTGAAACATATACTTCGTATTTACGAGATTTTGATAGAGTTTTCTGACTAAATTACGAGTACTTTGATAAATACGAGTACAACGTCATTTTATCAAAATATTTCTCTTTGATACACATTGAGACTTGTTTCGTGCCGAACGTTATAAATACCTGCGGTGCAGTATAGACTGTTTCATTGTCTCTGTATTTGACTGAAAGACGGTGTACCTCAGCACAATGATGTTTAATACGCCAATTGCAATGGAGGGGGCGCTTTTATACCGACTTTTATCTTTACTGAAGTTGACTATGTTTCACAGAGAGTGATTAACCGTTTAATATTCTCCATTAATTTAATCCCCATTTATGCTGCATATTTTTAAAAGATATTTCATGTTGTATAATGTTAGTAAAACTTATTAACTACATTTGTCAGGTCAAAAATGTACTGATTTTGAAAATAAAGAATTGACATTTATTATTTAGAAAATCCCACGCTATTCTTATAATTTTGCTATCCATGTAATATAAAAATAGGAATACCCATTTTATTGTCATGATAAAATATTAAGCAACATAAGATATTTCTTGTTAGTACATGTATAAAAAATAGTTTTACTCGTATGGTCAGCATTCGTGAAAATTCGTTGACCCGAAAAATATAACCCGATCTTACACTGAAACCAAGGTAACTTATATCTTTCGCGCCTTTTTCCATTTAAAGATGTATCCTACAATAATGTTTTTTAACTATTTACACAAAGAAGGAAAATTAAAACTAGCGGAAGGAATTTATGGGGGGGGGGGGGGTAACTTTTTGTTCCTGAAAGTGAGTTTTTGCACTTTTATTTCATTTCCAAGGACAAATAACTCAAAGATATGACTAGCGACACCTCATTTGTATTTCAATGAGGTCTGGTACTCTATTCTCTGTCACTATATAAAAGTTTTAGAAGGCATAAGGATTACATTGTATGAGGAAAAACTTTTTTTTTTCAAGAAATACGCAGTAAGTGTACTTGCTGAAACAGCGAAGAAAAATTTATTGGATATAATTATTTTAACTTTGCAAAAGTTGTCTGCCCTTTTAAAATGACAGAACAGAGCAAAAATCACTTTCAGGGGAAGATAACTCAAAAAGTAGAATAGTGATCCCCGTTTGTTTTTTTCTCATTTTTTTTTATCTAGTGTGATCCTCTACAATCATGAAAAGAGTTCAAGAAAATTCTCACCGCTAGTCTGTCTATATACATATATTGAAACATGTAACTGCAGGATACGTCTTTGCATTCACATTAAAGTATTTGTAAGAAAGCAGTTAGCCATACATAATTGCATTGTTCACAAAGTCATCTAAAGTGAAAGATAGACATAATCATACCAAGAAACTTAAGTAGTTTATTTCTTTTGGTTTACAGAAAACTGGAATGATATATCATTCGGTGATCAAGCAATTCCGGCAAAGGTCACAACTGTTACATACGTCGCAGGCTCCTACCACAAACATTTTAAATCTTTTACTACTGGCTACTTAGCAATTATTATTGCTACTACTGCTACATCTACTACTTCTTTTCCTTCTTCTCCATCCCCATCTTCTGTTTCTGTTTCTTCTGATACTATAATTTCTACTACTACACCAACAGCAACACCACTACTTCTAATAATCCTGCTATTACTTCTGGTACTTCCACAACAACACAAATATTATTGAGTAAATAAAGTTTAAAGAAATATAGAAATAAACAACTGAGAACAAACCCGTACTACTACTACTACTACTACTATCGCTTATAATACACCATAGTTAAGTCTTTATATACGAAAGATGGAAATATAACCTACCAAAAAGCATAGAGCACACAATTATGAAGGTAATGAGTCCATAGCTCGCCACATACATCTTGCATGAATAATCCGAATACCTTCTGTGCATTTTTAACGAATGCTCACTTCAATCCAGTACCAAACATTTATGTAGATATTAAACAAACGCAATAATTACTTTACAAAAGAGCATTCTTTCATCGTCTTTTTTGTTTTTCTTCATTTAAGTGTTTTGTAAATTATCCGTCTTACTGAATAATTGATTTTAAGTCATTTACGCTTAATACACGTGACTGTCTTTATGAACCGTTATTATCAGCTAATCTTATTTTGTCGGTTGGCTAGTTTAATGACTACTGTCCTGTCACGCACACAAAACAACTGCATACTTCTCCCTTCTTTATGTCATTTGTAAAATGTATGCGCGGGTACAATGAAGCCATTCAATTTGCTGCACTTTGTTTAGAAAAATGCTAACCTTGGATAATAAGATTTCTTTGACAATTATAATGAATGGATCTGGGATCGGATGAGGAATATAAGCTTGTTTTTGTCTTCTTGATAAAAGACAAACATCATCAAATAACAATCGGAATTTTGAACAAACAATTATATATTCATATGTATAGCGGGCTTCAATGTCACAAGGAACTCCAGCGCCAGTCTCTCCCAAAACTAATAATCTGATAACCAATAAATATTAAAACACAATATCAATTATTATTCAACAAAATATCAATTATTATTCAACTGTAACTCAGCTTGTAAAATTTGATACGAAAACAACATCAATAGTACCGTATTGTACCAGTAGTTAATGGCCAGAATGTGTCATGTGACACGGATTGTCCGACACCAAGGTCATGTCTAATCCCGATTGTTTTCTATGACATGTAATGAAAGTTCCAGGACTGGCTGGCCAGTGTCAGGATAATATTACTCGGTGTAGCATCATGCCACTTTTATACGGGTTGATATGGCAGCGAGGTATCACTGTTTCACCTGTGTCTTCATTGGTGGAGTTACGGTCACGTGGTGACACCCAATATTTCTATGTAGGGTCAGCAGCATCGTCGAATATCCACGGCCGATCGATAGATCATTTATAGGTGTTGCCCACCGCATGATGTTAAGTAGTGAAATGGAATAAGTCAGCGGGGGTATCCGACGATGGATTAGTAGAAGTCCACATAGGGTAAGCTTAAAAAAAATGGCGTTTAAAGCTGCTCGTTCACAGATGTTCACTGACTGAAAATTTTACATAAAACTATATGTGTGTATTACGTCTATCAATATTCATCTACTGACTTATGGTCATCCAATGCAACTATCCGTGATTGAAATAAAAAATGGAAGGTTTCCTCCTCACAGGCAACACCGTCACAGACGGTATTGAAACTATATTTAGAATTATAAAACCCATTTTTTGATTTTCATTGCAGGCATTTAGCAGATCTTTTTTAACTTCATGAGCTGAACTTACGAAATCGCTACTCTGAAATGTAGTGGAACGTGTCACGTGGTACCGCAAGCAACCGTACTCTATATTTAAGCGCTTTCGCTAAAGTTGCGTTTTCGATAAAAGCGTTTTCCGTGTAATGTAACCTACACTTTCAGGGTTAATTTATCAGGAAACAAACTCTTCACCAACATTAACGAGGGAGAGTAGATTTTTTTTCATTTCTACCGATCATCTATGAACAAGGTGCTTTAATATGACTAGGAATATTGCTCGATGAAACAAATCAATTATTGGGTTTGTACCGAACCTATACTGAAATATATGGGTGCTCATAAGATGATATTAATAATCTTTCTCATTCAAATGACCGATGTGTCGCGAGACGCTACACCCAAGCAAACAATACGTGCGTGCAAGGGCAACACCTAATATCGCGACTTTTTTTAATACCGGAAAAATGTTCTATTAAATGCAACTAATTATAAGTTAAGTCAACTCTTCTTTTGCAATAAACAAGGGGACAATATTACCTGATTTTGGATTAAATGTCGATTTTTTGGATGACAAACCCGTCTTTGTGACCACTGATTCAACGACTTTTAAATCAAGAATGTTATATGAATGATGAGCCATGTTCACTGAACCGATACAGTAATTAACTAAAACTGTGCCATATCCGACACGAGTAACTATTGGTAGATATTTCTATTAATATGATATGCCGCGTATTAATACAGACCGTCCATCTTCATCACGTTTAGACAATACAGTTATTTAACGGCGGTTTTGATACCTCTTCCTGTTGATTGATCTGGAGACAAAATACCTGAGCACAGAAATTAAGGATTTGGGACATGTTTAACCCTTTCCCTCATATAGACTCATTTTGACGCATTCAATAGGTATCACATAAAGCCTGATCTGCAGAAGACCACAGTTAAACCTTACCAAATTTAATTACAAATTCCTCATTTCCAGGCCACTGAGGAGCAGCGAACAGCATAAAACCTGATCAGCCTGCGAGTTACTCGCAGGCTGATCTGGTTTTATGCTGTTCGCATAGGTCTTTTCATGATGTCCTCTATGAGGGAAAGGGTTAAGTCGATAACAAATGTGACACGAATACAGTAGAATGTTGTTAGTGTGAATTTATAAGGATACGGTGGACTGATAAAGAAAGAAATTTAAAAACAAATTGAAAGAATACAAACCAGAATTAAGATGTTATTTAAAACTATGAGGTTTTCATGAAATTCGAAAAATAACTTAATAATTTTTAGCTTAGTCTGGATTACCGTACAGCATCATATTCATATGAATGGTCTGGTCATGTTGTATTGTGATTAATTTCAAAGTCTTGATTATTTTTTTTTAAAGTTAAATTTGATTTAAATACAAACTCAAGAAGCACACATTTTTAGAGTGGTGATTCACTGAATACATACAATTATATATCTATATATTTAAAGGCAATAATTACCAGGTAAAGTTGCTTTTGGTTGTTATCAAAGAAGGAAATGACGGTTTCAAATATAAGATTAAACTTATTTATTCGTTGATTGCAAAGCAAGTTATTTTTCACGCTCAGCGGTTCTTGGGATGACGAGCACTTTTGTACATAGGATGGTCATGCTCCTAAACGGGTTCGAACCCACAACATTCGAATTCAAGTTGTTACTAATCAGATCCCCGCCCCGGGATTAGCTGCACTTTGCAGTGTCGCAGCGCCAGTTAACTCCAACAAAAGTAATAAGCGTGTAACTCAATATTTTATATGACTCATTCCTACGCATTTGATAATAACAGATTTGCTCATACAAATTATAGCCCGGATTTTACACAATCTCTATAGCAAAGCAATCCACTGTTTCATATTCCATTTGAAGTTTAGTCAATTAATATTCCTCAGGTAATTAATATGTACTTAAATATTTATGGGATATAGGGTTAAAGTAAAATGAAAAAGCTCTTTTTGAAATTTAAGACTGGGTGTAACTTAGGATGGGTACATGCGTTTAACATGTGTCCGCTAACCGATTTAACAACGTTGAGAGCTCATTAAAAATGTGAGACATAATCTCAGTAACATATCTTTTCGATTATGTTTATGATTATTTATGGAGTTGGTATTGTGTAGATTATTATTGAATACACACAAAAATTTTTTTTAGTTGATTCTACAACGATCATCTTTTTTAAGGTTCCTACAAAAATGAAATATATCTGCATATACGAACAAAACATGTGTGTGTGTGTGTCCGAATAAAATGCTACATGTGTAAAACACTATAAAGACTTTGGTATAAATAATAAGGTCAAACCAAAAGGCTGGCAACCTTAATCACTGGCAGTCGATGTCATACATAGGTTAATGAATACTTACAAGGGAAACAACTCTAATAAAATACATAACTTGTTTAATATAGAGTTGTATCCCTTGTCAACATCTACAGTTTGGCTTACTTCACTTCTCTTATCCTATACACCTTACTGATTTTTACTCAAGTGTTCACTGAACATGTGTGTGTTCATGACGGGGGATTTACTCTGTACTGGCTATGCTACCGATTTCAATCTGATGCGACAAACTTTGCCCCGCGTCATTATATTTTCTCCTACCCCCATTTCTTTTCGTTTTACTCGCCGATTCACATATACTCAGCGACAGTGATCCTTAACATCGTGCAGGTCTGAGCCAACAACATACAGAGGACAATAATAAAACTAGCCATTGACATTTTCCATTGTTTTCTGTCAATGTTTTCTCGTACTTAAACATAAAGCTATTACATTTACTTTCTTACCTCTCTCGACAAATTGATTTCCTTTTGAGAACAAAAAGACTTTCTTCATAATCAAAATACAGTACTATCTCCGAGTTTCAATTAATAATTATACCTACATTTGATGCTAAATTACACAGTTTAAATTGCGAATTAATTGAATCAACAGGAACACCTCAAAATTCATTCATTACAACGTGAATATGGAGACTCCCGAGAGAACAGGATCATATCACAAAGGTCGGCGGTAAAAATAGAAAGTCATCTTTCTGAAAATGTTTTGCGGTCCATCGAGAAAACGTGAAATTTAAACACTGTTAAATAATACCCCGCCAAAAAGAAAGATGCATACAGTATATAATTACATAAATATTTAATACTGTATAAAAAAGTTCATCCAGAATGCATCGTTCACGTGTTTGGACAGTATTTACAGTATAATGGCATTTTGACAAAATCTATTGTTAGTTTGCATTTATCTTCTATTTGAATCAAATATAATAGTCTAAATAGTCATTTTATGTGGTAACTAAAACTTGTGCTAACCTAATTATATTAAAATCTTTGTGAGGGTAGAGAAAAAGGGAAAAGAAGAAGAAAAAGAAGAAGAAGCGACGATATGTAGAAGAGGACTTTATAAGCGAGATATGGCGATTCACAAATCCACAGTTCAACAGGCGCCAACTCCGGGAATGTTGCAAGTTCTAACACTTCAGTATCAAACATTCTCCTCAGGAAAAAAAAACACCCATCGGAAATGTTAAACAATAGATACTAACAATCAGATACGATATGTACGTCTTACTGTTAGCGTCTGGTTGCCATAGCAACGAACGATTTCGCCAAATTATTGTTCAGAGGCTGCATAGTTGTTCCAAACGCTTAACAGGTAAAGCGAGTTATGGCTGTATACATGATCCAATCTACAGGTAGAATGATCGGCACACCAGACAGACAGGGGGCACGGCTGGAAAGTGTATACAAACCGCACCAGCAATAACAACCGTTTAGGCCACTACTACTACTTCTACTACTTCTAACATAACTTTAGCTGTCGCGTTTACATAATTTTGCTACTGCACCTTAATTTTGCGATTCATATAACCACATCATCATCATCATCATCATCATCATCATCATTAACAGCATCGTCAAGAAAATATCACTACAACAACTACATCTATCGCTGTTACTTTTACTTTCGAATGCTGCCCTTACTACCACTACCACTTATACTCCTGCAAACAACTTCTTAAAATACAACAACAACAAAAACAACAACAACAAAAATCAATGATAACGACTGCGAAAATGGTCATGTAGTATCCGGGACCGCGCCATCATTCCGAGGAATTTACACATTACAGTAACACCTAATAATGTCTGCATAACACGCTATATAACTAATGAACCATAATTATTTATTCTGCAGTAAGACAACACCGGGTTCTATTGGGATTCTAAGCACCAATATGATTTAGGACATTCTTTGCATAATAGAATTAGAAACATTGGAAATATTCAAGACTTCATACGTTTCTTTGTTGTTGTTTGGGACCAGTAGACACGCAGACTGGTTTACCCTAATTTCCATTCCATGCGCTACAAATTAAACGAACCGGACGGAGAGTTTTTGACACATAAACTCGCACTTGTTTATACATGCGCTCGTGTGTACGTACGGCCTAGTCATCAAGTATCTAGCATAACCCTTCAACAGACATATATAACATTTTTATAACAACTGAATAACGGAATGATTTTTTTTTCATTTTAAAAATTTGATTTAATTTAATAATATTGTATATAAGAACGAATAGCATTGGATAATCCTTTTGCATGACATGCATACATAGTTTATGATAAATTAAAAGGTACTGTATAAATTATGACAATAGATATCTATCAATAAAATATTTCTACCTAATTAATTTCATTATAGAACACAATCAGACAAGAACCGGTGGATGCTCCCGGAACTGAGCTTTGTCACTTAAAGGCTCCTTTTTATACTATATGAGCTCCGGATAAAATTTAAGTATGAATAACAAAGGACAATAACTCCTAAATAATGCAAAACGGAGTTATGATTCTTATACACTGCACTTCTCCTCATTGAGATCTATCAACCTATGAAGTTTCATGTTGATTATTCTTATTGTTTTTGTGTTATGCTCTGGACAAAATTATGACGGAAGAACGGATGGACGAACGGACGGACGGACAACGCGGCAAATATATGCTCTCCTTTCGGGGAACATAATAAATACCTAAAATTAGCGATGTGAAGATTTAATGCACATGCATTTAAATAATAATAGTTGCAACAATGGATGTAACCTAATATTAAAGCACAAATAATACAATAGAAAATTTTATATCTAAAAATGTCACATTATACATGCATAAAATAATAATCGAATAGCAAACAATATAAAACCTGATCAGGTCGATAGTGATTTGCAGGTTTATCTGGTGATAAACTGACCGCATTTGTAATGTTAATTTGATAATTTAAGCTCTCAATTATATGTTACACAGTGAACCTTTCATACCCCACTTCAATGGTCACAGATCCGCCCCCGCCCCATCTATCTTACATATTATTAACAACTGGCGATGCATTTTACAAGCCTTAATGCCAGCAGAGTGTTTATTTTTGGCACGGCAGGGTACTATTTGCATAGCAGTACTTCATCTGTCTGCAGACGTGTACCTGAGTGAACAATCTCTGAAGTCTTACAGCCCCGGGGTAATGTCTCGGTACTAACCAAACCAGAGGCGTCAATAATGGTCAGCTTAGTCAGTCACTGTGGTATCGTTCAATGAAAAAGTTAAACTGCTTTAATACGGACAAAGAAACATTAATAAATATCCAGAATAGTTCCCCATCTATTTAAACACGGAAACCATCGAACATATTTGAATTACAGATTTATTGTTTCATTGTATACTCGTGTAATATAAACTATAAACGAGCACTGTCTTAATTCACAAATAATGGTAGCAAAACAGGTTATGGAAACTAGCAAAATTCCTTTCTATTGCATATTTGAATCCAACCAGAACTCTGGTAGAGGTTTCCGCTCAAGCAGACTGAGTGTTTCCTCGGTACGGTATTGACAGTAACTGTAGCGAGGGCATTGTACTGTGAGCACTGGAAATCTCTTCCCTTCAAGTGTGGGGGAAATCTAGGACCATATGTCACTGCGGAGTTACCGTGAGATGCTGTGTAAGCTGATCAGGACTCTTTACACACGTGAAAAATAAGGAGTACATCCATTACAGGTGAGGTCTTTTATTTATTCTTAAATTCCATGCGTTATTTCAGGAGAATTTGCATCTACATTAACGTACATCTCTTTGAGTTTTTGTTGTAAAACAACGAGACTTAAAGTATTGGCTGCAGTCCTGGGTACAACGTATATTTTTAGACAGGAATTGAACACTAGAACGAGTAGTATTTCGTAACCGGTAGACATGTCATATTACATGTGCATATTAATTAATTATTGTTAATTTACAATGATTTGTCTTCTACTTTCGTTTTCCATTTTTAAATCTTTGTTTTCATGAGTAAATATTCGGTGATATATAATGTGCAGTGTTGAAACATTCAATTGGTATAATTCTCTCTTTGAGAAATTTAAAAAAAAATGAAAATATAGTTGGTATTTTAAATTGTTTGTATGTCTTATACTGTTAAGTAGAGGACAGTTATCTGTGTGAGACACAAATTCAATCCCCCACCTACAAGACCGTCTGTCCCTATGCTCAGGTACGAGTACAATGTAGTCGGTTTGCTTGCGACCTTGACGTAACCCGACCTGCATGTGAACACTCAGAAAGATTGTAAGAACTTGGAGCCCTCAAATGATCTTAGTTGTAAGAACGTTGTCCTATAATTATAGTGTATAAATAATTCTTATATTTATACCATAAAACGAAAAAAAAAAAAAAAAATGATGATCAATTTAGATGCATTAGATCTTACATAGATTCAACATTGTTTGTGAAGATTCATGCTATCTTACATCTGTGAATTTACGTTAAAGAAGATTTTTTCCGTACGAAACACAGAACGGTGGAATTCAGCAAAGTCTTTGGTGTGATGTTACAAAACATATCTGAAAAAAAAACAACAAAAAAAACTGCATTCCTACAATGGAATTATACATTATCTTGGTTTGTTTACTCATCGACATGACATGTGGTCTGCATATAAAATGAAATATACTCTCTAACTATCAAAAACCCTTTTGAATATTAAATGAGTTGTAACGTTATTATTTTTTTTTTCAAATCTTTTTAAAGCAGCTCGCTCAAAGATGGTTATAGACTAGGTATTTGATTTAAAACTATCGTTGTGTTTTATTTCTATTAATACCCAACTACAGACGCTCATTCAACATTCCGTGATGATAAAAATGGCTGGTTTCTCTGTCGAGGGTTTAGCGTTACCAACGGTTTAAAACCTATGGTTAGAATTATAAATCCTATTCTTAGATTTTCTTTTTCTATGTGCCGTCACATGGCTGATCATATTCTCTCTTCGCTCATGCGCTCACTTCACATGCCGAACATTTTTATATCACTTTTGATATCAGTATCCGGGGGACGTCACCTGCTTCGGGGACATCGTAGTCTATTCACCCAGAATTTTCCGAAAAATAGCGTTTTTCAGTGCAATTTGACACACGTATATGCCATTTTTTTTGCCAGAAAACAAAGACTATCAACTGTTAAAGTTCTTACCGATTTACTGTGAACGAACTACTTTAAGATAATCACGATTTTTATTCATAGTGTATATATATATATATATATATATATATATATATACGATCATTCGAGGTGATTGGATTGTTTGAATAATCATATATATCATACAATACACCCGCCATCGAGATAGAATGTCAAATAAACGTCAGCAAATCACATGAAACTTGATAATTGATATAGCATATGATAATGAAATTGTAACATCTCTTGATGCAAATACATGTATATTGCAACCGTGACCCGAGGTATAAAAATTTAGACACAAGAGTGAAAAATATTCATTGCTTTTGTTAATTCATTCAAATTCACAGTTCATATACAATGTACTAATAAATAAGGTTGTAGTAAGGAATCTCACCGTTCGTTTCATATTAATTCGCTGTATTTTCCTACAATGACATTTCCTAAAATCAGTTATAAATGAAAATATCCGCTCTCCTAACACATACGCACACATGCACGCACGCATGCACACGCACACATTCCAGTCGTTACCCTACTGTTTCGTTTGATATTTTAAAATAGATATTTAATAAGAATAGATTCAGAAATACGAGTTCATGTTCAAATAAAAAAAAAGGTTATTCCGTCCATCCATTTTTCTCTGGACTTGCCCAGCATGAATGTGATACAAATGGCCGAAGTCCTGGGAGAGGTTATACATTATTCACCAGCACTCCCCTCTAGCCTTTCCGTCACTACTCCTTATCGTGTTATAAATTAACTTATCTAATCTATATACGTTCCCAGCAGGGACAATTATTTTGTGTACAGCAACGTCTGGATCTCAAAAAGCATTATCGGTTACAAAGACATTTGATAAAGGATATCTATAACACAATGGACACAGTGATCATAATCGTCTTTGAAATCAGTGTTGTTTTATAACTGATGTCTACATCCAACATGTTTCATTGTATCCAAATTAGCTCCATAGCAAAAAGAAAAAGAAAAAAAAATACACGTATTAGCTATTTTTAAAACTTAAAAAATCTAAAAAATAAATTAATATACAGACCAAAGCCATGCTGAAGAAAGTTTCTAATTTTTATACATCGAAATGATATATGTTAGCATCATTTTTTTTACCCCGGCCAATCTTGTGTTTCTAGATGTAGCAATGGCTGTATCCCTGTATCCCGATTATACAATTTGAAATCAAATGCGACTGTGCCTTCACGGCATTGGAATTAACTTTTTCATGAAAATCAGACTTTATGTGGAACCTTGTGCATTCTTCTCATCAAATATATTACATTGCAAAGAATACTTAGCTGTTACATAACATAGAATTTAGTGCAATATAAATGTAACATCTAAATATACTTTTGCCAGTGCCTTTTTGCAATATGTGATATTTGGTTTTATTAATATGATATTATGTTATGTTTATTATTATGAATTGATGAAATGTGCACAAATAAAGATAATAGTAATAATTCAGTAAAAGGAAGATAGTTTATTATTGGAAGTACACATGCATACTAACGATATGCAAACAAATTTGCTACTGTTGTTAATACATTCAAGGCGATATTGGATTCTTGCAAATTCAAAGAGAATATCGCAGCGACGGTAAACCCCAATACAACAACAAATACAAAGAAAATATACAATAATAAATTTAAGATTATACTGGTTTCCTGCAGAAAAAATCTAAATCTATAAATATGATGCATTCAAGACGATACTGGGTTATTGCAAGTTACATGTTCAGCTAGTGTCTTTCATGCATAAATGAATATCTATTTCAGTAAGTTACACGTTAAGCCTTAAATCAGGTTCTTACAAGTATACATGTTTGATATCTTTGACAGTACCAGCAAAAAGAATTACATCTCTTTGTTTTAAGAGAAACTTATCTAGGCTATGTCATACCTTATTTTCATAGATAAATACTTGAAATAAATATAAATAATCACGCACGTATAAAACAGTACTTTAACAAAAAAGACATCAATTTGATGATCAAAATAAAATAAAAAGGATACTACTTGTATGCATTCAATCACTATTGCATAAAATACTGTATTGACCCCCCACCTTGGCTTCTAAATTGCTTATTTGGACTTTCTTTATTTTTGACTGCACGAATAGTTGTTTATGGGGATGCAATCTAAAAAGTTTATTGACCGAATAGCGAACAAAGCTATGATCAGACTGAACGAATGTACAGGTTGCTCTTGGTCTGCACTGGTGGGAAAGGCAGCCATCTGTAAGTGTCCACAACATTATAAGGGATAAGAAATATTCTACACGTGTCTATGAAGATACACACCTCGTATACCTATTACAAGCAAGGATACCTTAGTACAAGACATCATCACTGCCTGTATGTTTTTATTGAGCATAAAACTATTTATTGGTAGTTACAAGAAACAGCAAGCTCTATACACAACAACAGATGGTGTTAGCACACACATCGTGCCCCCACCTGTCGGTATAGCCTCACCCAGGTAAATACCTGCCTCTATCGTAGTCTGTTGTATACAATCGTAGTCTGTTGTATACAATCGTAGTCTGTCGTATACCTGTAGAATATCTGTATGTTGTTACGTCGTGGAAATACCGTATTGTACAGTTATTTCTTTTTCCATTGACCTGAATTTAAAGGATAATTTCATAGACACCAGGAAACATATTCCTTGATAATGATCCAAGAAACGTGATGTCCATAATTAATAATGATTTAATAGAAGAAAACATATGTTTCTAATAATTTTTCATCTTTTTATTATACTTTTTGCATAATAATAAGAAGGGTTCACTCTTTTGCGTCGTCGCGTAAGTAAAATAGTTTAGACCAGTTTGCGCCTGGGAAAGTTATGAAAGATTATTGCCTCTAAAGAGGTTCAAACTAAGAATATTTGGGTTCTCAGTTAAGTACGTTGTCGCTGACCCAAGGGACCGTCCGCAACTTTAAAACACTGCAATGATTTCAGTCTTTCTTGATCAGCAATTTCATCTACTTTCTTATCTTTTCCGACCTCTACCGTTTGATATGTTGCTTTTCAGTCCAATACATGATTAGAATTTAATTCCACCGCCAAAACTTAGCACTTAAATCAAGGAAAAAAGGCATTCTATCAGTCCTGTTTTATGAACTATTAAAGTGCGCGATTAATTTAACATAAATTATTATCTAAATAACAAAAACTATTTGTTTAAAAAAAAGAAACATTTTAGCATTTTTACTTGAATTTAAAAAGAATGACCACCCGTAGTGTTGTAAGAATTGATTAAAGCTGAATATGGTTAATTGAATTCGAGCCAGGTCTTTTATCTGCCGAACAGATAATCTAAACGTTGTAGTATTGGTCATATTCAATATTTTGAATTTCCATAATTATAATTATAAACAATATACTTTTCGGAGATTTATCAAGCAAGGAACGCATCTCAAGGAACCCGCTGAAAGGCAAATTATCTTCAGTGGCAATATTAAACCAGGAGAGATAAGCTACGCGTGCCGTAGCTCTCTCATGGGAATTCCGACACGGATAGGACGGCCAAGTATCTGATGCGCAGGAAAAAAAGATCAATAAGTCGTTTATGTCCTCCTTAGCGGTGACGGTGGTGCCTAAATTCCTAAATATATTTGGCATTGAACTAGGCACCGTATCTAGACTTAAAAATAATATTTTGTAACAGGAAACCATTTGTGAAATTGGTGTGGTTAGCACAGAAACTGAACCCAACGTCTTAGAATTACAGCTTTTAGTGAGAGAACATTAGACAAGCCAGACTAGGGTAACTTCAATGGATTTAATTCAAACTCTTATATAAGTTAACTAGTGGCAGACTCACAGATGGCAATTACATTTTCTGTTGACATATATCGCAGATAAACTTAATTTTCAAAGCTTCTGATTGGCCACAAATTTAGGATGACTTCTAAAACATTTAGCCTATGTCTCAAGATCAATACATAATGAAATTTTAGGTCTTCCAAATTTGAATTTTAACTGGAGAAATTTCGTGATACTGCAACCAGGATTGTGTTTACAAATAAACTTGGGTCAGATTTTTCTTAAATAAAAAGTATAAATATTTCTAATAGAACGTATTCTTTCTCCATAATGCTTATCTTTTGATAGAGGCATTTCATCCTTATGAAGGCCAGCTTGCTCATTCACTTTTAAGTACCTGGTACTTGAGATGCAGCGATTGTTTTCACTGGTTGATAAAATATGAAAAATATTCCGAAACAAGGAGTAAACCAGGAACCTTCCGTTTATTTATCTCTTGCGACTTGAGTCTGCACCATAACAAATTGAAAGAAAATGTACGTACCGAACACCTGGATGAGTCCTGTTTATCCCTCGATTGACCCCATTTCTGGTTCGGTTTAAGAAAAGTAACAAAGAATCTCTGGTAAAAAATCTTTGTTCCAATGTCCCTCGTCCAATAGGAATTCGAACCTTTAGCACTCGCGGAACCTTCCAAACTCGATGGTACATCACAAAAACAACAACAGCTAAACGCAAATAAATCAAAGAGCTGAAGTTGTGTGTGTCTCAAGTGAAAGAGGGTTTGACGAGCGGTAGATCTGATGGGTAATTTAATTTTTGCCAGATACCAAACTTAAATGAAATAATGAAATTTTTTGTTTCAGATTTGCTTTCTTTTGATTTTATATGCATAATGATATAAGTCTTATAAACTGTAGGCAAGAGAAATAATGAGAGTAAGAGAGACGATGTGCAAAAGATGTGTTCCTCTTTTCTTGTAACGACCTTGTTAACGCAAGTTTGAAGCGGGTTTATTACATTGGGCTATTGGCATCGCTTGAAAATTTGATCCCATTTTATTAAATTTACTTTGATAACCAAAAGACATGCGACAATCATGTTCTCTCTTCGCTATCAGCGCTTTGATTTGTAATCAGTATGTGATGGTACAGTTTCTATTTATAGATTTAAGTAATTATGCTAATGTGGGTGTCCCGTAATTGATTTCGGGTAGTAGACATACAGGTTTCGGTCATTTTATAGTGTAACAAATAACCCAAAGTGGTATCTGAAGTCGGTAGCTTGATGTGATTGTTACACGGATTTGTATCGGACTTCAAGCTTTCTACATGGGTAATTGTAACACCATAAAATGATCGAACTTGCATATTCACTATCCAAAATATCTACGAGCCACCTTTGCATCAAAACAAATTATTATATTCCTCCGAATGGTGAAGTGATAGTTGTGCAACATCATAGAGAAATTAGTTAGTTCGTCCTTTTATGCCACAAAGAATTATTGTGTCCTGTAAATATTTATTTTTGACACAAAATTGATTTTTCAATACTTTTGCTTGATTCAGTATATCAATATTGTAAAGTTATATACAATTGTTCGATCATATTTACAAAACTGAATGGTTATTTGGTTTTCACAACAACTTTAAACCAGCCAAAAAAAAAAAAAAAAATAATAATAATAAAAAAAAATGGAATTCTAGATTTTCAAATAGTTCGTTATTTTATATTAAACGAAGCAAACCACCAGAACATAGCCAGCATTTCACTAAGAATCTTTATTTAAATCTAAAGAAGGCGTGGCACTTTAAGATGAAGAACCCCATATTTTGTATTTGTGTGGTTATTTCTTCTTTATCACGAATTTGGAAACTTGATTCTACAACGTAATACACGTTTTCTTGGTACGACTATAAATATGTTTTTCCACCTAAGACAAATGACACACTTTTTATCGACTGTAAATTTTGTTGGTACCGGAATCCAGTGTGTTCAAGCCCTCATAAACATTGCTCAGACAACAGTAAACTTGCAAAATTTATGAGCCACTGATAAAATTTGTTAATAAATTTTCAATACCACGTGTCTATGGAGACAGCCAAAGGGTGGAACAAGATATTAACTATACTTCCTGGTCGGATAATATAAGTTATTGGTTGCATACATGCTAAGAAAGAATTGAATATCTTTAAATTTTACAAAGCAGGTATATTTTCAATGGTATTTTCAATCTCTTTGTACAGAGAATGGATGAAAAACATTTTTTATGTATAAAGAGCCTACTGATTGTAAAATTCATTTTTCATCTTAACTTTAAGAAAATATATGCACGCGCCTCTCTCATCCTGCATGAAGCATGTACACGTTTTATGACATTCGATGAAGTATTAATCATAAGGTTATGATTTGAAGAGCACCGTTTTTCATTGATAACATACCCGACTGTTGAGCCAAAGGCTGTGGTTTCGAACCCTGATTTGGGGTTTTCCCCCCCCCCCCCAACAAAAAAAAAACAAAAAACAACACCCTTGAAGTCTGAATAACAAGCTAAATAGTCACTTGTACTTTAATTGTTAATGTTAATTACGGTTCAAGCAGTTTGGTAACAAATATGAATCTTGAGTTTGGTCATATAGGACTCCCGTAATTATTTAAATTAAGAAACTTTAGCGACTATTTATCGTGTATATAGGTTAAGTATTAAGTTCGTATTTTGTTAAATGTTGAAATTTATCATTTATACCAGCATTGCTCAAGAGCTGAAGTGCAAGTATATGAAAAAAAGAAAATTCATTAAGCTGCATTTTTCCCTTTCTATTAGGCATCGCTAACAGAATCACGTGATCAGTAAACCTAAATGCTAATCGCCAATAGCTGTAATTTGAAGTGCTCAAAATAAGAGACGTATATATTATTCAAACATATGTATTGTGCTTAAATGGTCAATGTTTGTATAATTTAACTACTTTTGTACTGTAATGGTATTGTTATCAGAAATGGCCACTAATTAACACCCTTGTCGACAAGTTAGATGAAAATGAAGTTAAATTATAATTAAGTAATTTGTTTTCTCTTTTTAAATGAGTTCAAAAAAGACGATTGTTTAATTAAACCGAACAAAATTAGTGCATTTGGGATGGATGTTCATTAACAGGCGAAAATAGATGTAAGAATATTTTTTAACGTTATGGTATTTTCATTGAGATTCAGGATTTCAACATAAATAATTTCTCGCTTTATTAAGATGTAAGCAATATTACAAATGGTTATATAATATATATTAGAAATTAGACTCCTTCTGAAAATAAGTATGCCAGAAACCATGTTGAATTATAGAAGAAACTATTTTAACTCAGAAATCTTCATCATATCAAGCAGTGTTTACATTATAACTACATGTATTTGGGTAAAATATATTTTACCGGGTGTTAGGATAAATATATAACCAAAATAACATAATGTATACATTTACAGAATACAAAATTAAAGTTCACATTTTATGACGGTTTCAAAAGGCTTTTGATTATTTTTCTTTTAAATGGGTAATGTTCATGTCTGGTTCCCATCAACGTACATATTTCAGATACCAGCAGAAGCAGTCGTACCTACATACACAGCTTAGGTTTCCCGCATCATTCTTTTAAAATAAATACTCTCATCTGTAAGTCGATAGGTCTATGACATTGGC
>CM037785.1:17682378-17702909 GCA_021229015.1 Solen grandis | reverse complement strand
CTTAAGTAATATTCGAACATAGGACCAAAAATTTCATTTTAGGATTGAAGAGCTTCATGATGGGATAGAAAGTTAAAACTTACATAGTTTGCAGTTCTGCAGAATTTCTACATATATTTTGAGTCGTGACGTCATATGACGTCATGTGACGTCATAAGCATACTTCTTAATTTTCATTTTAGGGCAATGATTTTGACATGATGCCAGTTGTTCAGAATAATGAAAATTTCAGAGTTACGAGAGTAAAGTATGCGCTTTTGAACAAAAGAATTTTCAGCACCCTATGACGTCATGTGACGTCAAAGCTAAAAGAAGTCCATTCGAAAAAATGTAAAAGGTAGAGAATTGAATATATATTCTTTCTAACGGAATTAATCTTAATATTTTTCAATTTTAGCAGAAAGTCCTATCATTCGTATCAACGAATGAAATCTAGTTATTATTATTCTACTTTTTTCTTCCTTTTGAGGTTCAAATTAAAACAGGTTGCCGATGAGCTAGCAGCTTGAAATTTTAATAGTATGCACAGTGACTTTGGCGCTTTTGATCGTCATATTTTTTTTCTTCATGTGACGTCACATGACGTCAGGGCTGAAAAAAGCTACAAAAGTTTGTACGCGCTCTACAGCCGTCATGATTGGACCGATTTACTTGATTTTTTCACAGAATGTATATATTATGTTCTTGTTGTGCAGGATTATATACGTTTTGCAATATTTTAAAAGATCAAGGATCTATGGCTGAACCAAGTTTCGAACTTTGGACCAGAAAATGTATTGAAGTATTACGAAGCACTCAGATAAGCTAGAAACATGAAATTTGGACAGAATATGTGTCCTATTGATTTCTTTCAGTTCTGAGAAGATTGACGTCGTATGACGTAAAATGACGTCATGACGCGTTATCAAATTTTTTATCCAAAATATACGGTTTTTTAGCACTGGAAGACAAAGTTTTTGACCGATTTGCATAAAATTTTCACTGAAGGTGCAACATAGCCTCTTATTGTCAACAGTCACTTCCGCTTCCGGAAAAAAGCTAAGGTCAAGGTCACATGTCAATTATCGGTTTTTTCTTCGGCCTTAAATATCTCAAAAACGAAAAATATTTTATCGAGACACTATGCGTATAATTTGTAGTGCTTTGAAATGCCTTTCAAACGATATATAGTTTTTGAAGATCGGGGTTGAATCAGTTGAGTTATTGCAGAAAAACAAAAATGCTGCAACCCTAAGCGCACTTAACTACTTATATCTCGATAATTATTGATTTTTGTTAATAAGAGTATGAATATAATTTGTAGATTAATGCTCGGCCGTTCTTTTGGTGTTTAAATTTTAAAGATTGACCTAATATTCATTAAGTTATAAGGAAAAACAAAACGATATGAACATATTTATCCCCGATTTTTGCCGTGTGCTCAAGGTTTAACCGCCCGTATCTACAAAGTGTTTAAAGATACATACAATTATGAAGCGAGTGAATTGTGGGAAATCAAAAGGCCTTTCTAACGGTACCTAGCTTTTTAAAATTGGACGTAATATAAGGAAGTTACATGAAAAATAAGAATTCAGTAAAACCGTTCTTTCATGCACTCCCGCAGTAAGTCCCGATAACTTGATTCCTTTTTTCGAAGAAACTATTAATTTTTTTAAAATAACATAAAGAGCATTTTTAATTTCTTTTGCATGATGTAATGCGGTTCTAATGATATGCAGATTTTAATGATCGGACCATAAATCATAAAGTTATTTGTCGAAAGGCAATAATAGACATGAACATCTTTTTGCCGACTTTTGCCGTGTTCTTGATAAATAACTTTCTATATCTCAAAACCCGTAATAGAAAAGTTGAAACATGAAACACGTGAAATGTTGGAAATTTAAAGGCCTTTCGAATGGTACCTAGCGTTTTAAAATTGAACATCGGGCATCCTATAAGGAAGTTAGATAAGAAATAAGAAGTCATTAAAACCGTTCTTTCATGCATTTTTGCAGTTAGTCCCTATCATTTAATTGTTCTTTTCTAAGAAACTATTAATTTTTGAAAATAACATAAAGAACATTTTTTTTTGCATGATGCAATGCGGTTCTAATGGTATGCAGATTTTAATGATCGGACCATTAATTATAAAGTTATTTGTCGAAGGGCAATAATAGACATGAACATCGTTTTGCCGATTTTTTGCCGTTTCTTTGAAAAATAACTTTCTATATTTCAGAACACGTAACAGAAAAGTTGAAACATGAAACAAGTGAAAGGTTGGAAATATAAAGGCCTTTCTTTTTTAAAATTGGACATCATATAAGGAAGTTAGATGAGAAATAAACATTAATTTATACCGTTCTTTCATGCACTTCTGCATTTGTCCTAATCACTTGATTGCTTTTGAGCTCACCTGAGCACAAATTGCTCAAGGTGAGCTTCTGTGATCGCCCTGCGTCCGTCGTCGTGCGTCGTGCGTCGTCCGTCGTGCGTCGTGCGTCGTCCGTCGTCCGTCGTCAACAATTTGCTTTAAACGACATCTCCTCTAAAACCGCTGGACAGAATTTAATGAAACTTGGCAGGGATGATCCTTGGGTCAACCTTCACAAAAGTTGCTAAAATAAACTTGATCCATGTAGAACTCTAGTTGCCATGGCAATAAAAAAAATGAAAACTTTAAAAATCATCTTCTTCAAAACTACTGGCCAGATTTTAAAATAAATTGGTACAGATGTTCCTTGGGTCAACCTCTACCAAAGTTGCTAAAATTATTCCGATCCGTAAAAAAACATGGCCGCCAGGTGCGGGGCTTATTTGCCTTATATGTATATAGAGAAACTTTTTAACATCTCCTCTGAAACCACTAGACAGAATTTGATTATACTTGGCAGGGATGATCCTTGGGTCAACCTTCACAAAAGTTGCTAAAATAAACTTGATCCATGTAGAACTCTGGTTGCCATGGCAACAAAAAGAAAAAAAAGAAAACTTTAAAAATCATCTTCTTCAAAACTACTGACCAGATTTTAAAATAAATTGGTACAGATGTTCCTTGGGTCAACCTCTACCAAAGTTGCTAAAATTATTTCGATCCGTAAAAAAACATGGCCGCCAGGTGCGGGGCTTATTTGCCTTATATGTATATTGAGAAACCTTTAAACAACATCTCCTCTGAAACCACTGGACAGAATTTGATTAAACTTGGCAGGGATGATTCTTGGGTCAACCTTTACAAAAGTTGCTAAAATAAACTTGATCCATGTAGAACTCTGGTTGCCATGGCAACAAAAAAAAAGAAAACTTTAAAAATCATCTCCTTCAAAATTACTGGCGAGATTTTAAAATAAATTGGTACAGATGTTCCTTGGGTCAACCTATTTATCTCAGGTGAGCGATTTAGGGCCATCATGGGCCTCTTGTTCTAAGAAACAATTAATTCTAAGCTCACCTGAGCACATGTGCTCAAGATGAGCTATAAGAATCGATGAATGTCCATTGTCCGTCCGTCCGTCAATCCGCCGTCCGTCCGTCGTCCACAATTAGTTTGTTTGCACTCTAGCATCTTCATTTCTTAAGTAATCAACTTCAAACTTTACAACAATGTTTATTACCATAAAATCTTGTCAAAATTATGCCCCTTTTGATGTTTAATTTTGTGTGTTTTAAGCCATACTTTTTGAGTCAAGTTTGACTTCAAATTTCGACAACAGGCTCTCTTTACTTCGTGGAATTATAAATAATCTGATGGATTATGTCTTCAGTACAACTATGCTATAATTTAATAACTTCTACAGGCAATGATAACAGTTTTTCTCAGGTGAGAGTCTTTAGGGCCACCTTGGCCCTCTTGTTGAAAATATCATAAAGAACAATATTTTTATCATGATGCAGTGCGGTTCTAATGCTATGCAGATCTTAATAATTTGTCCATTAATAATTAAGTTATTTGTCGAATGGTAGTAGCTGACATGGATATCTTTTCGCCGATTTTTGCCTTTTTGGGGGAGGAATAACTTTATATATCGCAAAAACAGATAGGTTTAAACCTGAAGTAAGTACATGTTTGAATTCAGAAGACCTTTCTAACCATACCTGGGTTTTTAAAATTGGACATCATAGTTGCATGAAAGTAAGAATTTCTGAGAAAAAAAAAAGAAAAAAAATCCTTGTGCTTCTGCAGTTGATCCTAGTTGATATTTCGTAGAAAAGGAATCTTGTATACCTTTTTAGCATGTTAAGAGGACTAGTGATACTTCATTCCCTTGCAGAACACGAAGATTGAATATTATTGTAGTTATTTTAAAGATGGTTCTGGAAAAATTAGCATTATGAAATTATAACTGAAAACAAAGCCACATATTCCCTTTTGAATGCAATGACTTTAAAATTTAAATTATGTTATATGACATCACAGATTTCCTCTGCTATTCATTTATGTTTGCACTCTACAGCTGTCAATTCGGGAAGGATTTCCTTCAATTTTTAAAGATGTTGTATTTCAGAAAATAAAATAAGTATGATCAGGTTTGACATGGTGTGATGTGCAGAAAGCCCTTTCTTTTGTCCAGAACAAAAGAAGTCTAGTTATTATTATTATTATTCTTTTCTTCTTCCTAACTAAACGCTAATTTTTATATGTTGCAATAGTCCTAGGACGATGAAATTTTTATGGCTTATTAGTCACGTGAGGAAATTTTGATTTCAATGATTTTCAGCACCCTATGACGTCACATGACGTCACAGCTAAAAATAGTGAAAAATGGTGTTCGCGCTCTACAGCCGTCATTTATGGTCGGATTTTCTTCAAATTTTTACAGATGGTACATCTTGAATCAAAGGTGTGCATATCCTGTCAGCTAACCGAAATTCCGAAAGACCGAAGTTCTGTGGCTGAAATAAGATTCGAACATAGGACCGAAAATTTCATTTTAGGATAAAAGAGCTTCAGGATGAGATAGAAAGTTGAAACTTACACAGTTTGCAGACCTGCAGAATTTCTACAAATATTTTGAGGCGTGACGTCATATGACGTCATGTGACGTCATAAGCATACTTCTTAATTTTCATTTTAGGGCAATGATTTCGACATGATGCCAGTTGTTCAGAATAATGAAAATTTCAGAGTTATGAAAGGAAAATATGCGCTTTTGAACAAAAGCATCTTCAGCACCCTATGACGTCATGTGACGTCACAGCTAAAAATAGTGAAAAAAGGTGTTCGCGCTCTACAGCCGTCATTTATGGTCGGATTTTCTTCAAATTTTCACAGATGGTACATCTTGAATCAAAGGTGTGCATATCCTGTCAGCTAACCGAAATTCCGAAAGACCGAAGTTCTGTGGCTGAAATAAGATTCGAACATAGGACCGAAATTTCATTTTAGGATAAAAGAGCTTCAGGATGAGATGGAAAGTTGAAACTTACACAGTTTGCAGTTCTGCAGAATTTCTACAAAAATTTTGAGTCGTGACGTCATATGATGTCATGTGACGTCATAAGCATACTTCTTAATTTTCATTTTTGGGCAATGATTTCGACATGATGCCAGTTGTTCAGAATAATGAAAATTTCAGAGTTATGAAAGCAAAGTATGCGCTTTTGAACAAAAGCATCTTCAGCACCCTATGACGTCACATGACGTCACAGCAAAAAATAGTGAAAAATGGTGTTTACGCTCTACAGCCATCATTTATGGTCGGATTTTCTTCAAATTTTCACAGATGGTACATTTTGAAACTCAGGTGTGCATATCCTGTCAACTAACCGAAATTCCCAAAGACCGAAGTTCTGTGGCTGAAATAAGATTCGAACAAAGGACCGATAATTTCATTTTAGGATTAAAGAGCTTCAGGATGAGATAGAAAGTTGAAACTTACACAGTTTACAGTTCTGCAGAATTTCTACATATATCTTGAGTCTTGACGTCATATGACGTCTTGTGACGTCATAAGCATACTTCTTAATTTTCATTTTTGGGCAATGATTTTGACATGATGCCAGTTGTTCAGAATAACGAAAATTTCAGAGCTATGACAGTAAAATATGCCCTTTTGAACAAAAGCATCTTTAGCACACTATGACGTCATGTGACGTCAGAGCTAAATATAGTGAAAAATGGTGTTCACGCTCTACAGCCGCTATTTATGGTCGGATTTTCTTCAAATTTTCACAGATGGTACATCTTGAAAGTTAGGTGTGCATATCCTGTCAGCTAATCGAAATTCCGAAAGACCGAAGTTCTGTGGCTGAAATAAGATTCGAACATAGGACCGAAAATTTCATTTTAGGATTAGAGAGCTTCAGGATGAGATAGAAAGTTGAAACTTAAACAGTTTGCTGTTCTGCAGAATTTCTACATATGTTTAGAGTTATGATATCATATGACGTCATGTGACGTCACAGACTAATACTTAGTTCTTATCATTTACACTAATTTCGGAATATAATGTCAATTGTTCAGCATGAACATGAAATACTACCAGAGGTGAGTCATTACATGAAACTTCTATCTCCTGCTTTTTGCATTAACACAGCTTGCAGAAAGTCCTATCATTCGTTTTCACGAATGACATCTAGTTATTATTATTATTATTTTTTCACCTTTTGAGGTTCAAATTAAAACAGGTTGCCAATAAGCCAGCAGCATGAAATTTTAACAGTGATCAGAGTGACTTTGGCCCTTTTGAATGCACTAATTTTCATATTCATATGACGTCATGTGACGTCACAGCTAAAAATAGTGAAAAATGGTGTTCGCGCTCTACAGCCGTCATTTATGGTCAGATTTTCTTCAAATTTTCACAGATGGTACATCGTGAAACTAAGGTGTGCATATCCTGTCAGCTAACCGAAATTCCGAAAGACCGAAGTTCTGTGGCTGAAATAAGATTCGAACATAGGACCGAAAATTTCATTTTAGGATTAAAGAGCTTCAGGATGAGATAGAAAGTTGAAACTTACACAGATTGCAGTTCTGCAGAATTTCTACATATATTTTGAGTCGTGACGTCATATGATGTCATGTGACGTCATAAGCATACTTCTTAAGTTTCATTTTAGGGCAATGATTTCGACATGATGCCAGTTTTTCAGAATAATGAAAATTTCAGAGTTATGACAGTAAAGTATTTGCTTTTGAACAAAAGCATCTTCAGCACCCTATGACGTCACATAACGTCAGCGCTAAAAATAGTGAAAAATGGTGTTCGCGTTCTACAGCCGTCATTTATGGTAGGATTTTCTTCAAATTTTCACAGATGGTACATCTTGAAAATAAGGTGTGCATATCCTGTCAACTAACCGAAATTCCGAAAGACCGAAGTTCTGTGGCTGAAATAAGATTCGAACATAGGACCGAAAATTTCATTTTAGGATTAAAGAGCATCAGGATGAGATAGAAAGTTGAAACTTACACAGTTTGCAGTTCTGCAGAATTTCTAAATAAATTTTGAGTCGTGACGTCATATGACGTCATGTGACGTCATAAGCATACTTCTTAATTTTCATATTAGGGCAATCATTTCGACATGATGCCAGTTGTTCAGAATAATGAAAATTTCAGAGTTATGACAGTAAAGTATGCCCTGTTGAACAAAAGCATCTTCAGCACCCTATGACGTCAGAGCTAAAAATAGTGAAAAATGGTGTTCACGCTCTAAAACGGCCATTTATGGTAGGATTTTCTTCAAATTTTCACAGATGGTATATCTTAAATCAAAGGTGTGTATATCCTGTCAGCTAACCGAAATTCCGAAAGACCGAAGTTCTGTGGCTGAAATAAGATTCGAACATAGGACCGAAAATTTCCTTTTAGGATTAAAGAGCTTCAAGATGAGATAGAAGTTGAAACTTACACAGTTTGCAGTTCTGCAGAATTTCTAAAAAAAAAATTGAACCATGATGTCATATGACGTCATGTGACATCATAAGCATACTTCTTAATGTTCATTTTAGGGCAATGATTTCGACATGATGCCAGTTGTTCAGAATAATGAAAATTTCAGAGTTATGACAGTAAAGTATGCACTTTTGAACAAAAGCATCTTCAGCACCCTATGACGTCACATAACGTCAGAGCTAAAAATAGTGAAAAATGGTGTTCGCGCTCTACAGCCGTCATTTATGGTAGAATTTTCTTCAAATTTTCACAGATGGTACATCTTGAAACTAAGGTGTACCTATCCTGTCAGCTAACCGAAATTCTGAAAGACCGAAGTTCTGCGGCTGAAATAAAATTCGAACATAGGACCGAAAATTTCATTTTAGTATTAAAGAGCTTCAGGATGAGATAGAAAGTTGAAACTTACACAGTTTCCAGTTCTGCAGAATTTCTACATATATTTTGAGTCGTGACGTCATTTGACGTCATGTGACGTCATAAGCACACTTATAATAAGGATTTTCTTCAATATTTGAAGATGGTGTATGTCAGGAAAGTAAATAAGTATGATCAGGTTTGACATAGTTAGCAGAAAGCCCTTTCTTTTGTTCAGAACAAAAGGAGTCTAGTTATTATTCTTTTTTTCTTCCCTAACTAAACGCTTATTTTTATATGTTGCAATAGTCCTAGGACGATGAAATTTTTATGCTCACCGAAGGTGACGCATATAGTCGCCGCTTCGTCCGTCCGTCCGTCCGTTCGTCCGTCCGTCAGTCCGTTCGTCCGTCACACTTTCCTTGTCCGGACTATTTCTCAGGAACTAACAGCTTGAATTCAACGAAACTTTATGGGAAGCTTTATTACCAAGAGGAGATGCGCATATCGTCAGCATGACCCGATTCCTAAATTTTTCACAGAGTTATGGCCCATTGACTTTTCGGCCTATAATACATATTGCATGATTCTTGTCCGGGCTATTTCTCAGGAACTAATGGTTTGAATTCAACAAAACTTTATGGGAAGCTTTATTACCAAGAGGAGATGCGCATATCGTCAGCATGACCCGATTCCTAAATTTTTCACAGAGTTAAGGCCCCTTGACTTTTTGGCCTATATCATATTGCATGATTCTTGTCCGGGCTATTTCTCAGGAATAATGGTTAATTCAACAAACTTTATGGGAAGCTTTATCACCAAGAGTAGATACGCATATCGTCGGCGTGACCTGGTTCCTCAATTTTTCACAGAGTTAAGGCCCATTGACTTTTTGGCCTATAGTACATATTGCATGATTCTTGTCCGGGCTATTTCTCAGGAACTAATGGCTTGAATTCAATGAAACTTTATGGGAAGCTTTATTACCAAGAGGAGATGCGCATATCGTCAGCATGACCCGATTCCTAAAATTTTCAAAGAGTTAAGGCCCATAGACTTTTTGGTCTATAGTACATATTGCATGATTCTTGTCCGGGCTATTTCTCAGGAACTAATGGCTTGAATTCAACAAAACTTTATGGGAAGCTTTATACCAAGAGAGATTCGCATACGTCGGCTGACCGGTTCCTAATTTTTCAAGAGTTAGGCCCCTTGACTTTTCGGCCTATAGTTCATGTTGCATGATTCTTGTCCGGGCTATTTCTCAGGAACTAATGGCTTGAATTCAATGAAACTTTATGGGAAGCTTTATTACCAAGAGTAGATACGCATAGCGTCGGCGTGACCTGGTTCCTCAATTTTTAAGAGAGTTATGGCCCCTACTACCATGTTGTTGACTAAAATTCATGTCATTTGCCTAATTTAACAGGAGATATCATTTAAACAAAACCCCACAAAATTCAATATGCTAGTAATGTCAATCATAATCATGTCAGCTAATTGTTGTTTAGGCCATTATACACTATTTCAAATATCCAGTCATATGTCAAGAGTGTTGGTTAACCTCTTTGATATGAGCACACATTGAAATGTATGACTTAATTTTTAGTAGTATAAAAACTTAAAAAAAATCTGATGAGTAACACGTATTATCATATTAAATAGTAAACTGTTACTAAGTCTCCATATTAGAGTTGGTAAAACATCTCATCTGATGAGGAGAATAAATGATTTAGGAATGGGGATTTCAACATATCCTCCCACCCATTGACCAAGGCCTTATTTGTAACAATGACGCTCTTCGGGGAGCATCTATCAGTTCTACTGACTTTCTTGTTATGGCTTATTAGTCACGTGAGGCCATTTTGATTTCAATGATTTTCAGCACCCTATGACGTCACATGACGTCACAGCTAAAAATAGTGAAAAATGGTGTTCGCGCTCTACAGCCGTCATTTATGGTCGGATTTTCTTCAAATTTTCACAAATGGTACATTCTGAAACTAAGGTGTGCATATCCTGTCAGCTAACCGAAATTCCGAAAGACCGAAGTTCTGTGGCTGAAATAAGATTCGAACATAGGACCGAAAATTTCATTTTAGGATTAAAGAGCTTCAGGATGAGATAGAAAGTTGAAACTTACACAGTTTGCAGATCTGCAGAACTTCTACATATATTTTGAGTCGTGACGTCATGTGACGTCATAAGCATACTTCTTAATTTTCATTTTAGGGCAATGATTTCGACATGATGCCAGTTGTTCAGAATAATGAAAATTTCAGAGTTATGACAGTAAAGTATGCGATTTTGAACAAAAGCATCTTCAGCACCCTATTACGTCATGTGACGTCAGAGCTAAAAATAGTGAAAAATGGTGTTCGCGCTCTACAGCCGCCATTTATGGTCGAATTTTCTTCAAATTTTCACAGATGGTACATCTTGAAACTAAGGTGTGCATATCCTTTCAGCTATCCGAAATTCCGAAAGACCGAAGTTCTGCGGCTGAAATAAGATTCGAACATAGGACCGAAAATTTCATTTTAGGATTAAAGAGCTTCGGGAGGAGATAGAAAGTTGAAACTTACACAGTTTGCAGATCGGCAGAATTTCTACATATATTTTGAGTCGTGACGTCATATGACGTCATGTGACGTCATAAGCATACTTCTTAATTTTCATTTTAGGGCAATGATTTCGACATGATGCCAGTTGTTCAGAATAATGAAAAGTTCAGAGTTATGACAGTAAAGAATACGCTTTTGAACAAAAGAATTTTCAGCACCTATGACGTCATGTGACGTCAGAGCTAAAAATAGTGAAATACTTAGTTCTTATCATTTGCACTTATTTCGGAATATAATGTCAATTGTTCAGCATGAACATGAAATACTACCAGAGGTGAGTCATTACATGAAACTTCTATCTCCTACTTTTTGCATTAACACAGCTTGCAGAAAGTCCTATCATTCGTTTTCACGAATGACATCTAGTTATTATTCTTCTTCTTCTTATTAGGACTTTCTGCCTAAAGCAGAAAGTCCTATTGGGTTTGTTATGTTTATTATTAGGACTTTCTGCCTAAAGCAGAAAGTCCTATTGGGTTTGTTATGTTTATTATTAGGACTTTCTGCCTACAGGCAGAAAGTCATATTGGGTTTGTACTGTTTTTTTATTATTCTTCTTCTTCTTATTCTTTTTTTCTTCCTCTTATATTTGTGTTAATTTCGAGGTGTTGCCATTGACTCAGAACAATGAAAATTTTATGGCATATATTTCAAACCATGAGCTTTCCGATGCAATGAATTGTATATTCATATGACGTCATATAACGTCAGATTTGACGTCAGGTGAAAAAGTTTGTACGCGGTCTACAGCCATTATTTCTGGGTCGATTTTCATCAAAATTTCACAGAATGTGTATGTTAGGCTGTAGTTGTGCATCCCGGTGTCCGTTTTTCCAAATTCGAAAAGGCAAATGTTTTATGGCGAATCCAAGATTCGAACTAATGACGTCAAATTTCAAATGCGTATAAAATCGCTTCCAGAAAAGCTAGAAAGCTGAGATTTGGACTGAATATTAGTCTCTATGTCTTCTTTACATTCTGAAAAGATGAACGCCATATGACGTCACATGACGTCATAATGCTAATTAAACTTTCGTATTAAAACTTAACGGTTTTTAAGCCCTGTAGGCTTTATTTTTTGTATGATTTACATGAAATTTTGTCTGAAGATGCAGTATTAGATTCTATAGAGCCATGTCACTTCCGTTTCCGGAAAATCCCAAAGGTCAAGGTCATATATCAATTATCGGCTTTTTCTTCGGCCTTAAATATCTCAAAAACGGTAAATATTCTATCGAGACACTATGCGTATAATTTGTAGTGCATAGAAAGACCTTTCAGATGATATTTAGTTTTTGATGATCGAGGTTGAATCGGTTGAGTTATGGCGGAAAAACAAAAATTCGGTAACCCTCAGTGTGTTTAACAGTTTATATCTCGAAATCCTTTGATTTTTGAAAATATGATGATGAATATTATTTGTAGAGCAATGTTTTGCCGTTCTTTTGATGCTTAAAGTTTAATAATTGACCTAAGATTCATGGAGTAATGGGGAAAAAACAAAATTCGTGCATATAGCGTTGGTGATTTTTTCATTTTTCAAGAGGTTTAAGAGCTTGTATCTCAAAAAGTATTAAAAATATTCCTATAGATAAAGCGTGTGAAATGTAGAGAATTTTAAGACGAATAATTTGGTACCTTAAGTTTTGAAATTGATCAAAGTATAAGGAAGTTACATCAAAAATAAGAATTTAAACATATAGAATTTCAGCGATTTTGCCGTCATGTCAGAATTTTACGGCTTATATCTTAAGAATCATTAGAAATAAGTGTTAAAATTAAGCAAGTGAGATGTAGAGAATTTTAAGACGAATATTTTGACACCTAGAGTTTTGAAATTGGTCAAGAAATAAGGAAGTTACATAAAAAATACGAATATAAAGCCAATTGTAAGAATTTTAAAACCTTTCGCTTTCACCTTAATTGAAGCATTTTCGAAAATGTAAGTTTACAGATATGTATTAGTCATATAAATTGAAAAAAAAAACTTTTTACTTATATCATATTGATATTACTAGCTAAACAGGTGTACCGTTCCCGGTGGCCGAGTGTTTAGAGCGTCCGCCTCGGGAGCGGGAGGTCGTGGGTTCGATACCAAAGTCGTAAAAAATGGTACTGTTATAGCTCCCTTGCTTGACACTTAGCATATAAGGGTAGTTGCAGGACTGGTTGGCCCGGTATCAGGATAATGTGACTGGGTGTGGTATCATGCCACATGTCTACGGCGTGATACTGCAGTGTGGTAGTCCTATACCCGCATGAAGTAGACATCGTGACTGGCTGAATTACCGAACAAACAAACAAACAAACAAATTAAACTAGTGTTGACAATGATTTAATGTTTTGTCAAATCATTTTATTTACGTTACTTATGAATATCAGTTGCAGCATTGTGTTACCCATAATCCTTTGAGCGTTTTGACACATGTCATTTAGACCGTTGTTGAAACATTGCAATTTCCCGACTTTGTTGTTGCATCTATCGATAAATGTTGTACAAGCTATATTCCAAATTTATGATAAATGATAACCTATGTGACAATATATGTTATAGTACAATGTAATTTAATTGCCAGCTTGAGATACCATGAGCGTGTATAAGTGTAGACGTTTTAAACAAAATGATCAACACATGTCATCCGTTCAAGACGCTGCAAGCTAATTTGTCTGTAATGCGGCGTTCACACAGTGCCGATTATGGTTCCCGTTTGAGATCAGACAGCGCTACGACACGAAAAGCGAAAAAGTCGGATTACTATCCTCAATGTCCTATCATTGTCTGAACGCAGTCGTATATGTTCGTAACAGAGTCCTACGGATCGGGAATGGTCCGGAGAGGTCGGCCAAGCACTCCTGGCAGTTAGGTGCGTCCCGTAACATTCGGGAAACTCAGCCGATTTTGTCTAGTCGGATTACAATCGTGACTATGTCGTGACAGATTCTGCTGTATCGGATCAGAATCGGATTGAGAACGGGATATTCGGGACGAATTCTGCTGGAAACGGCTGGATCGGGACGCCTCCTGAACAATATCTGATTGTTGTCGTGATTAAATAAATGTTTTTACAAATTTTAATAAAAGTTTGAATTTCCAGCCACGAATCACAGGATCTTGATCAGACTTTTGACACATTTTAATCGGGAATGGTCCTATCAAGGACGGCAGTAAAAATCCTGAATGTGTGACCTAGGCATTAGCTAAAAGCGCAAAATTTAGTAACTTTGTGTAATACAGTCGTCTCGATCGTATGTACAAGTGTTATTTGAATTTTACTCACGAGGCTACACGCGTCGACGGTTCTATTGCATGGTAGCATTTACTATTTCATTCCCGCGACTGTACACGAAAATAAAAAAAAATGATATGCAGAATTAAGAGGTTTAAGTTTAATTGTTTATATTTTGAATACCTATAAAACTAGACCCAAATATGCTACAATTGAATTTCAGGCCATTTATTTTGGTACCTAGAATAGTAAAATTGGTCAAGTTAAAAGAAAGCGATATCAAAATAAAGATTTATTAGTCCCCTACCGGTGTTCACACCGGAGAGGACTATAGGTTTGCCCTCCGTCCGTCCGTCCGTCTGTCTGTCCGCTCAAATCTGGATCCCGCGGTAACTTAATAACTAAGCAAGCTAATTTGATGAAACTTGGTTTATGACTAGATGGCAATGTGTAGATTATGCACATTGTTTTAATTTTTTTATTCGACTAAAATTGTGGTTGCTATGGTAACGGAAATAGTGAAAATATGGCAAAAATGGGACCCCGCGATAACTTTATAACTAAGCAAGCTAACTTGATGAAACTTGGTTTATGACTAGATGGCAATGTGTAGATTATGCACATTGAATTATTTTTTTTATTCGACTAAAATTGTGGTTGCTATGGTAACGGAAATAGTGAAAATATGGCAAAAAAAATGGGATCCCGCGATAACTTTATAACTAAGCAAGCTAACTTGATGAAACTTACTTGGAACTAGATGGCAATGTGTCGATTATGCACTTGAATTATTTTTTTTATTCAACTAAAATTGTGGTTGCTATGGTAACGGAAATAGTGAAAATATGGCAAAAAATGGGATCCCGCCACCGCGATAACTTTATAATAAATTTTATAAGGCATTTATATAGTCAGGGTGGTGATGCAGAGTGAAAGTTCTCATTTCTCATCAACAAGACTAAAGACTAAAGAAAAACATTTTGGATCAGGCAAGCTAACTAATATTAATTCTATTTCTTGCATCTGTCTTGCTTGCATGAATTGTATAGTGGGCACAGCAGAGTCAACAACTCTACATGTAAGTCTTGCTTAAATGGACATAACTTAAATATTCCCTTACATTTACTTTAACCAAAGTCTTGTTTTTCTTGGACCAAAATTCTGGTTGATGTGGTAATGGAAAAATTATGCACCTCACCGGTAGGGGACTCATGTGTTGCTTGCAACACCAGTTAATTGTTTATTTTTTGAATATGGCTTATTTCAAAAAAGTCATGCATGAGAAGTCCATACGAAAAAAAGTAAAAGGTAGGGAATTTAATATATATTCTTTCTAACGGAATTAATCTTTATATTTTTCAATGTTGAAAGTCCTATCATTCGTATCAACGAATGAATTTTTTTTTCCTTTTTTTTTTTTTTTTTTAAATTTAAAAAAAGTTTGCTCTACAGCCATTGTTTGTGAACCGATTTTCATCAAAATTTCACAGAATGTGTATGTGAGGCTCTAGTTATTATTATTATTATTATTATTATTCTTTTCTTCTTCCTAACTAAACGCTTATTTTTATATGTTGCAATAGTCCTAGGACGATGAAATTTTTATGGCTTATTAGTCACGTGAGGAAATTTTGATTTCAATGATTTTGAGCACCCTATGACGTCACATGACGTCACAGCTAAAAATAGTGAAAAATGGTGTTCGCGCTCTACAGCCGTCATTTATGGTCGGATTTTCTTCAAATTTTTACAGATGGTACATCTTGAATCAAAGGTGTGCATATCCTGTCAGCTAACCGAAATTCCGAAAGACCGAAGTTCTGTGGCTGAAATAAGATTCGAACATAGGACCGAAAATTTCATTTTAGGATTAAAGAGCTTCAGGATGAGATAGAAAGTTGAAACTTACACAGTTTGCAGTTCTGCAGAATTTCTACAAATATTTTGAGGCGTGACGTCATATGACGTCATGTGACGTCATAAGCATACTTCTTAATTTTCATTTTAGGGCAATGATTTCGACATGATGCCAGTTGTTCAGAATAATGAAAATTTCAGAGTTATGAAAGGAAAGTATGCGCTTTTGAACAAAAGCATCTTCAGCACCCTATGACGTCATGTGACGTCACAGCTAAAAATAGTGAAAAAAGGTGTTCGCGCTCTACAGCCGTCATTTATGGTCGGATTTTCTTCAAATTTTCACAGATGGTACATCTTGAATCAAAGGTGTGCATATCCTGTCAGCTAACCGAAATTCCGAAAGACCGAAGTTCTGTGGCTGAAATAAGATTCGAACATAGGACCGAAAATTTCATTTTAGGATAAAAGAGCTTCAGGATGAGATGGAAAGTTGAAACTTACACAGTTTGCAGTTCTGCAGAATTTCTACAAATATTTTGAGTCGTGACGTCATATGAAGTCATGTGACGTCATAAGCATACTTCTTAATTTTCATTTTGGGCAATGATTTCGACATGATGCCAGTTGTTCAGAATAATGAAAATTTCAGAGTTATGAAAGCAAAGTATGCGCTTTTGAACAAAAGCATCTTCAGCACCCTATGACGTCACATGACGTCACAGCAAAAAATAGTGAAAAATGGTGTTTACGCTCTACAGCCGTCATTTATGGTCGGATTTTCTTCAAATTTTCACAGATGGTACATTTTGAAACTCAGGTGTGCATATCCTGTCAACTAACCGAAATTCCGAAAGACCGAAGTTCTGTGGCTGAAATAAGATTCGAACATAGGACCGATAATTTCATTTTAGGATTAAAGAGCTTCAGGATGAGATAGAAAGTTGAAACTTACACAGTTTGCAGTTCTGCAGAATTTCTACATATATCTTGAGTCGTGACGTCATATGACGTCTTGTGACGTCATAAGCATACTTCTTAATTTTCATTTTTGGGCAATGATTTTGACATGATGCCAGTTGTTCAGAAAACGAAAATTTCAGAGTTATGACAGTAAAATATGCCCTTTTGAACAAAAGCATCTTTAGCACACTATGACGTCATGTGACGTCAGAGCTAAATATAGTGAAAAATGGTGTTCACGCTCTACAGCCGCTATTTATGGTCGGATTTTCTTCAAATTTTCACAGATGGTACATCTTGAAAGTTAGGTGTGCATATCCTGTCAGCTAATCGAAATTCCGAAAGACCGAAGTTCTGTGGCTGAAATAAGATTCGAACATAGGACCGAAAATTTCATTTTAGGATTAAAGAGCTTCAGGATGAGATAGAAAGTTGAAACTTACACAGTTTGCAGTTCTGCAGAATTTCTACAAATATCTTGAGTTTTGACGTCATATGACGTCATGTGACGTCATAAGCATACTTCTTAATTTTCATTTTAGGGCAATGATTTCGACATGATGCCAGTTGTTCAGAATAATGAAAATTTCAGAGTTATGAAAGTAAAGTATACGCTTTTGAACAAGAGAATTTTCAGTACCCTATGACGTCATGTGTCGTCAGAGCTAAAAATAGTGTAATACTTAGTTCTTATCATTTGCACTTATTTCGGAATATAATGTCAATTGTTCAGCATGAACATGAAAAACTACCAGAGGTGAGTCATTACATGAAACTTCTATCTCCTGCTTTTTGCATTAACACAGCTTGCAGAAAGTCCTATCATTCGTTTTCACGAATGACATCTAGTTATTATTATTCTTTTCTTCTTCCTAACTAAACGCTTATTTTTATATGTTGCAATAGTCCTAGGACGATGAAATTTTTATGGCTTATTAGTCACGTGAGGAAATTTTGATTTCAATGATTTTCAGCACCTTATGACGTCACATGACGTCACAGCTAAAATTAGTGAAAAATGGTGTTCGCGCTCTACAGCCGTCATTTATGGTCGGATTTTCTTCAAATTTTCACAGATGGTACATCTTGAATCAAAGGTGTGCATATCCTGTCAGCTAACCGAAATTCCGAGAAACCGAAGTTCTGTGGCTGAAATAAGATTCGAACATAGGACCGAAAATTTCATTTTAGGATAAAAGAGCTTCAGGATGAGATAGAAAGTTGAAACTTACACAGTTTGCAGACCTGCAGAATTTCTACAAATGTTTTGAGTCGTGACGTCATATGACGTCATGTGACGTCATAAGCATACTTCTTAATTTTCATTTTAGGGCAATGATTTCGACATGATGCCAGTTGTTCAGAATAATGAAAATTTCAGAGTTATGAAAGTAAAGTATGCGCTTTTGAACAAAAGCATCTTCAGCACCCTATGGCGTCATGTGACGTCACAGCTAAAAATAGTGAAAAATGGTGTTCGCGCTCTACAGCCGTCATTTATGGTCGGATTTTCTTCAAATTTTCACAGATGGTACACCTTGAATCAAAGGTGTGCATATCCTGTCAGCTAACCGAAATTCCGAAAGACCGAAGTTCTGTGGCTGAAATAAGATTCGAACATTGGACCGAAAATTTCATTTTAGGATAAAAGAGCTTCAGGATGAGATAGAAAGTTGAAACTTACACAGTTTGTAGTTCTGCAGAATTTCTACAAATACTTTGAGGCCTTACGTCATATGACGTCATGTGACGTCATAAGCATACTTCTTAATTTTCATTTTTGGGCAATGATTTCGACATGATGCCAGTTGTTCAGAATAATGAAAATTTCAGAGTTATGGAAGTAAAGTATGCGCTTTTGAACAAATCAATCTTCAGCACCCTATGACGTCACATGACGTCACAGCAAAAAATAGTGAAAAATGGTATTCGCGCTCTACAGCCGTCATTTATGGTCGGATTTTCTTCAAATTTTCACAGATGGTACATCTTGAAACAAAGGTGTGAATATCCTGTCAGCAAACCGAAGTTCCGAAAGACCGAAGTTCTGTGGCTGAAATAAGATTCGAACATAGGACCGAAAATTTCATTTTCGGATTAAAGAGCTTCAGGATGAGATATAAAGTTGAAACTTACAAAGTTTGCAGTTCTACATAATTTCTACAAATATTTTGAGTCCTGACGACATATGACGTCATGTGACGTCATAAGCATACATCTTAATTTTCATTTTAGGGCAATGATTTCGACATGTTGCCAGTTGTTCAGAATAATGAAAATTTCAGAGTTATGACAGTAAATTAAGCGCTTTTGAAGAAAAGCATCCTAAGCACCCTATGACGTCACCTGCCGTCACAGCTAAAAATAGTAATAAATAGTTTTCGCGCTCTACAGCCGTCATTTATGGTCGGATTTTCATCAAATGTTCACATATGGTATATCTTGAATCAAAGGTGTGCATATCCTGTCAGCTAACCGAAATTCCGAAAGACCGAAGTTCTGTGGCTGAAATCACTTTCGAACATAGGACCGAAAATTTCATTTTAGTATAAAAGAACTTCAGGATGAGATAGAATGTTGAACCTTACACAGTTTGTAGTTCTGCAGAATTTCTACATATATTTTGAGTCGTGACGTCCAAGGACGTCATGTAACGTCATAAGCATACTTCTTATTTTTTTATTTTAGTTCAATGATTTCGACATGATGCCAGTTGTTCAGAATAATGAAAATTTCAGAGTTATGAAAGTAAAGTATACCCTTTTGAACATAATAATTTTCAGCACCCTATGACGTCATGTGTCGTCAGAGCTAAAAATAGTGTAATACTTAGTTCTTATCATTTGCACTTATTTCGGAATATAATGTCAATTGTTCAGCATGAACATGAAAAACTACCAGAGGTGAGTCATTACATGAAACTTCTATCTCCTGCTTTTTGCATTAACACAGCTTGCAGAAAGTCCTATCATTCGTTTTCACGAATGACATCTAGTTATTATTCTTTTTTTCTTCCTCTTATATTTGTGTTAATTTCGAGGTGTTGCCATTGACTCAGAACAATGAAAATTTTATGGCATATATTTCAAACCATGAGCTTTCGGATGCAATGAATTTTATATTCATACGACGTCATATAACGTCAGATTTGACGTCGGGTGAAAAAGTTTGTACGCGGTCTACAGCCATTATTTCTGGATCGATTGTTATCGAAATTTCACAGAATGTGTATGTTAGGCTCTAGTTGTGCATCCCGGTGTCCCTTTTTCCAAATTTGAAAAGACAAATGTTTTATGGCGAATCCAAGATTCGAACTAATGACGTCAAATTTCAAATGCGTATAAAATCGCTTCCAGAAAAGCTAGAAAGCTAAGATTTGGATTGAATATTAGTCTATAGGTCTTCTTTACATTCTGAAAAGATGAACGCCATATGACGTCACATATAGCGTTAATGCTATTAAAACTTTCGTATTAAAACTTAACGGTTTTTAATCCCTGTAGGCTTTATTTTTTGTATGATTTGTTTGAAATTTTGTCTGAAGATGCAGTATTAGATTCTATGGAGCCATGTTACTTCCGTTTCCTTGGATTGAATATTAGTCTATAGGTCTATTATCGT
>CM037785.1:17669206-17682278 GCA_021229015.1 Solen grandis | reverse complement strand
AACTGTAAAGGTATTTCCCCTTGTATTCCTCAGGGGAGTGGGGTTAAGACAGCAATGAAAAGTTTGGCAAAATCTTGAAAATACCAAATGAGTAAAATATAGTCGTATAATTTCCCATTTATATAGCTTTTCACAGATGGTCATTGTTAAATTTTTGTTTTTTTTAACATATGTGTCTGTTACTTATAATCCCCCTACAGACCATGACCCCAATGCTTGATTGTAAACAAGAAAAGATTAAATCAAATGTTTTAAGGGAGGCTTAAAATAAGCTTTGTTTCCTCCTTTCTCTTTTTCTCGTCTTGCCCTTTAAAAATCAACCTGTTTTGCATACTTAGTCAAAAAATAAAAAAATCATTTGACCTCTAATTTTTCTTTATATAAAAAGATTTCGTTTTTTCTTAAAACATATGTCTATTTTTAAAAATATAACCTAGCAACTTCTGAAAAAATTGAAAAAGGGAATAAATCTCTGGGGCCCCCTTGCGGAAAAAAATTTTATCGAACCAATGAGCGGCATCTTATCTCCACTACCGAAAGCCTTGGGGCAAAAAAGGTTTTTATGAACTGAATTCAACCCCTACACAGGTCGAAATTTTACAAAATTTCTGCATTTACTGCACCAAACGTTCTTCATATTACGGTTGCATTTTTTATAAGATAACTTTAAAAATATAATTTACCCCACCATCATGTAAAAATTTAATTACAAGCACAATACAGAAACGGAAATGTGTCGATCGAAGCGATAAGTAGGTCATAAACTGCATGTACAAACTTCATTAAAATAAAAAAAATTCTAAATAGTTATCAAATATGGTCAATACACGGGAAACTTTTTAAAAACAAATACAAACCGTATTTGTCCCCCCCAAAACAATCACATAAAAAAAATATCGGTCACGGGAAAATTTTTACAACCGCTTTACTTTTGGACTCGATACTAATTTGCACATGTGCCCCAAAGAAATGTAAACCCCTTTTTTAAATTTGGCCCAATTATTATATTACTTAAATGTAAAAGCAATAATTTTATATATATATACAGTACGAAAAAAATCCAGAAAAAGGGGGTTTCACCATCACAGGGACGTGTTATTAAAAACTTTCCCAATGGTTGGCCTTTGTTAATTATAATTCATGTGCCGTCAAAGACTAATCACATTCAGTCTTCCGTATGCGTCATTTTATGGCGGAACTTACCAGAACGATGAAACACCCCTGTCATCTGTGAAAAGGCTGCTTTTAAAACGTTATTTTACTTTTCGGATTTTTTGTCCTCCCACACCATTTTATCATTTAAGAATAAACTTGATACTGATATTGTACTACCCTTTTACGTATTGGGGAATCCCACCAGATCAAATGTATGACCTGGTATATTTATTTCGTGGGTTTTCCAGAAATGGTAAAAATTGTTACTTGCGAAAAAAGGGCGTAACCCCTTTTCTAAATTAGCTTTGATCTTTTTTTCTTTTTCAGAAAAGGTATGTACCCAAAAACTATTCTAATTTTAAAGATTTTAATTTTCAGCAGAAAGATTTGATTATCAATTATAATATAACTAAATAGATTCACTTTTCCATAGTAAACCTTTCTCATTTGGCAGGAAAGTTGGCTTTACAATGCTCACTAAAAATTTCAACAGTATATTTATATAATTTGTTGACAACATCCCCGCCGGGACTAAAGTTACTCATCAGAAATAAACCCACCTATAACGTATATGAAAAAACTTTATTTGTATAGGGTATCCAAATTGACAATTATCTAAATTCTGCTGAAAATACCTTCTGTATGCCGTCTGGAAAGTTAAACTCGAATTTTGGGGAATTGGTTCCTTTCGGTTGTCCTTTTAATCTATAAAACGAGCCGCCCGGGTTGATCACCTGTGGTCAACAACAATAATAATATCTAAAAAGCATTAAATTTAAAATTTAAAAATATTTATTTTCGTATTCTAAATATTAATAGACTGAGCTGAGATGCAAATTGAAAAAACCAGCCATTTCTTCATGATATGCCATTTTGAAAGAAGAAAATATCAGTTTTATCAGTTCATGCGAAGTTGCTTCATTTTTTTTTTTATTCTTAATCGTGTGGTTTTAAAATACCTATTTGTAAATTTATGTAAAATGATCAATCAACTTACAAGTATTAATTTGCTATTTTTTCAATAAAAACAGAGCAGTAAATACATTTCTTGGGATAACTTCATTTTAGATCATTATGTAATTCCTCAATAAGGTGGAAAGGTATAAAAACATGAAAAAACAAATGAAGCAAATGAAGCATAATGCAACATTTAGAATATTTCAAGTAGCAAGACATGCCATTTTCTTTGAACATGCTACTACATGTATAATAATGACTTTTTGAGTGGGAATAATTGCAGGGCTGATTCCTAGCGAATTTTAATTTTCTATCACTATCACGTTATTTTATCAAAAGTTGTACTGACAGAACGTTTTTAATGTCTATTTAAGGAACAGAAAGTGACACAAAATATAATCAATTGCCATCTTTTACCAAAACACATCTACTGTTTGGAATTACTGGAATTTTTAAATGTCTAATAGTCAGAGGACGTTCACAATGCGTACAAGAATGAAGTCAAAATTAAAAGTATCTGCCTCAGTGTCAAATTGCGTTACCTTTACATAACATAAAACGGATTTCAGCATTGTTTGATTGCTCAGGTTTAAACGTAAAAGGCAATAGTCTTGCCATTTATTTTACATTGTCTACATTAGACATATTTTTAGCTGTCACAACTGGCGATTATAACATCGCAGACAACAATCATGATACTACATCTACTAAAAAAATATTTTTTTTCCAAACTAGCTGAGCACCAAGCAAGGGAGATAAAACAGCATTGTGAGTCTCAAGAACATTCAGAGAAAGAGTACAAACCCGTTAAAAACTCCACAGTCTTTACACGGGCCTCATTTTTAGTTTGTAGTTTCCTGATGGCAGAAAAAACTTCATGTCCACATGCCAAGGATGTGACACTTGCTTTGTCTACAGTTGTTTGACATCTTTTGCACTCAACTGTACAAATCAAGAATGCTCACTCCCTTTAGATTTAAATGTTATTAGTATTTATAATTTTCCCTTTAAAGACTTCCATGTACTTTCAGTGTTTTCAGACTTTAGAATTTTACAACGATTTCGAACAAATGTTACCATTAATTCAGAATAGAGTTTAACATTTGATAACGGCCACATATACTCGGTAGCCAACAAACATTTTCCTTTCTCTTTATTCTATTTATTTCTAAATTTTACTTCCTTTCCCAGTTACCTGGAGAGTAAACATTTATTTCATTTATCAACATCTTTAGATTCTTATACTGAAGTTTTTGAGAATTTAGTTACTGCGCTTTAACTGAAAACGCTCTTATACAAATCAAAATGTTCTAACAACAGTATGTTCATAACTGAAAAGTTAGTTCTTTCTATAGAGTGAAATATGTTAATGTATATTGCACACGCTATATTCGAGTTGTTAGTACATTAGGTATATTTTATATCAATGACTAATGATGTGATAAACCCTTGTCGAATGTTGTCATTATTGCTTGAATTAAAAAGTTATATTAGAAAGAGGTTTTTATTTTCATCCAAAATACGTTTTAAATACAATTGAATGAAATACATGTAGATCAAAATGACCCATGATCATTAGAATATATAAATGCAATATAACTATGGAACTAACGGGCAGTTTAACTATAATGTAATGTTCTCATAACACAATTGTAGGTATAGTTCTTATAATATCATAAACCTTTGACAGATTTTAAGTAACAGTGAAACTATATTATAACATTACAATGATATTGTTATCTATTATAGTAATATCTTATTATATATTATGGGATAATTTGTTTAGAGACTACATGCACAATGTACTATTTTGCATTTTATACAGGAAAATGGCCAAATATTCATTAAATAAACAAATAATTATACCAATATGTATATGTACGGTTGTACTTTTAGTTTGATATCTGTAATTTGATAATTGAAATAATATGCCATGAAACATTGTTTTCTGGTTTCAATAAGCTTAATAGATAATACGGTCAAATTTTAATTATTTTCCTCAGCTAAGGTAGTACAACTCTAATGGACACTTTTCAAGACCTTGATAAACCTTGATTAGCCATACATATTCAAAATCTGTATTGTGTCACTGATACAAACATAAAACTTTAAGAAGAAATTACCGTCATAAAAAGATGTAATTGGTATTTGTACTACCTTACAGTTATTTAGGCTTTTTTGATGAAAATGAAAACACCTAAGCAACATAAAAATGGACTGAAAATTAATTTGTAGTCATATTTTGTGCATATTTGTTAACTTAAGTTGCATGTAATATGCGCGATAAAAGATAATATTTTTAAATCATACATTAAACTACATTTATGTGCATTTATTATTTTACTAAAATGTCATGTAATGAGGAAACGTGCTCACCATTTCCACAATACGTGATCGTTTCCATTCAACTATGTGTATTTTTTTCCTTGAGAAACAGTCTTTGTTTTAAAAGAAAAATGTCTTTGACTCTAGGAAAATGTCTTTGACCTTCTAGATAAGTATCAATGCATTTTACCGTTCAGAATTCACTGGCAAATTTCACTCCGGACTTTAATTATTAAGAGATGATAAATTCCCACTCTTTATTGTAAAACTGTTTTTTGTTGTTGACAATATCACTTAACAATGCTTATATACACCATATAAGAGACAGAAACAAGACCTGCAGTTTTTAGATTTCTGGACATTTTTAGACGACGAGGGTCAAATGTTCACATATTAGACCGGAAGTGATATTTACCGATACTTTCATTGACTGTTTTAATTTGTCCATCATTTATGGGTATAACAGATATATTAATATTTCCCTTTACGTTGATACGTGGAAATTGAATACAACTTTGATTTATAAAACAAATACACTCGATTTGAACGAAGTCTTCGAATATGTGCGATGTCGGTATTTTCCGTTCAACAGACGAGACGATTTGTACGTTATCGGTATAAGAGTTGTTCAGTAGCTTTTGAAATGTTTGAACAATGGTGAAAATATTTTGGAATGTATCTTTGCCTAATGTCACGGATTAACTCAAAGAGGAATATCTACAGACAGGAAATGTTCTTTCTTAAAGGGGATATTAAGAGCTATAAAGGTGTGTAACTATACACTAAAGGATCACACGTGCGTATAAAATATTTCTTATCATGGTTCTGATTAGAACCATATGATCATTTTCTTTTAGTTTACATTTACCATTTATAGACTGCTATCAAACATTGTACTCATTTTCAACTCCAAATTCCGCTTGTATAGTCCTTATAAATATCATTTGTCTCCTTTCTTTTTGGTTATAGGTTTAAGTAGGTATATAGAGAATATGCCATAAATGCATATAAACTTTAATGATTATACCAAACATGTTCCGCTATGTGTGTAGATGCGGATACTTTTGTATGTTAGTATGCTCATTATATGCCAACTATTGAATAACAATTTCTTTTACCTGTACAAGCGGTACATGTAAGCCCATCCTTTATGGCATCATTTGTACAATCGTAGCATATATTGTGTCCACAAATCAGATGACGAATTTGTGATGGCCAGTCTTTTATCTTGCAACCGTCACACATATCTGTAGGAATCCTCTATAGGTACAACATTCATTCCTCCTTGAAAATTCTAAGTTATTTACATTCATGAATAACAATATCTATCATAAAACAGTTGCAGATTAGTATACATGAATTATATCGTCATGAAGACTTGTCTGATTTATTGAAAATGCGTTTACAACATTCATTTTTTTATATAGAATTGATTGAAGTGAAGCTATAGAGGAAGAAAGAACATCAAAGCATAATCAAATAGTGAAATAAATGATGCACATATTAAGAAATACATTATTAAAATAACAGAGCTATCATTACCTGTCTCAGTTTCCTCTACAAGTGTCCTAATTCTTCTGTCTGTCTGAGTGTTACATCTAAGTTGAATATCTGAGCAAAGACATAATTTTTGAACTGGACATTGGCATTCATGTCGAAAATATTACCTTCCAGTAATTTCAGTTGTTGTTCCGATTGGTTCATTAATATGAACTCCTCGGACTTTAGTTTGCTGTTCTGAAAGCTTTTTAATTCTTTGGATACCGTTTCTGTGTGTTTCTGGAGAGTGTTACAGTGCTTAATGCGCTGGTCTATCTGTGTTTGGTTTTCCTTCGTCTTTTTCTGTACTGCCATCTTAAGCGCGGTTGTGAGCTTTTTGATTGTTTCTATGGCGGACTCCTGGTACTTACTAATATCCAGAAGCAGCTTTTCTTTCGTTCCTTTACTTTTAAGTGATCAATTCCAGCCGTTTGGAGTAAGGTACAAAGCCCTTCGGATGCAACATTCAACCTCTGACTGAAGCGCTCTAATTCATTTGTGATGTCCTCTTCAATCGGTACATCAGCAACTCGGATGATATTTGGCACATGACGTGTGTGACAGGGTAACACAAACCGCACAGCAAACAGACTTGTGATCTTTACAATAGTACTCTATGACTCCTTATTATGCACTTTACATTCGGCAGGAATTACCCCTGGGATAGAAGACGTATTGTTCTTGTTCACAGGAAGGTTTTGCCCTTTGGGCATTTCATTGGTCCTTGTATCTCGTGATCTTGGAAATTTTCATGCGTTTGTGATACTGAATACAAGTTTGACACATAAATTTCCTTGCATCTGACGCAATATCCTTCTGCCTTCAAAGACTACCGCTTTCACTACAAGGTTCACACACTGTCTCGTGACCCTCCTGGGATCATGGGGAAAAGGGTAGTCTTGACATCCGGGTCCTCTTCGCAGGACATATTTAGATGCTCTTCTTTTGGGGAAAATAATAAATTGGTTTGTTATAAAGAAATTGACAATTACTTTTTAGATGATTCTATACCGTTGGTTAAATACAACCAGTATAACCCAGATGTAGCAACTAATTACAATGATAATGTCCTTTTTTCGGTTTGTTGTTGTTGTTTTTTTTCCCCTAGGATAATGAATAGCTTGGTTTTTGGCCGTATTGTAGTTGAAATTTTAAGTTGAAAAAATATGTCTCGGCCATTGTAACAAATTTAAGGATATTTTGTTTATATTTTGTCATATTTCAAGTTATTCGGAAATTACATAAAATCGTCCTTATTTACACTAATATCATTGGTAATCAATGCAAATGAAGACAGGAATATATTCTGACAGTCTTTTCAAAATTTTATTAAATGACCATGTGACTTTATAGTTTTGAAAGGTATATTCAATTGCTAAATAGTGTGCAGTTGTTGTATAAGTAATAATCATTTCTCTATCTGTGTTTTTTTGTAAATTTAACCACAGTTTCGAGTTAAGATGATACATTATATCACAAGGGCAAGGCCCCAATGATATAATTATTTGCACATCAACGAGGAACCTGTGGTTAAAATACACAACACAACACAGATAGCCATTGGTTATTCGTCATTTTTTTAACAGTACTATTTTCTTGAAGTGTGGAACTTACAAGCCAAAATACTTCTAATTCAGTTCAGAAATTCGAATCGTGTTGAAATAATGATTGAAATGTGTGTCTTTTTTAAAAACACCAGTACATATCTACAAATGTATATTTTATGCCGTACTGAGCCATGCTAAACATTTATACGTTGTTTAAAAGCTTGCGTTTACAAACTTACATCCTCAAAATCCCGAAGATCTAAAATACCTAAGCAAATCTTAATAATAAAAAATACCCTTAATGCTTGCTTGAATTGTCGTCCAAAATGAAAGTATATCGGTGATTTTGTCATCAAAAGACAGACAAACTGCTGTGTCACTGCGATTTAGACTTGTACGAATTCTGACGGGAGCGATAGCGAACAGTGGACTCGATTGAAAAGGGTAAAGGGGTTATTCTAAAACAAATATGTGGTTTGTTATAGGTCCAAGCAAATTAAAATTATGTTGCAAGTCCTTTTCAAGCGTGATTTTTCAATAAAATTTTGGAATTGGGAGAATTGAGCTGATTTCAGAAACAGCTTTTGATTTTTCCTCTGATAAATCAATTATCCAGTAAAATCTGTGATGGTCTCAGTAAGAGTCTATTAGTTCTGCCCCTTTAGTACAGGTGGGCTGGACCAAACGGGTCGGTGTCTTCTAAAAACTTTTAACGAAATTAATTTTATACGAACGACCCCCTTTTAATATTGTAACAGATCATAGTTTTAGTCTATTTCAAAACTTAGTATTTCCGAACGGAAATCTCTCCGGGTTATCCGAGGTAATCATTTTCTGTCTAAGACAAATACTTATATTCACATAGAATTGAAAATAATTATGATGACAATGTTGTTTTTTTTATTCATGTTAACTAGTTCTACGGAATTAAGTCAATCAAACAAGATTGCTTTTGACTGCTCATAAATGTACTATAATAGACATTTTGAAAAATTCAAATCTTAAAACAAAAATGTTAATGGGATCATTTGCAGTAGTTACATGTGTTTACTTTTATCTGTCGATCACTGTCTGCATTCCATTGTATATCTATTTCTGTAATTTTTTATTCTTCTAGAGTTTTCTTTGGGATTTAATTGGTAATGAGTGTTTTGCCAGGATAATTCGTTAGGGTTTTGTATATTTCGTGTTGTTTTTTTTTCATTTTTTTTTTTTATTTATTTAATTATTTATTTTTTAAACGTGGGTGAATCTAAATGAATGAACAGTGCTCTACCGATGAGCTACCCCGGTCCGTATACACATCTTTCACCCTATTGTGAGTAATTATCCCCTCCATTTTAGAATTCGTCCCTGATTCTAGTAGTTCAGGGTAAATATAAACTAAGTGCAGGTATCGTTAGACAGACCTACCACCTATTCCACAGCCCCACGTTGAGCGCCAAATGTCACCGAAAAAACAAATTTGCAGCCTGACTGGAACTTCTAATCGAGGCCATTCACTTACAGGGTGACTGTAATTAACACCGACTCAGCTTCCGGCCGCATACACATATCTATCTCTTATTGTGAGTAATCGGTTCTGGCCTTTAGTATCACGCCCTTGGGTTCCATTCGGACTGCAAGCACAGAAATTGGGGTTTTATATAATAGATAAATCTGATAAAAAAAGCGTCCGAGTTTCGCCAATAACGATACAATCGAAGTACCTAGAGAAAATGGAATAAAATGAATTACAGAAATGTATGAGATGATGAATGAATGACATAGCAACACAGCAAAGCAAATAATTACCTGCAAGCACATAGATTGGGGGGTTTATTAAATAAATAAAACGGATAAAGATAAGCGTACGGCTTTCGCCATTTACGGTATAGCCGAGTTGTGCAGGAGTCCCGCTGCAAAGGTGAGAGGCTAGCAAAAATTTAAATGAGCAGTATATCTCTTGCAAATGTGATGGAGCATGCAAAGTAATTAATGAATGGTAATTATTCATGTTAATGATATATATATATATATATATATATATATATTATATATATATTATATATATATATATAAAATGACTATAATAAATCAAATAAAATATTCTTTAATAAGAAGGAGGGAATGGATTTATGAATACAAATAATATTAATACAAGCAATCAACATGGACATGAACATAACAATTTCAGGAGACATGAAATAAAAGACATATGACAAGACATGGACATACGCAACGATATACAAATTGACAGCATTAACAAATTAACACCGGTAAATTCGATTCTATGATGATATGATGATAAGTTTTTGCAAATGAGTTTTCGGTTTTATCTTACATGATTCAAAATCATTAACTTGTGCATGAGTCGAGTTATTAATATAACACTGTTTTGTGATAATACTAGTTTAAACTTACCTATATTACGCCGGTTGGGGAATAAGATTTTTTAACTAATCCCTTGCGACGGTTCCTGGGTTTGACAAGTACTTTGTGCGTGGGAAAGTCATGAAAAATCTTGCCCCAAACGGGGTTCGAACTCACAACCTTCGGGTCCGCAGTCGGGTAGTTACCACTTTAGACCCTATGATGATACTACATGAGTACGAGACATTGCCAAATTCTGGTACGGTTCTTTTAAAACCTTTAGTTTTGCAAGAGATATAGACAGTGACGGCAAACTGAGAGCTCTAAGTAGTGTACGGTTTAATGTTTCATTTATTTTGCCTTCATTAGCGAGTTAAAGCATATGAAATTGCGTTTTACTATTGAATACTTGGCCACTGCACCTTTGAAAGATAATAAATTGATTACTAACTGCTGCAGTTTTTCATGACTCAACATATCCAATAAACTTGATTTAACCTTCGAAATAGGATACTCTTCTCAGATAACAATTGAAAATTATATCTCTCTTATCATATAAGGAGAACATGCAAAAGTTTATATCTGTTTAATATGGGAAAAAAAAACGTGCAGGGTTGATTCGTTATCAATGGTATACAGACCAATGCTTGGTGGATGATGAGGTATCAGTTAAGTGTTTACATTTGCAATATTCAAGACCAAGTGTTCTACTTTAATCAATTGATATGGTTTAAAAGGAAGTAACGGTGTCAATGCAAAAAGATAAGGACCCTACAAGAAAATAAAGGAAAATAAATACTAATAATTAAAAATATGTTTCATTGTCTCAAAATATGTTGTTTATCTTTAGCTACTTTAATGTTCATATTATCCGCGGTGTGTGTGTGTGTGCGTGTGTGTGTGTGAATAGATTTTTTTCAACTTTGACAAAGTTACTGTTTTTAACTGCTAGATAAAGGATGTTTGTGTTGCATTATCTTTTTGGGTTAATACATCTCCTTTTGAGGAAATGGAACTAATTTAAGTTTTGCAATTATAATTTCTTATATATGTATTTTGACTCATTCATAATTTATTCATCACCTTGATTGGAATGAGTCTGTTCCAAATATCATCGAATTCGTATTTATATTATTAATTAGACAATTATGTTGAGGTGTATCTTCGTTAAAAAAGATAATACAGAAATGATGAACAATATACAAGTACATTTAGTATATATTAATATTAAAAACAACCTTCTAAATAATATTTGTATTAAAATCCTTACCTGGCCAGTATCAGAAAAGAAAGGCAACGTTTTAAAAAAAAAATAAGAAAGTAAACTCATAATGAAAATAATTTTCATACGAGTTACAAATACGGTGTTTTAAAACCATTCTGATTATAAAAAACAAACAAACGATTGTTCCATAATATAATATGAACCAAATTCACATATAAACATAGGTCTGTCATTGACCTAAAATTATACACTACTAACCTTTTTCTCAGAATCATATGTTGATGCAATCGGAAAAAATCACGAAACGAATTTTGGATAGTATCTGAGACAATTTGAATGTTTCTGTAAACACGGGAAATTTCCATTTTCACTGAAACGAGAATTTGCAAATATTAAACATGCAAATGAAAACAGTATATCTTCTTATATAGTCAAAAAGGAGTATAGCAAGTGTCTTCAACTTGCATGTTTATTTTGTATCAGTGAAGTTTTATTACACACCTAGCTCTGTATTTATGCGCCATACAATGTTTCTGCATGTATTGATTAATATAGACTACCGAGTTAATTACGGCCATGTGGTTCTTACTATGTATCCGTTACATAGCCGTTATTAAGAAGCGGGAGAGGGTGAAGAGACACAAAAAGGTGTATGAAATATGCACAAGGTTTAGTATTATCTAAAATCCTGTCACTTTCAATTGCTTTACTTATCTATTTACACAATAGAAATATTATCAAGAAGCTCTTTTTCCGGATGTCTATATTTCGAACTTGAAATGTCAGTATTATATTGCTTATGATAAAACTTCAACCTCTCTACTTGGATGATCTATAATGACTTTCATTACGTATTATGATATACCTACAATATTGTAATAGGTGTAGGTTGTTTATCTACTATAATGTACGGTTTGTTTGTCGTTTCATTTTGACGTACATTTACATAATAAATCTTTGTTCCAGTTAGTCTTCCTCTAACATCTACTTCTCCATGCGACCGGTTGGGAAAGAAGTAGACGATCGCGAGTATTTAATTCTCATTTTAAAATAAAGATATTCAATGCTGCTATGACGTGGAATTGAATGACGCTTATATTTGTAGTTCAGAAAACTTAAACAATGTCAGATAAATATATATTAGAGTAATTTGGTTAAAAATGGACATGAATAAACTGAGGGACTGAGGCATTCGCCGACATATATGTATACAACATGTATATCACTTTATTTGTTTCAAAGGTGGTTATAAAACAATTTCATCAACATATAAATGATAATGGTTAATTATTTATTCTTTTTATAATAAAATATTTATCATCAGTTTACAGATTGATAATTTATAATGGATATCGTTTTCTGCTCAAGCTCTGGTAGTAATGCAGGTATACTATTACCGATAACCTTTTTGGTTATGATTTAATTGTATGCAAAAATACTGGTGTTTTATGTACAAACCAAAATAACGATAGCGAGTATGCGCGATTAAAGCATACAGTTGGGTTGGACATGGAAAACAGCAGAATTTCTATACCTTGATTTTGGCTTTTGTGATAAAATTTCCTTTCCCAAATTCTTAAATGCTGAGTTCATAGAGCGGACGAAAATGACTCCACCAATTGGCCTTTACTTAAACTGTTTAAACTGAGTCATTAGTTTTGCATCTCGTCTTCATAGTTTTTATTAATAGTGTTCGTGATTTAAAGAAACCATCCAGTTGATGGAAATGCGATAGACGATGAACAGCTATATAAAGTATGTCTCTCTTAACATATAAAGAGATACAAAAAAAGAATTTCATTCTTTTAGCGGGTAGTACAATGATCTCTTCCTCTTCAAATATTTTTCTCTTGTTTCCAATTAAACCCATTTTGCATAAACCCGAACTGCTATATATTTTCTCTGTGATTTTGATTGATCCTATATGTTGAATCTTCGTCCAGGGCCCCGGGTTCCCGGGGGGGCCCTTTGG
>CM037785.1:17638107-17669106 GCA_021229015.1 Solen grandis | reverse complement strand
TTTTTTTTCCATGATTTTATTTGTTTTATAAAACTGCATTAACAGTGAAAAAATGATGAAGATTGAATAAAAAATAAAGTCAGGAGCTGCAAATAACATTAAAAGTCATGCTTTGAAAATGTTGACTTTTCGAAAATATTGGTAAAGTTTGACCGCATACTGTGGACAAACCATGCATTTCTCAAAATCGCCACACTATATATTTTGTGCGTATATGTCTTGCGAATCATATGCAACAAACAAAATTCTCCTATCTCATTCCTGAAAGACGTGGATAAATTTTTCGCAGACCTACACTCATTTCACAGTTTTTTCGAGATTCGAACATTCAACCTCCTGTAGCACGAAAGTTATATATACGCAACTTTTTGAAAACTATCATATTTTATTAAGTAACTGACAAGGAACGCAATGCAAAAAACCGCATTTCAATCGGACTTAACAGAGTTATTAGCCCTTAGTCACTTTTACAAAACGCCCCCTAGCGGCAAAATTAAGACAAAAATGAAAATTTTCTCGACGTTAGGATCAAATTCAGATCCTAGGACAAAACTGGTAAAAAAATCAGAACTGTGACTGTTTCCTATCTTGTTGATATGCCGTTCACAAAAAAGAGACGGAAAAAATAATAATAAAAAAAAAAAAAAAATAAAACAGAAGAAGAACAATAGGTTTTCGCAAGCGATGCGAAAACCTAACTAGAACCGCAAGCGGTATCTTGGTTTTCGCTTTTAACCTAATCAACTTGAACACTTTATTTCAACTCAGCCACAATTTTTAATATGAAACAGAACGCAAAGGTTTTTTGGAGACCTTCTCTCATTTGCACAGTTTTTTTTTTGTTTTTGTTTTTTTGGAATGTTAGTACATTCAAACTCCTCTAGCGCAAATATTTCCCCATACCCTATCATCACATCACATCACATTCTGTGGTGCTGTCAACAAGGAACAAAATGCTGAAAACCGCATTTCAATTAGACTTTAACGTTTTGAGTTATAGGCAAAAGAGTGATTTTAAGCAAAGCGCCCTCTAGCGGCAAAATGAGAAAAAAAATGATAAAAATTTTACAATTAGGTACCTAGAAATGCAGCAAATAGTTCAAACAAGTATATAAGTCACACTAATCGAACATTCTTTTTCTTATATATCACAATTTTAAGCATAAATACTGAATAACAATTATTCCAAAAAGGATCAAACTTTGGATTGCCGTAAAATGAAAAGATCAAGTCCGATCTTCAAAAACTAAACATTATACGAAAGAACTATTTAGAACTAAAACTTTTATTCATATACTCTCAATGAAATATTTTTAGATTTGGAGCACTTTGGGGCCGAATAAAAACACAATTATCGTAATTATGACCTTGACCTTTTCAATGTTTTTAACTTTTTAATTGTGAGGCCCTTTCAAACATAACAATACATAACTTGTGAAAATTTCATGAAGAATGAACAGAAAATAAAGTCAGGAGCGACAAAAAAACATGTTTTTGAAATTTTAATTTTTCCTAAAATTTAGTGAAGTTTGACCTTTTTCTAGAGGACAAACCATGCATTTCTTAAATTCGCCACCCCATATATTTTGTGCGTATATGTCGTGGAAATCATTTGCAGCAAACAGAATTCTTCTATCTGATTTCTAACAAAAATGGATAGGTTTTTCGCAGACCTACCCTCATTTGCAGTTTTTTAAAAAGATTCTAACTTTCAACCTTCCGTTACTAGCTCAAAAAGTTTCAGCCACTCATACCTAGAAACTATCATATTTTATTAGGCTATCAACAAGGAACATAATTCAATTAACCGCATTTGGATCAGGCTTCAACTTTTTGAGTTATAAGCAAAAGAATGATTTCAAGAAAAGCGCCCCCTAGCGGCAAAATGAGATAGAAAATTGATTAAAAGTTTACTGTTTGGTACCTAGCAAAGCAGCAAATAGTTCAATCAAGTATACTAGTCGCACAAGTCAAACTTTTTATTCTTGTGTATCAGAATTTGAAGCATAAAACCTGATTTACAATTATTCCAAAAAAGGATCAAACTTTGGACTGCCGTATAATGACCAAACCATGTCCGATCTTCAAAACTAAACATCACTGGAAAGAGCTCTTTAAGAACTAAAACTTTTGTTCATATACTCTCAATGAAATATTTTTAGTTTTGGAGCTATTTGTGGCCGAATAAAAACACAATAATCGTAATATGACCTTGACCTTTTCAAATTTCTTTTAATTTTTTTATTGTGAGGCCCTTTCAAACATAACAATACATAACTTGTGAAAATATCATGAAGAATGAACAGAAAATAAAGTCAGGAGCGACAAAAACATGTTTTTGAAATTTTAATTTTTCCTAAAATTTAGTGAAGTTTGACCTTTTCTAGAGGACAAACCACGCATTTCCTAAATTCGCCACCCCATATATTTTGTGCGTATATGTCTTGCAAATCGTATGCAGCAAACAGAATTCTTCTATCTGATCTCTAACAAAAGTGGGAAGGTTTTTCGTAGACCTACCCTCATTATTTCACTTTTTTCCAAGGTTCGAACATTCAACCTCTCCTAGAACAATTTTTTTCCCGTCCTCGATGATGAGATTTCCATGATATTTGATTGGGCTGTCAACAAGGAACATTATGTAAAAAACCGCATCTAAATCAGGTTTCAAATTTTTGAGTTATTAGCAAAAAAGTGATTACATGCATTGCGCCCCCTAGTGGCTAAATCAGAAACAAAAGTGAAACGTTTGACCATTTAGGCACATGTTCAGATAAAGATGACTCCATGCCCAAAATTTCATAGCTGTAGCTTTTTTCATCTGGCCGCTAGGCTGGACACAAAAATGGGTGGAATTGGAAAAATAATAAAAATAAAAAAAAAAAAAAATCAACAGAAGAAGAACAATAGGTTTTCGCCCTGCAGAGGCGAAAACCTAAAAAAAAAAAAAGAAACAGAACGAGAACAATAGGTTTTCGCACAGCGATGCGAAAACCTAAAAAAAAAGAAACAGAAGAAGAACAATAGGTTTTCGCACTGCGATGCGAAAACCTAAAAAAAAGAAACAGAAGAAGAACAATAGGTTTTCGCACTGCGATGCGAAAACCTAATAATTCTACTTGAGGCTGAAAGCCCTAATAAAAGTTTGAAGAAAGCCGTTACAACTAAGGCAATGTGCTTATCGGTCCTGGTGTACACCATTGCATCCTAAAATGCACCTCATTCTCTCAAATACGCATCGCAATTCACCTTTCAACACGGGCACTCTTTCCTGCGTAGGAACGTCCGGATCGTGGGTAACCAACCCAATAACCGCCTTCTTCCCTTACTTCAAATTGATAGATTTTCGTATACAAGCCCTTATCCGAAAAACATGAATATCTGCCATGTTTGTTGACGGAATCACTTGAATTTTTCAGGACTTTTTGCAAATTGTAGTCTACGGCATTCTTGCAAATTTCAACTTCAAACATCAACTTGTCTTTTTTTTTTAAAATTTCTGTTAAATATGTATGAAATCATAATCACTTTTCATGTGTTAATCTGAAGAAATCATAATTTTTGGCTCAAAGTTCATGAAACTACAGCGTTTCAATTTCGTTAAAAGTACACTTTTCGCCTTTCTGTCATAACTCAACCAATTCAACCCCGATCTTCAAAAACTTAACACCAATGGAAAGATCTCTTCACAAACTAAATCTTTTGTTCATATACTTTCTACAAAATATTTTTAGATTTGAAGCTATTTCGTGCCGATAAAAATAACAATAATCGGTATAATGACCTTGACCGTTGCATATTTTCATCGTTATTTACTATGAGTTTATTTGTATAATAAAAATGCATAAACAGTGAAAAAATGATGAAGATTGAACAAAAAATAAGGTCAGGAGCTGCAAAAAAGAGGAAACATACGGATTTACACTTGTTTGATAAAAGGATCAAACTTTGGACTGTGGTAATTTGATCAAATGAAGTCCGATCTTCAAAAACTAAACACCAATGGAAAGATCTCTTCACAAACTAAAACTTTTGTTCATATACTTTCTATAAAATATTTTTAGATTTGAAGCTATTTTGTGCCGATAAAAATAACAATAATTGGTATATGACCTTGACCTTTGCATATTTTCATCGTTATTTACTGTGAGTTTGTTTGTATTATTTAAATGCATAAACAGTGAAAAAATGATGAAGATTGAACAAAAAATAAAGTTAGGAGCTGCAAAAAAGAGGAAACATACAGATTTACACTTGTTTGATAAAAGGATCAAACTTTGGACTGTGGTAGTTTGATCAAATGAAGTCCGATCTTCAAAAACTAAACACCAATGGAAAGATCTCTTCACGAACTAAAACTTTTGTTCATATACTTTCTATAAAATATTTGTAGATTGAGAGCTATTTTATGCCGATAAAATAACAATAATTGGTATATGACCTTGACCTTTGCATATCTTCGCCGTTTTTTTTTTTCTATGATTTTATTTGTATAATAAAAATGCATAAACAGTGAAATAATGATGAAGATTGAACAAAAAATAAAGTCAGGAGCTGCAAATAACCTTAAAAGTCATGCTTTTAAAATGTTGATTTTTCGAAAGTATTGGTTAAGTTTGACCGCGTACTGTGGACAAACCATGCATTTCCCGAATTCGCCACCCTATATATTTTGTGCGTATATGTCTTGCGAATCATATGCAACAAACAAAATTCTCCTATCTCATCTCTGAATAAAATGGGTAGGTTTTTGGTAGACCTACCCTTATTTCACAGTTTTTGCGAGATTCGAACTTTCAACCTCCTGTAGCACGGAAGTTTTATATACGCAAATTTTTGGAACCTATCATATTTTATTGGGCTATTTAGAAGGAACATTATGCAAAAACCGCATTTGAATCGGACTTCAAATAATTGAGATATTGCTTATTAAACATTTTCATATAAAACGCCCCCTGGCGGGAAAATCAAAAGAAAAATGAAAATTATCTCGACGTTAGGATCATCTTCAAATACGTGGTTATTACTGATAAAAGTTTCATAGATGTGGCTTTTCTCACCTCGGAGCTATGCCGTTCACAAAAAAGGGAAGAAAAAAAAAAAAAAAAAAAAAGAAACAGAAGAAGAACAATAGGTTTTCGCACTGCGATGCGAAAACCTAAAAAAAAAAAAAATAAAACAGAAGAAGAACAATAGGTTTTCGCAAGCGATGCGAAAACCTAAAAAAAAAAAAATAAAACAGAAGAAGAACAATAGGTTTCCGCACTGCGAGGTGCGAAAACCTAATAATAAAAGTTTGGAGAAAGCCGTAATGACAAAGGCAATATGCTTATCGGTCCTGGTGTACACAATTGCATCCTAAAATGCACCTCATTCTCTCAAATACGCATCGCAATTCACCTTTCAACACGGGCACTATTTCCTGCGTAGGAACGTCCGGATAGAGGGTAACCAACCCAATAACCGCCTTCTTTTCTTACTTCAACTTGCTAGATTTTCGTGTACAAGCCCTTATCCGAAAAACATGAATATCTGCCATGTTTGTTGAAGGAATCATCTGAAATTTTCAGGACTTTTTGCACACCGTAGGCTACGGCAATCCTGCAAATTTCAACTTCATACGCCAACTTGCCGATTTTATATGATTTTTTTAATAATTCTTGCTTAAATATGCATGACGTCATAATCACGTGACCAAACAAATATTCCTTGTAGTATACATCACTTCACTTTTCAGTGTCTTAATCCTGAAGAAATCATAATTTTTGACTCAAAATTCATGAAACTACAGCGTTTCAATTTCGTTAAAAGTACACTTTTCGCCTTTCTGCCATAACTCAACCAATTCAACCCCGATCTTCAAAAACTTAACATCACTGGAAAGAGCTCTTGAAGAACTAAAACTTTTGTTCATATACTTTCAATGAAATATTTGTAGTTTTGGAGCTCTTTGGGGCCGAATAAAAACACAATAATCGTAATATGACCTTGACCTTTTCATTTATTTTTTAACCTTTTAATCGTGAGGCCCTTTCAAACATAACAATACATAAAATGTGAAAATATCATGAAGAATGAACTAAAAATTAAGTCAGGAGCGACAAAAAATATGTTTTTGAAAATTTAATTTTTCCTAAAATTTAGTGAAGTTTGACCGTTTCTAGAGGACAAACCATGCATTTCTTAAATTTGCCACCCCATATAGTTTGTGCGTATATGTCTTTCAAATCATTTGCAGTAAACAGAATTCTTTTATTTGATGTCTAACAAAAATGGATAGGTTTTTCGTAGACCTACCCTAATCTGCACATTTTTTTTTTTTTGCGAGGTTCGAACTTTCAACCTTCCGTTACTTGCTCAAAATTTTTCAACCACTCATACCTAGAAACTATCATTTTTTTTTTTAGGCTATTAACAAGGAACACAATGCAACAAACCGCATTTGGATCAGACTTCAACTTTTTGAGTTATAAGTAGAAGAGTGCTTCCAAGCTAAGCGCCCCCTAGCGGCAAAATGAGAAGAAAAAAAAAAAGATTACAATTTTTCCATTAGGTACCTAGCAATGCAGCAAATAGTTCAATCAAGTATACAAGTCGCACTAGTCGATCATTCTATTTCTTATATATCACAATTTGAAGCATAAAAACTGATTTACAACTATTCCAAAAAAGGATCAAAGTTTGGACTGCCGTAAAATGACCAAATCAAGTCCGATCTTCAAAAACTAAACCTCAATGGAAAGAGCTCTTGAAGAACTAAAACTTTTGTTCATATACTCTCATTGAAATATTTTTAGTTTTGGAGCTATTTGGGGCCGAATATAAACACAATAATCGTAATATGACCTTGACCTTTTCATTCATTTTTAAACTTTTTAATTGTGAGGCCCTTTCAAACATAACAATACATAACTTGTGAAAATATCATGAAGAATGAACTAAAAATAAAGTCAGGAGCGACAAAAAACATGTTTATGAAATTTTAATTTTTCCTAAAATTTAGTGAAGTTTGACCGTTTCTAGAGGACAAACCATGCATTTATTAATTTCGCCACCTCATATATTTTTTGCATATATGTCTTGTAAATAATTTGCAGCAAACAGAATTGTTCTATCTGATGTCTAACAAAAATGGATAGGTTTTTCGTAGACCTACCCTCATCTGCACAGTTTTTTGCGAGGTTCGAACTCTCAACCTTCCGTTACTAACTCAAACTTTTCAGTCACTCATACCTTGAATTTATCCTATTTTATTAGGCTATCAACAATGAACATAATGCAACAAACCGCATTTGAATCAGGCTTCAACTTTTTGAGTTATAAGCAAAACAGTGATTTCAAGCAAAGCGCACCCTAGCGGCAAAATGAGAAACAAAATTGATTAAAATTTTACCATTAGGTACCTAGCAATGCAGCAAACAGTTCAATAAAGTATACAAGTCGCACTAGTCGAACTTTCTATTTCTTATATATCACAATTTTAAGCATAAAATGGTATAACAATTATTCCAAAAAAGGATCAAACTTTGGACTGCCGTAATATGACCAAATCAAGTCCGATCTTCAAAAACTAAACATTAATGAAAAGGGCTCTTCAAGATCTAAAACTTTTCTACATATACTCTCAATGAATTATTTTTAGTTTTTGAGCTACTTGGGGCCGAATAAAAACACAATAATCGTAATATGACCTTGACCTTTTCATTTATTTTTTTACTTTTTAATTGTGATCCCCTTTCAGACATAACAATACATAACTTGTGAAAATATCATGAAGAATGAACTAAAAATAAAGTCAGAAGCGATAAAAAACATGTTTTTGAAACTTTAACTTTTCCTAAAATTTAGTGAAGTTTGACCGTTTCCAGAGGACAAACCATACATTTCTTAAATTCGCCACCCCATATATTTTGTGCGTATATGTCTTGCAAATCATTTGCAGCAAACAGAATTCTTCTATCTGATCTCTAACAAAAATGGATAGGTTTTTCGTAGACCTACCCTCATTTGCACAGTTTTTTGAGAGGTTCGAACTTTCAACCTTCTGTAGGTCAAATACTTTCAGCGACACGTACCCTCGAAACCTATCATATTTTATTTGGCTATCAACAAGGAACAGAATGCAAAAAACCGCATTTGAATCGGACCTCAAATAAGTGAGTTATTAGCCATTAATAAATTTCATGCAAAACGCCCCCTGGCGGGAAAAGTAAGACATAAATGAAAATTTTCTCAACGTTAGGATCATTTTCAAATACGTGGTAATAACTGATAAAATTTTCATACATGTGACTTTTTTCTATCATGGTGATATGCCGTTCACAAAAAAAGGTTAGAAAAATAATAAAAAAAAAAAAAAAAAAATAAAACAGAAGAAGAACAATAGGTTTCGCACTCGACAAAAAAAAAAAAAAAAAAACAGAAAAAACAATAGGTTTTCGCAAGCGATGCGAAAACCTAACTAGAGTTGCATCCGCAACATCATCGGTTTTCTCACTTAGATAAGCTTCATACAATGCTATTGTTACTTCTTCTATCATTCCTTTCACTTTTTTATATGAAATTGTACCTCTTTTTTATAAAGCTAAATAAACTGTGTCCTACATTTGTAAAACAACCAATAAAGGTTAACATCATCCCGGCCGTGGTATACAGACACGTATGGCCAATACACTGAGAACTATACACACCCCCAGTTCACCAGTACAGGTAGACCAGCATTAGACTGCAGGAAAGTCACTTGACCGCGAGTTGTTTACATCATCCCAGCTACGCTGTGGTCAAATGGCCAATAATACACTGAGAAATATACACACCCCAGTACAAGTAAGATAAGCGTTGGACTGAAATATTTTAGAAATTGGGCTTTCGCTACGTATGGGAAATCTAACATAACTCGACCATTTTTTACCCGATCTTCAAAAACTGCATATCGTTAGAAAGGTAAATAAACATTCTATAAATCTGATAATAAAATTATAATGATATGTGATTAACCTCTGAGATAAATGCAGAAAACCACTGTGTGTACCTATAATTGAGTTTTTCATAATTATTTTTTTCATTTGATGTCTGACTTTTAAAATTTTGGTACCGTTAGAAAGGTCTCTTAAAGCATAACATTTTATACCCGTTATGTCTCGATAGAATATTTACCGTTTTTGAGCTATATGAGGTCAAAGAAAAAATCGATATTGCTGATATGACATTGACCTTTACTACCTTTTATTATTTTAAAGTATAAGCTGATTAAGAACATCATACTGCACATTCAGTGAAAATTTCATGAAAATCGAACAAGAAATAAATACAGGAGAACGAAAAAACATGAAAAAATGACGAAAAATGAAATATTTTAAAAACTTGAAATTTTTATTTTTTCCGTATTCAGTGATCTTTGAACGCCTCTAGCGGATAAACGGTGCATTTCCTGAAATTGCCACACTATATATTTTGTGCGGCTAGGTCTTGCGAATCTGTTTAAACAAACAAAATTCTTCTATCTTATCAAAGTCGGCCAATATTTCTGTTTAAAGGGACCTACCATATTTTCTCTTAAAAAACGCGTTATTTCCAAGATTCGAACTTTGGTCCCCTCCTGAACAGGAAATGATATCTTTTTTGAACTTCTAGACCTATATATTTTGTTGGGGTGCCAATAAGGAACAGAATAAAAAAAACCGTATCTAAATCCGACTTTGGATTTTGGAGATTTTTCAATACAATCAATTACATAATAAACGCCACCTAGCGGCACAATGGGAGACAAATCTGAAAAAATGGCTCCTAAGGATCTAAGTCAGGACAATGTGAATAAGTGTTAAAAATTTCATGGTTGTAGCTTAATCCTACGTTACTGTAGGCTCGGGACAAATTTTTGACAGAAGAAGAAAAATAAAAAACTAGAACCGCAAGCGGTATCTTGGTTTTCGCTTTTAACCTAATCAACTTGAACACTTTATTTCAACTGAGCCACAATTTTTAATATGAAACAGAACGCAAAGGTTTTTTGAAGACCTACTCTCATTTGCACAGTTTTTTTTTTTTGTTTTTTTTTTGGAATGTTAGAACATTCAAACTCCTCTAGCGCAAATATTTCCCCATACCCTATCATCACATCACATCACATTCTGTGGTGCTGTCAACAAGGAAAAAAATGCTGAAAACCGCATTTCAATTAGACTTTAACGTTTTGAGTTATAGGCAAAAGAGTGATTTAAAGCAAAGCGCCCTCTAGCGGCAAAATGAGAAAAAAAATGATAAAAATTTTACAATTAGATACCTAGAAATGCAGCAAATAGTTCAAACAAGTATATAAGTCGCACTAATCGAACATTCTTTTTCCTATATATCACAATTTTAAGCATAAAAACTGAATAACAATTATTCCAAAAAAGGATCAAACTTTGGATTGCCGTAAAATGAAAAGATCAAGTCCGATCTTCAAAAACTAAACATTATACGAAAGAACTATTTAGAACTAAAACTTTTGTTCATATACTCTCAATGAAATATTTTTAGATTTGGAGCACTTTGGGGCCGAATAAAAACACAATTATCGTAATATGACCTTGACCTTTACGATGTTTTTTAACTTTTTAATTGTGAGGCCCTTTCAAACATAACAATACATAACTTGTGAAAATTTCATGAAGAATGAACAGAAAAAAAAGTCAGGAGCGACAAAAAAACATGTTTTTGAAATTTTAATTTTTCCTAAAATTTAGTGAAGTTTGACCTTTTTCTAGAGGACAAACCATGCATTTCTTAAATTCGCCACCCCATATATTTTGTGCGTATATGTCTTGCAAATCATTTGCAGCAAACAGAATTCTTCTATCTGATTTCTAACAAAAATGGATAGGTTTTTCGTAGATCTACCCTCATTTGCAGTTTTTTTACGAGATTCGAACTTTCAACCTTCCGTTACTAGCTCAAAAAGTTTCAGCCACTCATACCTAGAAACTATCATATTTTATTAGGCTATCAACAAGGAACATAATTCAATTAACCGCATTTGGATCAGGCTTCAACTTTTTGAGTTATAAGCAAAAGAATGATTTCAAGAAAAGCGCCCCCTAGCGGCAATATGAGATAGAAAATTGATTAAAATTTTACTGTTAGGTACCTAGCAAAGCAGCAAATAGTTCAATCAAGTATACTAGTCGCACAAGTCAAACTTTTTATTCTTGTGTATCAGAATTTGAAGCATAAAACCTGATTTACAATTATTCCAAAAAAGGATCAAACTTTGGACTGCCGTATAATGACCAAATCAAGTCCGATCTTCAAAAACTAAACATCACTGAAAAGAGCTCTTGAAGAACTAAAACTTTTGTTCATATACTCTCAATGAAATATTTTTAGTTTTGGAGCTATTTGTGGCCGAATAAAAACACAATAATCGTAATATGACCTTGACCTTTTTAAATTTCTTTTAATTTTTTTATTGTGAGGCCCTTTCAAACATAACAATACATATTGTGTGAAAATATCATGAAGAATGAACAGAAAACAAAGTCAGGAGCGACAAAAACATGTTTTTGAAATTTTATTTTTTCCTAAAATTTAGTGAAGTTTGACCTTTTCTAGAGGACAAACCACGCATTTCCTAAATTCACCACCCCATATATTTTGTGCGTATATGTCTTGCAAATCGTATGCAGCAAACAGAATTCTTCTATCTGATCTCTAACAAAAGTGGGAAGGTTTTTCGTAGACCTACCCTCATTATTTCACTTTTTTCCAAGGTTCGAACATTCAACCTCTCCTAGAACAATTTTTTTCCCGTACTCGATGATGAGATTTCCATCATATTTGATTGGGCTGTCAACAAGGAACATTATGTAAAAAACCGAATCTAAATCAGGTTTCAAATTTTTGAGTTATTAGCAAAACAGTGATTACATGCATTACGCCCCCTAGTGGCTAAATCAGAAACAAAAGTGAAAAGTTTGACCATTTAGGCACATGTCCAGATAAAGATGACTCCATGCCCAAAATTTCATAGCTGTAGCTTTTTTCATCTGGCCGCTAGGCTGGACACAAAAATGGGTGGAATTGGAAAAATAATAAAAATAAAAAAAAAAACAAATCAACAGAAGAAGAACAATAGGTTTTCGCCCTGCAGAGGCGAAAACCTAAAAAAATGACAAATAAACACAACGAGAACAATAGGTTTTCGCACTTCGCAGTTGTGCGAAAACCTAATAAAACAGAAGAAGAACAATAGGTTTTCGCACTGCGAGGTGCGAAAACCTAATAATAAAAGTTTGGAGAAAGCCGTAATGACAAAGGCAATATGCTTATCGGTCCTGGTGTACACAATTGCATCCTAAAATGCACCTCATTCTCTCAAATACGCATCGCAATTCACCTTTCAACACGGGCAGTATTTCCTGCGTAGGAACGTCCGGATAGAGGGTAACCAACCCAATAACCGCCTTCTTTTCTTACTTCAACTTGCTAGATTTTCGTGTACAAGCCCTTATCCGAAAAACATGAATATCTGCCATGTTTGTTGACGGAATCAACTGAAATTATCAGGACTTTTTGCACACCGTAGGCTACGGCATTTCTGCAAATTTCAACTTCATACGTCAACTTGCCGATTTTATATGATTTTTTTAAGAATTCTTGCTTAAATATGCATGACGTCACAATCACGTGACCAAACAAATATTCCTTGCAGTATACATCACTTCACTTTTCAGTGTCTTAATCCTGAAGAAATCATAATTTTTGACTCAAAGTTCATGAAACTACAGCGTTTCAATTTCGTTAAAAGTACACTTTTCGCCTTTCTGCCATAACTCAACCAATTCAACCCCGATCTTCAAAAACTTAACATCACTGGAAAGAGCTCTTGAAGAACTAAAACTTTTGTACATATACTTTCAATGAAATATTTGTAGTTTTGGAGCTCTTTGGGGCCGAATAAAAACACAATAATCGTAATATGACCTTGACCTTTTCATTTATTTTTTAACTTTTTAATTGTGAGGCCCTTTCAAACATAACAATACATAAATTGTGAAAATATCATGAAGAATGAACTAAAAATTAAGTCAGGAGCGACAAAAAACATGTTTTTGAAAATTTAATTTTTCCTAAAATTTAGTGAAGTTTGACCGTTTCTAGAGGACAAACCATTCATTTCTTAAATTCGCCACCCCATATATTTTGTGCGTATATGTCTTGCAAATCATTTGCAGCAAACAGAACTCTTCTATCTGATCTCTAACAAAAATGGATAGGTTTTTCGTAGACCTACCCTCATTTGCGCAGTTTTTTGCGAGGTTCGAACATTCAACCTTCTAAAGCTCAAAAACTTTCAGCGACACGTACCTCAAAATCTATCATATTTTATGAGGCTATCAACAAGGAACAGAATGCAACAAACCGCATTTGAATCGGACCTCAAATAACTGAGTTATTAGCCATTTATAAATTTCATACAAAACGCCCCCTAGCGGAAAAAGTAAGACATAAATGAAAATTTTCTCAACGTTAGGATCATCTTCAAATACGTGGTAAAAACTGATTAAAATTCCATAAATGTGGCTTTTCTGATCACGGAGATTTGCCGTTAACAAAAAAGGGTTAGAAAAATAATAAAAAAAAAAAAAAAAAAAAATAAAAAAAAAAAATAGGTTTTCGCACTGCGAGGTGCGAAAACCTAAAAAAATAAAACAGAAGAAGAACACTAGGTTTTCGCACTGCGAGGTGCGAAAACCTAATAACAAAAGTTTGGAGAAAGCCGTAATGACAAAGACAATATGCTTATCGGTCCTGGTGTACACAATTGCATCCTAAAATGCACCTCATTCTCTCAAATACGCATCACAATTCACCTTTCAACACGGGCAGTATTTCCTGCGTAGGAACGTCCGGATAGAGGGTAACCAACCCAATAACCGCCTTCTTTTCTTACTTCAACTTGCTAGATTTTCGTGTACAAGCCCTTATCCGAAAAACATGAATATCTGCCATGTTTGTTGACGGAATCAACTGAAATTATCAGGACTTTTTGCACACCGTAGGCTACGGCATTTCTGCAAATTTCAACTTCATACGTCAACTTGCCGATTTTATATGATTTTTTTAAGAATTCTTGCTTAAATATGCATGACGTCACAATCACGTGACCAAACAAATATTCCTTGCAGTATACATCACTTCACTTTTCAGTGTCTTAATCCTGAAGAAATCATAATTTTTGACTCAAAGTTCATGAAACTACAGCGTTTCAATTTCGTTAAAAGTACACTTTTCGCCTTTCTGCCATAACTCAACCAATTCAACCCCGATCTTCAAAAACTTAACATCACTGGAAAGAGCTCTTGAAGAACTAAAACTTTTGTACATATACTTTCAATGAAATATTTGTAGTTTTGGAGCTCTTTGGGGCCGAATAAAAACACAATAATCGTAATATGACCTTGACCTTTTCATTTATTTTTTAACTTTTTAATTGTGAGGCCCTTTCAAACATAACAATACATAAATTGTGAAAATATCATGAAGAATGAACTAAAAATTAAGTCAGGAGCGACAAAAAACATGTTTTTGAAAATTTAATTTTTCCTAAAATTTAGTGAAGTTTGACCGTTTCTAGAGGACAAACCATTCATTTCTTAAATTCGCCACCCCATATATTTTGTGCGTATATGTCTTGCAAATCATTTGCAGCAAACAGAACTCTTCTATCTGATCTCTAACAAAAATGGATAGGTTTTTCGTAGACCTACCCTCATTTGCGCAGTTTTTTGCGAGGTTCGAACATTCAACCTTCTAAAGCTCAAAAACTTTCAGCGACACGTACCTCAAAATCTATCATATTTTATGAGGCTATCAACAAGGAACAGAATGCAACAAACCGCATTTGAATCGGACCTCAAATAACTGAGTTATTAGCCATTTATAAATTTCATACAAAACGCCCCCTAGCGGAAAAAGTAAGACATAAATGAAAATTTTCTCAACGTTAGGATCATCTTCAAATACGTGGTAAAAACTGATTAAAATTTCATAAATGTGGCTTTTCTGATCACGGAGATTTGCCGTTAACAAAAAAGGGTTAGAAAAATAATAAAAAAAAAAAAAAAAAAAAAAATAAAACAGAAGAAGAACAATAGGTTTTCGCACTGCGAGGTGCGAAAACCTAAAAAAATAAAACAGAAGAAGAACAATAGGTTTTCGCACTGCGAGGTGCGAAAACCTAATAACAAAAGTTTGGAGAAAGCCGTAATGACAAAGACAATATGCTTATCGGTCCTGGTGTACACAATTGCATCCTAAAATGCACCTCATTCTCTCAAATACGCATCACAATTCACCTTTCAACACGGGCAGTATTTCCTGCGTAGGAACGTCCGGATAGAGGGTAACCAACCCAATAACCGCCTTCTTTTCTTACTTCAACTTGCTAGATTTTCGTGTACAAGCCCTTATCCGAAAAACATGAATATCTGCCATGTTTGTTGAAGGAATCATCTGAAATTTTCAGGACTTTTTGCACACCGTAGGCTACGGCATTCCTGCAAATTTCAACTTCATACGTCAACTTGCCGATTTTATATGATTTTTTTAATAATTCTTGCTTAAATATGCATGACGTCATAATCACGTGACCAAACAAATATTCCTTGCAGTATACATCACTTCACTTTTCAGTGTCTTAATCCTGAAGAAATCATAATTTTTGACTCAAAGTTCATGAAACTACAGCGTTTCAATTTCGTTAAAAGTACACTTTTCGCCTTTCTGCCATAACTCAACCAATTCAACCCCGATCTTCAAAAACTTAACATCACTGGAAAGAGCTCTTGAAGAACTAAAACTTTTGTTCATATACTTTCAATGAAATATTTGTAGTTTTGGAGCTCTTTGGGGCCGAATAAAAACACAATAATCGTAATATGACCTTGACCTTTTCATTTATTTTTTAACTTTTTAATTGTGAAGCCCTTTCAAACATAACAATACATAAATTGTGAAAATATCATGAAGAATGAACTAAAAATTAAAGTCAGGAAGCGCAAAAAACATGTTTTTGAAATTTTAATTTTTCCTAAAATTTAGTGAAGTTTGACCGTTTCTAGAGGACAAACCATTCATTTCTTAAATTCGCCACCCCATATATTTTGTGCGTATATGTCTTGCAAATCATTTGCAGCAAACAGAACTCTTCTATCTGATCTCTAACAAAAATGGATAGGTTTTTCGTAGACCTACCCTCATTTGCACAGTTTTTTGCGAGGTTCGAACATTCAACCTTCTGTAGCTCGAAAACTTTCAGCGACACGTACCTCGAAACCTATCATATTTTATTTGGCTATCAACAAGGAACAGAATGCGAAAAACCGCATTTGAATCGGACCTCAAATAACTGAGTTATTAGCCATTAATAAATTTCATACAAAACGCCCCCTAGCGGGAAAAGTAAGACATAAATGAAAATTTTCTCAACGTTAGGATCATCTTCAAACACGTGGTAAAAACTGATTAAAATTTCATAAATGTGGCTTTTCTGATCACGGAGATTTGCCGTTAACAAAAAAGGGTTAGAAAAATAATAAAAAAAAAAAAAAATAAAACAGAAGAACAATAGGTTTTCGCACTGCGAGGTGCGAAAACCTAAAAAAAAAATAAAACAGAAGAAGAACAATAGGTTTTCGCACTGCGAGGTGCGAAAACCTAAAAAAAAAAGAAACAGAAGAAGAACAATAGGTTTTCGCACTGCGATGCGAAAACCTAATAATTCTACTTGAGGCTGAAAGCCCTAATAAAAGTTTGAAGAAAGCCGTTATAACAAAGGCAATGTGCTTATCGGTCCTGGTGTACACCATTGCATCCTAAAATGCACCTCATTCTCTCAAATACGCATCGCAATTCACCTTTCAACACGGACACTCTTTCCTGCGTAGGAACGTCCGGATCGTGGGTAACCAACCCAATAACCGCCTTCTTCTCTTACGTCCAATTGCTAGATTTTCGTATACAAGCCCTTATCCGAAAAACATGAATATCTGCCATGTTTGTTGACGGAATCACTTGAATTTTTCAGGACATTTTGCACATTGTAGTCTACGGCATTCTTGCAAATTTCAACTTCAAACATCAACTTGTCGATTTTATATGGTTTTTTAAATAATATCTGCTTAAATATGCATGAAATCATAATCACGTGACCAAACAAGTATTCCTTGCAGTATACATCACTTCACTTTTCAGTGTGTTAATGCTGAAGAAATCATAATTTTTGACTCAAAGTTCATGAAACTACAGCGTTTCAATTTCGTTAAAAGTACACTTTTCGCCTTTCTGTCATAACTCAACCAATTCAAGCCCGATCTTCAAAAACTAAACACCAATGGAAAGATCTCTTCACAAACTAAAACTTTTGTTCATATACTTTCTATAAAATATTTTTAGATTTGGAGCTATTTTATGTCGATATAACTAATAATAATAGGTATATGACCTTGACCTTTGCATATTATGGGTGATTTTTTTTCTATGATTTTATTTGATTGATAAAAATGCATTAACAGTGAAAAAATGATGAAGATTGAACAAAAAATAAAGTCAGGAGCTGCAAATAACCTTAAAAGTCATGCTTTTAAAATGTTGATTTTTCGAAAATATTGGTTATGTTTGACCGCATACTGTGGACAAACCATGCATTTCTCAAAATCGCCACCCCATATATTTTGTGCGTATATACCTTGCAAATCATATGCAACAAACAAAATTCTTCTATCTCATCTCTGAATAAAATGGGCACGTTTTTGGTAGACCTACCCTTATTTCACAGTTTTTTTCGAGATTCGAACTTTCAACTTCCTGTAGCACGAAAGTTTTATATACGCAAATTTTTGGAACCTATCATCTTTTATTGGGCTATTTACAAGGAACATTGTGCAAAAACCGCATTTGAATCGGACCTCAAATAATGGAGATATTGCTTATTAAACATTTTCATATAAAACGCCCCCTGGCGGGAAAATCAAAGCAAAAATGAAAATTATCTCGACGTTAGGATCATCTTCAAGTATGTGGTTATTACTGATAAAAGTTTCATAGATGTGGCTTTTCTCACCTCGGAGCTATGCCGTTCACAAAAAAGGGTTAGAAAAAAAAAAAAAAAAAAAAAAAAGAAACAGTTTTTAAAAAACGTATCATATTAATGTTTTAGATTTGGGGCTTTTTTGTGCAAATAAAAATGACAATAATTGGTATATGACCTTGACATATTATGCTTGCTTTTTTCTATGATTTTATTTGTTTTATAAAAATGCATAAACAGTGAAATAATGATGAAGATTGAACAAAAAATAAAGTCAGGAGCAGCAAAAAAGAGGAAACATATGGATATAAAACACCAATGGAAAGATCTCTTCACAGACTAAAACTTTTGTTCATATACTTTCTATAAAATATTTTTAGATTTGGAGCTATTTTATGCCGATAAAAATAACAATAACTTGTATATGACCTTGACCTTTGCATATTATGCTTGATTTTCGTTTCTATGAATTTATCCGTTTTATAAAAATGCATAAAAAGTGAAATAATGATGAAGATTGAACAAAAAATAAAGTCAGGAGCAACAAAAAAGAGGAAACATATGGATATACAATTGTTTGATAAGAGGATCAAACTTTGGACTGTGGTCATTTGATCAATTGAAGTCCGATCTTCAAAAACTAAACATTAATGGAAAGATCTCTTCAACGACTAAAACTTTTGTTTATATACTCTCTATAAAATTTTTAGATTTGGAGCTATTTTATGCCGATAAAAATAATAATAATTGGTATATGACCTTGACCTTTGCATATTATGCTTGATTTTTTTCTACGAATTTATTTGGTTTATGAAAATGCATAAACAGTGAAATAATGATGAAGATTGAACAAAAAATAAAGTCAGGAGCAGCGAAAAAGAGGAAACATATGGATATACAATTGTTTGATAAGAGGATCAAATTTTGGACTGTGGTCATTTGATCAAATGAAGTCTAATCCTCAAAAACTAAATATTAATGGTAAGATCTCTTCACAGACTAAAACTTTTGTTCATATACTTTCAAAATTTTTTTTTCCAAAAAAAAAAATTGGTATTTTTTTTTTTTTTTTAAAAAAAAAAAAAAACGGATGAATACGAACAGTGAAATAATGATGAAGATTGAATAAAAAATAAAGCCAGGAGCTGCAAATAACCGTAAAAGTCATGCTTTGAAAATGTTGATTTTTCGAAAATATTGGTAAAAGTTTGACCGCATACTGTGGACAAACCATGCATTTCTCAAAATCGCCACACCATATATTTTGTGCGTATATGTCTTGCGAATCACATGCAACAAACAAAATTCTCCTATCTCATCTCTAAAAAAAATGGGGACTTTTTTCGTAGACGTACCTTTATATCATCGTTTTTTCGAGATTCGAACGTTCAACCTCCTGTAGCACGAAAGTTTTATATACGCAAATAATTGAAACGTATCATATTTTATTAAGTTTCTGACAAGGAACACAATGCAAAAAACCGCATTTGAATCGGACCTCAAATAACAGAGTTATTAGCCCTTAGTCATTTTTACAAAACGCCACCTAGCGGCAAAACTAAGACAAAAATGAAAATTTTCTCAACGTTAGGATCAAATTCAGATCTTCGGACAAAACTGGTAAAAAAATCAGAAATGTGACTTTTTTCTATCATGGTGATATGCCGTTCACAAAAAAAGGTTAGAAAAATAATAATAAACTAGAATCGCAATCGCGATATCATCGGTTTTCGCAAAAGCAATTCCATTCAGTTCACAAGTCGCATGATTCGAAAAACATTTCTTCGTTCAATTGCTTGTTGATACTGTTAACAGTGATCTTTGAAACGTTTCTGTCGCAATGTTTAAACAGACTTTTTACCCAAGAGAGTATTGTTGAGTATTACCTGTCAGTTATGAAATCGCGATATCATCAGTTTTCATGAAAGCAATTCAATTCAGTTCACGAGTCGCATGATTCGAAAAACATATTTCTTCATTCAATGGCTTGTTGAATACTGTTAACAGTGATCATTCAAACATTTTTGTCGCAATGTATAATCAGACTTTTTACCAAGAAGAATACTTTTGAGTATTACCTGTCTGTTATGTAGTCGTAAACTTGAAAACATTTTTTACGGACTTCGGGTACTGCAATGTTATATGTGTGTTTAGCTTTATGATGGAGACAAATGACAATTGTATTCGATAAACAACAATTGCAAACGACAAACAACAGTATAAAATGACACACGACAATGCAATATGCCAGTCAGCACTATTACGAACAACTGTTGCATTGAATTACTATCATTTTTATGAAATATCGCATTATCTTTTTTGTGTCATTTCAAATTGATGTCACCGAAGAACAGAATGCAAAAAAAATCGCATAAAAATCAGACTTCATTTTTTTAAAATTATTAATAGTGATTTCAAGCTAATCGCCCCCAAGCGGCAAAATGAGAACCAAAACTGATTAAAATTTTACTATTAGGCACCTAGCAATGCAGCAAATGGTTCAATCAAGTATACAAGTCGCACTAGTCAAACATTCTATTCCTTATATATCACAATTTGAAGCATAAAAACTGATTTACAACTTTCAACCTTCCGTTATTAACTGAAACATTTTCAGACACTTATACATTGAAACTATCATATTTTATTAGCCTATCAACACGGAACAGAATGCAAAAAACTGTGTTCGAATCGGACATAAAGTTTTTAAGTTATAAGCAAAAGAGTGATTTCAAGCTAAGCGCCCCCTAGCGGCAAAATGAGGAACAAAATTGATTAAAATTTTATTATTAGGTACCTAGCAATGCAGGAAGTAGTTCAGTAAAGTATACAAGTCGAACATTATATTTCTTATATATCAGAGTTTGAAGCATAAAAACTGACTTACAATTATTCCAAAAAAGGATCAAACTTTTGACTGCCGTAATATGACCAAATCAATTCCGATCTACAAAAACTAAAAATCACTGGAAAGAGCTCTTCAAGAACTAAAAGTTTTGTTCATATACTCTTAATGAAATATTTTTAGTTTTGGAGCTATTTGGGGCCGAATAAAAACACAATATTCGTAACATGACCTTGACCTTTTCATTAATTTTTAAACTTTTTAATTTTGAGGCCCTTTCAGACATAGCAATACATAACTTGTGAAAATTTCATGAAGAATGAACCAAAAAATAAAGTCAGGAGCGACAAAAACATGTTTTTCGAAATTTTAATTTTCCTAACATTTTGTGGAGTTTGACCGTTTCTAGAGGACAAACCATGCATTTCTTAAATTCGCTACCCCATATATTTTGTGCGTATATGTTTTGCAAATCATTTGCAGTAAACAGAATTCTTCTATCGGATCTCTAACAAAAATGGATAGGTTTTTCGTAGACCTACCCTCATTTGCACAGATTTTTGCGAGGTTCGAACTTTCAACCTTCCGTTACTAGCTCAAAAAGTTTCAGTCATTCATACCTAGAAACTATCATATTTTATTAGGCTATCAACAAGGAACATAATGCAACAAACCGCATTTGGATCAGACTTTAACTTTTTGAGTTTTAAGTAGATGAGTGCTTTCAAGCTAAGCGCCCCCTAGCGGCAAAATGAGAAACAAAATTGATTAAAATTTTACCATTTTGTACCTAGCAATGCAGCAAATAGTTCAATCAAGTATACAAGTCGCACTAGTCGAACATTCTATTTCTTATATATCACAATTTGAAGCATAAAAACTGATTAACAATTATTCTAAAAAAGGATCAAATTTTGGACTGCCGTAAAATGACCAAATTAAGTCCGATATTCAAAAACTTAATATCACTGGAAAAGCCTCTTCAAGAACTAAAACTTTTGTTCATATACTCTCAAAGAAATATTTTTAATTTTGGAGCTATTTGGGGCCGAATAAAAACACAATAATCGTAATATGACCTTGACCTTTTCATTTATTTTTTAACTTTTAAACTGTGATCCCCTTTCAGACATAACAATACATAACTTGTGAAAATATCATGAAGAATTAACAAAAAACAAAATCAGAAGCGATAAAAAACATGTTTTTGAAACTTTAATTTTTCCTAAAATTTAGTGAAGTTTGACCGTTTCTAGAGGACAAACCATGCATTTCTTAAATTCGACACCCCATATATTTTGTGCGTATATGTCTTGCAAATCATTTGCAGCAAACAGAATTCTTCTATCTGATCTCTAACAAAAATGGATAGGTTTTTCGTAGACCTACCCTCATTTGCACAGTTTTTTGCGAGGTTCGAACTTTCAACCTTCTGTAGCTCAAATACTTTCAGCGACACGTACCCTCGAAACCTATCATATTTTATTTGGCTATCAACAAGGAACAGAATGCAAAAAACCGCATTTGAATCGGACCTCAAATAAGTGAGTTATTAGCCATTAATAAATTTCATGCAAAACGCCCCCTAGCGGCAAAAGTAAGATATAAATGAAAATTTTCTCAACGTTAGGATCATTTTCAAATACGTGGTAATAACTGATTAAAATTTCATACATGTGACTTTTTTCTATCATGGTGATATGCCGTTCACAAAAAAAGGTTAGAAAAATAATAATAAACTAGAATCGCAATCGCGATATCATCGGTTTTCGCAAAAGCAATTCCATTCAGTTCACGAGTCGCATTATTCGAAAAATATTTCTTCATTCAATGGTTTGTTTATAATGTTAACAGCGATCTTTCAAACACTTTTGTCGCAATGTTTTAGCAGACTTTTTACCCAAAAGAATATTTTTGAGTATTACCTGTCAGTTATGTAGTCGCGATATCAATGTTTTCACGAAAGCAATTCCATTCAGTTCACGAGTTGCATGATTCGAAAAACATTTCTTCGTTCAATGGCTTGTTGATACTGTTAACAGTGATCTTTCAAACATTTTTGTTGCAATGTTTAAGCAGACTTTTTACCAAGAAGAACACTTTTAAGTATTACCTGTCTGTTATGTAGTCGCAAACTTGAAAACCTTTTTTACGGACTTCGGGTACTGCAACGTTATATGTGTGTGTTGATGGCGACATACGACAATTGTACTCGATAAACAAGAATTGCAAACGACAATAACACGCGACAATATATTATGCAACTCAACACTATTACAGACTAATGTTACATTGAATTACTATCATTTTCATGAAATATCGCTTTGATTTTTAGTGTTGTTTCAAATTGATGTCACCAAGAAACAGAATGCAAAAAAAATTGCATAAAATCAGACTTCAATTATTTTTTTATAAAGAGTGATTTCAAGCCAAGCGCCCCCTAGCGGCAAAACGAGAAACAAAATTGAGTAAATATTTTCTATTAGGTACCTAGCAATGCAGCAAATGGTTCAATCAAGTATACAAGTCGCACTAGTCAAACATTCTATTCCTTATATATCAAAATTTGAAGTATAAAACCTGATTTACAATTGTTCTAAAGAGAATAAAAATTTGGACTGCCGTAAAATGACCAAATCAAGATCATTCTTCAAAAACTAAACATCACTGGAAAGGGCTCTTCAAGAACTAAAACTTTTGTTCATACACTTTCAATAAAATATTTTTTGTTTTTGAGCTATTTTGAGCCGAATAAAAACACAGTAATCGTAATATGACCTTGACCTTTGCAATTTCATTTTAACTTCTTAATTGTGGGGTCATTTCAAACATAACAATACATAACTTGTGAAAATATCATAAGAATGAACTAAAAATAAAGTCAGGAGCGAAAAAAAACCATGTTTTTGAAATTTTGATTATTCCTAAAATTTAGTGAAGTTTGACCGTTTCTAGAGGACAAACCATGCATTTATTAAGTTCGCCACCCAATATATTTTGTGCGTATATGTCTTGTAAATAATTTGCAGCAAACAGAATTATTCTATCTGATCTCTAACAAAAATGGATAGGTTATTCGTAGACCTACCCTCATCTGCACAGTTTTTTGCGAGGTTCGAACTTTCAACCTTCCTTTAGTAGCTCAAAAAGTTTTAGCCACTCATAACTGGAAACTATCATATTTTATTAGAGTATCAACAAGGAACACAATGCAACAAACCGCATTTGGATCAGACTTCAACTTTTTGAGTTATAAGTAGAAGAGTGTTTTTAAGCTAAGCGCCCCCTAGCGGCAAAATGAGAAACAAAATTGATTAAAATTTTACCATTAGGTACCTAGCAATGCAGCAAATAGTTCAATCAAGTACGCAAGTCGCACTAGTCGAACATTTTATTTCTTATATATCACAATTTGAAGCATAAAAACTGATTTACAATTATTCCGAAAAAAGGATCAAACTTTGGACTGCCGTAAAATGACCAAATCAAGTCCGATCTTCAAAAACTAAACATCACTGGAAAAAGCTTTTGCATACCTAAAACTTTTGTTCATATACTCTCAATGAAATATTTTTAGTTTTTGAGCTATTTGGGGCCGAATAAAAACACAATAATCGTAATATGACCTTGACCTTTTCATTTATTTTTTAAATTTTTAATTGTGATCCCCTTTCAGACATAACAATACATAACTTGTGAAAATATCATGAAGAATTAACAAAAAATAAAGTCAGAAGCGATAAAAAACATGTTTTTGAACCTTTAACTTTTCCTAAAATTTAGTGAAGTTTGACCGTTTCCAGAGGACAAACCATACATTTCTTAAATTCGCCAACCCATATATTTTGTGCGTATATGTCTTGCAAATCATTTGCAGCAAACAGAATTCATCTATCTGATCTCTAACAAAAATGGATAGGTTTTTCGTAGACCTACCCTCATTTGCACAGTTTTTTGCGAGGTTCGAACATTCAACCTTCTGTAGCTCAAATACTTTCAGCGACACGTACCCTCGAAACTTATCGTATTTTATTTGGCTATCAACAAAGAACAGAATGCAAAAAACCGTATTTGAATCGGACCTCAAATAAGTGTGTTATTAGCCATTAATAAATTTCATGCAAAACGCCCCCTGGCGGGAAAAGTAAGATATAAATGAAAATTTTCTCAACGTTAGGATCATTTTCAAATACGTGGTAATAACTGATTAAAATTTCATACATGTGACTTTTTTCTATCATGGTGATATGCCGTTCACAAAAAAAGGTTAGAAAAATAATAATAAAAAAAAAATAAAACAGAAGAAGAACAATAGGTTTTCGCACTGCGAGGTGCGAAAACCTAAAAAAAAAATAAAACAGAAGAAGAACAATAGGTTTTCGCACTGCGAGGTGCGAAAACCTAAAAAAATAAAACAGAAGAAGAACAATAGGTTTTCGCACTGCGAGGTGCGAAAACCTAACTAGAACCGCAAAGCGGCATCTTGGTTTTCGCTTTTAACTTGACTAGTAAGAGTACTAGTTTCAACTGCAGACAAAATTGATTGATATTAACTTTATTCGAATATTGTTGTAAATTGATCAAATGAAGTCCGATCTTCAAAAACTAAACATCATTAGAACGATCTCTTCACGAACTAAAACTTTTGTTCATATACTTTCTATAAAATATTTCTAGATTTGAAGCTATTTTGTGCCGATAAAAATAAAAATAATCGGTATTATGACCTTGACCTTTGCATATTTTCATCGTTATTTACTATGAGTTTATTTGTATTATTTAAATGCATAAACAGTGAAAAAATGATGAAGATTGAACAAAAATGAAAGGCAGGAGCTGCAAAAAAGAGGAAACATACGGATTTACAATTGTTTGATAAAAGGATCAAACTTTGGACTGTTGTAATCATTTAATCAAATGAAGTCCTATCTTCAAAAACTAAACACCAATGGAAAGATCTTTTCACAGACTAAAACTTTTGTTCATATACTTTGTATAAAATATTTTAAGATTTGGAGCTATTTTATGCCGATATAAATAATAATAATTGGTAAAAAATACATAAATGAAAAACGATGAAGATGAACAAAATAAAGTCAGGAGCATCAAAAGAGAGGACACATATGGATATACAATTGTTTGATAAGAGGATCAAACTTTGGACTTTGGTCATTTGATCAAATGAAGTCCGATCTTCAAAAACTAAACACCAATGGAAAGATCTCTTCACAGACTAAAACTTTTGTTCATATACTTTGTATAAAATATTTTAAGATTTGGAGCTATTTTATGCCGATATAAATAATAATTATTGGTATATGACCTTGACCTTTGCATATTATGGGTGATTTTTTTTCTATGATTTTATTTGTTTTATAAAAATGCATTAACAGTGCAAAAAATGATGAAGATTGAATAAAAAATAAAGTCAGGAGCTGCAAATAACCTTAAAAGTCATGCTTTTAAAATGTTGATTTTTCGAAAATATTGGTTAAGTTTGACCGCGTACTGTGGACAAACCATGTATTTCCCAAATTTGCCACCCCATATATTTTGTGCGTATATGTCTTGCGAATCATATGCAACAAACAAATTTCTCCTATCTCATCTCTGAATAAAATGGGTAGGTTTTTGGTAGACCTACCCTTATTTCACAGTTTTTGCGAGATTCGAACATTCAACCTCCTGTTGCACGAAAGTTTTATATACGCAAATTTTTGGAACCTATCATATTTTATTGGGCTATTTACAAGGAACATTATGCGAAAACCGCATTTGAATCGGACTTCAAATAATTGAGATATTGCTTATTAAACATTTTCATATAAAACGCCCCCTGGCGGGAAAATCAAAACAAAAATGAAAATTATCTCAACGTTAGGATCATCTACAAGGACGTGGTTACTACTGATAAAAGTTTCATAGATGTGGCTTTTCTCACCTCGGAGCTATGCCGTTCACAAAAAAAAGGGTTAGAAAAATAAAAAAAACTAGAACCGCAAGCGGTATCTCGGTTTTCGCTTTTAACCTAATCAACTTGAACACTTTATTTCAACTCAGCCACAATTTTCAATATGAAACAGAACGAAAAGTTTTTTTGAAGACCTACTCTCATTAGCACATTTTTTTTTCTTTTTTTTTTTTTTGCAATGTTAGAACATTCAAACTCTTCTAGCGCAAATATTTTCCCATAACCTATCCTTTGAAATCCATCACATTTTTAGTGCTGTCAACATGGAACAAAATGCTGAAAACCGCATTTCAATCAGACTTTAACGTTTTGAGTTATAAGCAAAAGAGTGATTTTAAGCAAAACGCCCTCTAGCGGCAAAATGAGAAACAAAATTGCAAAAACAGCAAATAGTTCAAACAAGTATTTAAGTCGCACTAGTCGAACATTCTTTTTCTTATATATCACAATTTCAAGGATAAAAACTGATTAACAATTATTCCAAAAAGGATCAAACTTTGGACTGCCGTAAAATGAACAGATCAAGTCCGATCTTCAAAAACTAAACATTATACGAAAGAACTATTTAGAACTAAAACCTTTGTTCATATACTCTCAATGAAATATTTTTTAGATTTGGAGCACTTTGTGGCCGAATAAAAACACACTTATCATAATATGACCTTGACCTTTTCAATGTTTTGTTAACTTTTTAATTGTGAGGCCCTTTGAAACTTAACAATCCATAACGTGTAAAAATTTCATGACGAATAAACAAAACATTAAGTCAGGAGCGACAAAAAAAACATGTTTTTGGATTTATAATTTTTCCTAAATTTAAGTGAAGTTTGACCGTTTCCAGTTGACAAACCACGCATTTCTTAAATTCGCCACCCCATATATTTTGTGTGTATACGTCTTTCAAATGGTATGCAGCAGACGGAATTCTTCAATCTCATTTCTAAAAAAAAAACGGATAGGTTTTTCGTAGACCTACCCTCATTTGCACAGGTTTTTTTTATTGTTTTTTTTGCGAGGTTCGAACATTCAACCTTCCGTAGCTCAAAAGCTTTCAGCCACACGGACTCTCGATTCCTATCATATTTTATTAGGCTATCAACAGGGAACAGAATGCAAAAAACCGCATTCGAACCGAACTTCAACTTTTTGAGTTATAAGCAAAAGAATGATTTCAAGAAAAGTGCCCCCTAGCGGCAAAATGAGAAAGAAAATAGATTAAAATTTTACCATTAGGTACCTAGCAAAGCAGCAAATAGTTCAATCAAGTATACTAGTCGCACAAATCAAACTTTTTATTCTTATGTATCAGAATTTGAAACATAAAACCTGATTTACAATTATTCAAAAAAAAAGGATCAAATTTTGGACTGCCGTAAAATGACCAAATCAAGTCCGATCTTCAAAGTCTAAACATCATTAGAAAGAACTTTTCTAAAACTAAATTTTTTGTTCATATATTTTTTATGAATTGTTTTTTGATTTTGAGCTATTTCAAGCCGAATTGATATACAATTATCCTAATATGACCTTGACCTTTACAATGCATTTTTACTTTTTATATTATTTAACACTTAAGAACATAGTTTTACATTGAATGTGAAAATTTCATAGAAATTGAACTAAAAATAAAGTCAGGAGCTGCAAAAAATCTTAACAGTCATGCTTTGAAAATGTTGATTTTTCGAAAATATTGGTTAAGTTTGACCGCGTTCTGTGGACAAACCATGCATTTCCCGAATTCGCCACCCCATATATTTTGTGCGTATATGTCTTGCAAATCATATGCAACAAACAAAATTCTTTTATCTCAATTCCAATAAAAATGGGCACTTTTTTCGTAGACCTACCCTCATTTTCACTGTTTTTTGCGAGGTTCAAACCTTCAACCTTCCGTAGTCAAAAAGTTTTATATACGCAGATTTTTCAAACCTATCATATTTGATTAGGATTTTGACAAGGAACATAATGCAAAAAACCACATCTGAATCGGACCTCAAATAACAGAGTTATTAGCAATTGTTGATTTTTTTCAAAGCGCCCCCTAGCGGCAAAAATAAGACAAAAATGAAAAATTTCTCAACGTTAGGATCAAGTTCAGATAAATATAAGGAACTGGTAAAAATTTCATAATTGTGGCTTTTTTCTATCATGGTGATATGCCGTTCACAAAAAAGGGTTAGAAAAATAATAATAACTAGAATCGCTAATGCGATATCATCGGTTTTCGCAAAAGCAATTCCATTCAGTTCACGAGTCACATGTTTCGAAAAACATATTTCTTCGTTCAATGGCTTTTTGAATACTGTTGAATACAGTGATCTTTCAAACATTTTTGTCGCAATGTTTAAGCAGACTTTTTACCAAGAAGAATACTTCTAAGTATTACCTGTCTGTAATGTAGTCGCAAACTTGAAAACTTTTTTTACAGACTTCGGGTACTGCAACATTATATGTGTGTGTTGCTTTATGAGGATGACATACGACAATTGTACTCGATAAACAACAATTGCAAACGACACACAACAGTATAAAATGACACGCGACAATGCGATATGCCACTTAACATTATAACGAACTAATGTTGCATTGAATTACTATCATTTTCATGAAATATCGCATAAATATTTTAGTGTTGTTTCAAATTGATGTCACCAAGGAACAGAATGCAAAAAATTGCATAAAAATCAGACTTTAATCATTTTAGTAATAAAGGGTGATTTCAAGCCAAGCGCCCCCTAGCAGCAAAATGAGAAACAAAATTGAGTAAAATTTTACTATTAGGTACCTAGAAATGCAGCAAATGGTTCAATGAAGCATACAAGTCGCACTAGTCGAACATTCTATTCCTTATATATCACAATTTGAAGCATAAAAACTGATTTACAATTATTCCAAAAAAGGATCAAACTTTGGACTGCCGTAATATGAGCAAATCAAGTCCGATCTTCAAAACCTAAACATCACTGGAAAGGGCTATTCAAGAACTAAAACTTTTGTTTATATACTTTCAATAAAATATTTTTTGTTTTGGAGCTATTCGGATCCGAATAAAAACACAATTATCGTAATATGACCTTGACCTTTGAAATTTCATTTTAACTTTTTAATTGTGAGGCCCTTTCAAACATAACAATACATAACTTGTGAAAATATCATGAAGAATGAACTAAAAATAAAGTCAGGAGCGACAAGAAACATCTTTTCGAAATTTTAATTTTTCCTAAAATGTAGTGAAGTTTGACCGTTTCTAGAGGACAAACCATGCATTTATTAAATTCGCTACCCCATATATTTTGTGCGTATATGTCTTGCAAATCATTTGCAGCAAACAGAATTCTTCTATCTGATGTCTAACAAAAACGGATAGGTTTTTCGTACACATACCCTCATCTGCACAGATTTTTGCGAGGTTCGAACTTTCAACCTTCCGTTGCTAGCTCAAAAATTTCAGCCACTCATACCTAGAAACTATCATATTTTATTAGGCTATCAACAAGAAACATAATGCAATAAACCGCATTTGGATCAGGCTTTAACTTTTTGAGTTATAAGTAGAAGAGTGCTTTCAAGCTAAGCGCCCCCTAGCGGCAAAATGAGAAACAAAATTGATTACAATTTTTCCATTAGGTACCTAGCAATGCAGCAAATAGTTCAATCAAGTACGCAAGTCGCACTAGTCGAACATTCTATTTCTTATATATCACAATTTGAAGCATAAAAACTGATTTACAATTATTCCAAAAAAGGATCAAACTTTGGACTGCCGTAATATGACCAAATCAAGTCCGATCTTCAAAAACTAAACATCACTGGAAAGAGCTCTTAAAGAACTAAAACTTTTGTTCATATACTTTCTATAAAATATTTTTAGATTTGGAGCTATTTTATGCCGATAAAAATAATAATAATTGGTATATGACCTTGACCTTTGCATATTATGCTTGATTTTTTTCTATGAATTTATTTCTTTAATAAAAATGCATAAACAGTGAAATAATGATGAAGATTGAACAAAAAATAAAGTCAGGAGCAGCGAAAAAGAGGAAACGTATGGATATACAATTGTTTGATAAGAGGATCAAACTTTGGACTGTGGTCATTTGATCAAATGAA
>CM037785.1:17614255-17638007 GCA_021229015.1 Solen grandis | reverse complement strand
AAAAATTTAAAAATTTTTTCAACAAGAAGGATTGCAATTTTAATCTTCAAGGGCTTTTTTATAACAGGGCTAAAAATATTTTTTTTCTTTTTCTTATTATGTGAATAGGCTTTAATCAAATACCTCATTACCACAACCCCAACATAGTTTATGGTCGGTAATAGCTTTTTGTTCCATTTTAACAGTCTTCATTTGGGTGAAAAGAGGTCAATTTTGAGTTATTATCTGGGGTTTGGACCTGTCATGACTTTTGAAGTTGCGGTCATGAACCCCCCAAAAAAGTTTTTTCCTCGGGGGATTGTTATTCCAGTAAAAGTTGAAATCTCCTAATTAAGATATTTGACCTGAATTGTCCCTTTGACCTTAAACCAGCCACTAAAAGCTAGTTCTGCACATCCTCTCCTCGGGGATACTTCTGCCAAATATTTTTCCATTTACTCCAGGGGGTCAAAAGAACAGGGGGAACAAATTACTTACTTTGCACCTTTAAATTTTTTACCTTAAAAGTGGCCCCTTGACCTTGAACCTAGCCACGAAAGCATTTCTGCACATCCCTTACGTGGGTGTACTTTTCCAAATATTTCCTTTTTACATCTAGCAGGTCAAAAAAAAAGACGAACAAACAAAAATACAAATTTAGCACCATTAAGATTTTACCTTTAAATTGTGCCCTTTGACCTTAAACAACCCTCGAAAGCTTTTCTCACATCCCCACTCGGGTGATATTTCTGCCAAATATTTCCATTTACCCCAGGGGGTCAAAAGATACAAGGGGACACAAAATACTTACTTTGTCCATTAAATTTTCCCTTTGAATTGTGCCCTTTGACCTTGAACCTACCATCTGAAACCTAGTTCGCACACCCTTACTGTGGGTGAACTTCCCCAAAATATTTCCATTTACATCCAGCGGGTCAAAAATACAGAGGGGGCACAAAAATACAAAAAATTTTGCACCATTTTAAATTTTGACCTTAAAATTTGCCCTTGACCTTAAACCTACCACAAAACATTTTCGCACATCCCTTACTGTGGGTATCTTCCCCAAAATAGTTTCCATTTACATCCACGGTAAAAAGATCAGAGGGGAACAAAAACTTTTTTTGCTCCATTAAGATATTTGACCTTAAATTGTGACCGCCTTGAACCTCCCCACTGAAACCTTGTTCTGCACACCTCTTACGTGGGTGAATTTTCGCCAAATATTTTCCTTTTTACATCCAGCGGGTCAAAAGATACAAGGGGACAAAAAAATACTAATTTTGCCCATTAAGATATTTGCCTTGAATTGACTTACTTGAACCAGCCTCTGAAACCTATGTTCTGCACATCCTCTCACCGGGGTGAACTTCCCAAATAGTTTTCTTTTAATTAAGTGGTTAAAAAGATCAAGCGGACACGAAATTCTAAGGACGGACGGACGCAGAGGGACGGACGGACAACGGACGGACGACCAGGGCAAAACATAAACAGCCCTTGGGGCGTAAAAAAAAGGATGAACCAAAGGTTCAGACCAGAAGGGGAACTCCCTAAATATCCACACGTGCAATTATTTGTGGACAAACGGATGGGAAAAACAGATTTTGTTTTAGATCTTTTAGAAAAAAATATGGGGGTTATTTAAAATATTATTATACTATGCACAACATTAATTAATAAAGCATATAAAAAAGAGAAGGATTGATGATATTAAAACCAAAAACAAAAAATTTTTTTAATTTATAATCCTATTATTAAGGGAGAAGAAAAACTACAAAAACTTTTAAAAATTTTTTTTTTAAAAAAAAAAGGGAATTCCAACTCATACATAATTGATTTTGTAGTCAACTAAACAATTAACAAAGAAAAGAGATATGTTATCAATTTAGTTTTTTCAGGTAGACATCAAAAAAGGTAGGGGTTTATATCACAAAGATACAATTCAGTTTTTAAAAGATTTAAGGAACAAAAAAAAGGGTTTTATTTATTTTTTATACAAAAGACAGACTTTTTTTGAAGATTGTTTAATGGGAATAAATTTTATTGAAGAATTAGAAAAAGAAAAAGAATTAAAAAAAAAAATTAAAAAAAAATAAACTAGTAAATTAATTTTAAGAACTGATAAACCAACAGTTTTCTATTCTATTTTAAAATATTTCATTTTTCTACTTTTTCTTGTTTATTTTCCCTATACCCTGCTGTGGTTCCCCTGTGGCCCCAACCCTTTTTCCGTATTTTTTTGGTTTCAATATACCCTTCAACCTTTTCAATAATTTCTTCAGTAGTGTTCGTTTGGGGTTTCCCCTAGTATTTTTCTCGAATTTTGTTTTTTCAATTATAATTTTGCTGTAAAAGGGGCTAAATAATTTCCCATATTATAATACTTTTCAAAACAATAGATTTAAAAGAATTACTAAAAAAGATCTTCCTTTAAATCTTGTATAAATTTTTTTTCTTTTTTAAATTTTTAAAAAAAATCTAGAATACCTTTAACATATAAAGTAATAAAAGAATTACGAAAGTTTTTGTCTTTGTACAAATTTACTTCGATCAATATATAATTTTTTAAATTTTCTCATCGGTAACCTTTCAATATAAAAATGTGAAATTTTTTTTTCCCTAAATATTTTTAGATTTTCCACCTGAAATAAAAATAGTTAATTTTTCTTTTTTCTCCATATTTATTCTTTTATTTTCACAATATTTTTTATGAATAATTTTGTTTAACTTTTAATTGTTAGTGTTGTATGTATTCACCATTTTTTTTGTGCTTCGAAAGGGGGTTCCCTAGTTGGGGGCCCTTGGGTTTTCATTAGTGTTTTAGTGGAACTGATGAATTAGTTTTAATTTTTAAAAAGTTCTTCATATTCATTTAAGAAAAAAAAAAATTTTAAAAAAATTTTAAAAAAAACAAAATAAATCTTAAATAAAAAAACTTAAAAAACCCAAAAATAACTACATTTTTTTAAAATAACTAATAATAGAAAAATCGTTTTACTAATAGTAACCCCTTTTTTATTATAAATAAATCTTTTTATATTTTTTTTCTTATTAATTTTTTAATTTTCTGTAAAATCTTTCCCAACAATAAAATCAAAAACCCAAACTTTTGTACCTTTAAAAATGATGAAGTAAAAAATCCAGATCCTGTTAAAAAAAAAAAAACCCAAAAAAGATTGAACGGGTAAAAGAATGCAGAAGCAAAAAAAATAAAAGCTGAATTAAAAAAAAAAGAAATAAAAAAAGAAAAAAACTTTCAATTAAAATCTTTACAAAAGAGGATGAGAAGTTAAAGAAGTTCAACTATGGACACAGTTCACAGGGGTTCCCAACCTTTCCGCAACCAATTTTCATCTTAAAATTATACAAAATTATAACCTTTATTCAAATTTGGATTTTTGGAGGGGATTAAAATGTAAATTATAAACAAGTAAACCCATGCGAAAAAAATTTAAAACCCAAAAAAAAGTTGAACCAAAAAAAAAGTTGAAAAACCCCATTTAATCTTTAGTGCCCGAGAAAAAAATGAAAGCACTAACAGAGTTCCATACAAATTTCATTAATGTTTCACAAATTTGTTTTCTAAAAAAGGCGGAAAAAAAACAAATTTTTAAATACATTTTTCATGGAGTTTGATTTCTCTTTTACAGTGGGTTTTTCAAATTTAATTGAAAATTTTTTTAAAGAAAAAATAAAACCCAAATACAAATGGATTTTAATGATTTTTTCAATGTTAACTCTTGTATTTTTTCTAGCTACTTATAAAGAAAATGTTTTTAAACAATTTTTATTCCGAAATTTTTTAAAGTAAGTTTAACAGCTGGGAACTTATTCCAAAAAATGGCAAGCGCAATAGCAATGATGGTTGGTGGGGCAGTGTTAATGCTTTTCATTTACGGCAGTAATTATTTATTTTCCAATTGGGAAAAAGGATACTGATGGACAAAAAAAAACATATAAGGCAAGGGAACAATACAAACGCACGTGATGAATGGAGTGAAGAAAGAACAGAAGTTTAAAAATTTTAAAAAATAAACAAACAAAAAGGAAACATGCTGTAAAAACCTTTAAAATTTTTTGATGAAGCAATGAAAAATTACTATACACAGGAAGCACGCAGCCGGACTTTCCCCGAAAAAATTAGAACCTTTACCAAAAAAACAAACTTAAGTGATTTTTATACCCCTTTTCGAAGATCAAAAAAAATAGAGAGATTTGTATTTATTTTTGGGTGGAATGTCATTAACTGGATTTTTTGCATGGAACAATAAAGGGGTAAAGTACTATTCCTTTTATCACAAATATTTTTATATCAAAGGGAACATACTTTTTTATTTACTTCATTAAATACATTTCATGTTTATCAAATTTAATGTATACATCTTATTTATTTGTTGTGTTTCATTAAATAAAAAATTTTTTTTATAATCATCAATTTTATATTTTTAGTTATTGTTTTTACCTTTTCCCAAAAAAATTTTTCTTATTTCCTTTAGTTTTTTCCAGCCGATCTTCCAAAATTCAAAACTTTGTAGTTGTACTTCAGTTAAAGTAAAAAATAACTTTACTTCTTAAAAAAACATCTCATTCATACTTTTTCCTTTTAATTCACTTTAAATTTTCCAAATTACTTTTATTTTTTGTGAATGAAGTGGTGACTTTAGGATAGTCCGAAATCTAAATGTTCATCTTTTATTTTTTCAAAATTTTTATAACATTTTTTTGTTGTTATTGTAAGAAGATACAACCCTATCTGAAAAACTATTCATTCTTTTCCCAAATTTTTTTAACAACATCAAAATAAAATTATACATTTAAATGTTTGAAAAATCAAAAAAGCTTTCCTAAATAAATAGGGTTTTTAAATGTAACAGAAGTAAAATTATTTCAATTGCAACAAGATATCATTGAATATAACTAATCTTTAAAATTAGGTTTTTTATATATTTTCTTACTTCTTCCTATTGGTAAGAGATTAATTTTATTTCTTTCCCCTTTTATTTTCTAAATCTTTTCCATAGAAAAAATTATTCATTAATTTCCAAGAACCTTTTTAAAATTAATTTTGATTTAGTTTCTTTGTTCATGTTAAAATTAATTATTTCTTTTAACCATCTGATTCTTCAAATGAAATTGTTCTATAAACTTTTGAACTTTTTATTTTCCCAAATTTTTTATATTCTTTTAAAATTGATGATGTATAAATTTTTTTTTATCTTTTTTAAAATAAGAAATAATTTTTTTTTCTTTACCTAATGGTTTAAACTCCAAAAATTTAAGGTAATTTAATAATTGTTCTTTATTTATTTTTACTTTTTAGGTGCAAAGAATTTATTTTTTTCTTTTTACATTTATCTGTATACTCTAAAACACATTCACTAACAAAACCCCTACGACTTTTTTCCGGCTGCTTTGCATTACATTTTTTTTAAAATTTTTGTAATAAATAGGATCTTCTTCCCCTTTAAAAAAACTTTTGGTTTTGGAAAGGTTTAGACATTGCCCATCCTAAAGATTATTCGCATCTAAATATAATAAAAAATTTTCTTTAAAGAATTTTTAAATCTCCTCCATTCTTTAAATTTTTAAAGCTTTTTTTTTTTTTCATATTCATCTAAATTCTATTTCCATTACCCTATAGTTAGGAGTATGTTTATTAAAGCTTTTACATTCTTGGGCCTAATACCCTGAAAATCCCCTCTTTTTCCCTTTTTTCAAACATTTTTAGCATATCATATCATTTTAAAAATTCAACCTACTCCAGTATATTTTAAGGTCCACATTGCCATGTTAATCCCGGGGCAGAAAAACAAAAACAAGATCATATTATATGTTTTTTAAAAAAAAACTTCTAAAATTTTTTAATGCACTGCTAAAAAAGACACGTCTTTAAAAAAATTCATGAAAATCTTTTAAAAATTTTCATTTATAATGAAGAAAACTTTTTGAGCATGTTTTAATTCTTTACCCTAATTGTTTTTTGAGTTTAAAGAGAAATAAAATTCTTTAATATCTGGTAATTTTGTTTCATTAATTTTCTATGGAATCAAATATTCATATGGATAAAATCCTTTTTTTTTAAAAAATTTAGTGTCTTTAATTTCACTTCTAAAATAGGGAAAATTTATCCATTTATTTAGCTATATCTGATAACCCTTTTCTCATAAAACTAAAAATCTAAGAATCTATTTTTTTATAAAATGACCATAATCTATAAAAATTTCTTCTAACTTTTGAAAAAGTTTACTTTTTATAATTATCTTCATATTTCAAAAAAGTTCTTCAAATTTGAAAATGGAAATCATAATTAGAACCATTATAAAAAATACAGTATTTAAATTTGTTACTTTTCCTTCTTTATATTTCAGATTGACATCGCTCCTCTATATTTCCCAAAAGAGATTATGTTCTCTTACTTTTTCACTTTGTTTTCAAAAACCTTTTTCACAAATAAACATTCGTGCTTCTTGAAATTCTTCTTTTTCATACTTTTTTAATATTGGTTTTTCTTTTCTTTTAAAATAATCTTATAATTTATTTTTAAATATCTTTAACTTTTTACATATTTTTTTATTGCATCATTCCAACAATGAAAAGTATTATTTTAATTTTGGATAATCAATTTTCATATATTTCCCAAACTATTTACTTTTTGTTTTAAAAATTTTTATTTGGTTAAATTCATTTGGGTTTGTTTTAATTAGATAAGGAATATTATTTGATTCAAAATCACAATAAAAACAAATGGAAATTTTTTTTGAAATGGAATTTTTAAATTTAAGAATTTTTTTTCCGGTCAGGCATTTTAAATTTACAATGTTCATTTTCATAACAATTTTTTTTTTATGATTTAAATTTAATGTTATTTCTCTTTGAAATCCTTGTAAAAAATTTTTACAGAAAGATTAGTTTATTTTATCATACTTGAAACATCTAAATTTTTAAATTTAAAAAATAAGGGATTTTCATTTCTTTCAATTATAAAGATCAACTACACGGGAAAGGTTGCTAGCACTATTTTTCACTTTCTATGGAACTTTTTTCCCCTGTGAAACACGTTGAAACAAAAAATGGGTATAAAATTGTTTTTAATATCTTCTAAGCAAAAACATTTATACTTTAAAATTTTTTGTCTCTCACTTTTTTGGGAAAATCTTTTATTTTTTAAAAGGAAATTCTATTTCCCTTTTATATTTAAATTTTTTTTCATATGTTTTTTATTTTTTCACTCTTTCTTTGTTATCCTCAGGGGAAAAACTTTTAATATTTCCCAGGAAAAAAATTATTTTCATTTTTATTTTTAACATTAATAATATTATTTGATTTAAATTGAAGAGGGATATAAATGAACTTTCTGATAACAATTTTAAAAGTTTTACTTCTACACTTTTAAAATTTCTAAAACAAAACCAGATCCTCTTTCTTTAAATTTATCTACCCAACTTTAAAATTTATCTCCAAAATATTATAGAATTCTTTTTTAATTTTTTTTTTTGAATAATTAACAGGGGGAGAAAAGACTTTCTTTAAAAATCGTAACTAAAGGGGGTTAAAAAATTTACTTGTTATTATTATTTTTATTTTTAAAGGAAATTACTAATAACTATTCTTTTTCTTAAAAACTTAATATATTTAATTATATTTTCTTTATTTAAACTCAAAAAATTTCACTAATAAGATTTAAAATTTTTTGGGCCCATTTTTAAAAAAAAAAAAAATTTTTAATTTTGTGTTTCACTGTGTTCCCAGTCATAGGAAATTTTCATAAATCAGGGTTTTTAACAATAAACTCTTTATACGCTTTTTTATACTTTTCTTTGTTGTTTGATAATATTTTTGTTTTTAAGGGTTATGACATTGTTTTCAGCAGATTTAAACCAAATCTTCTTCCTGTTTGTTTTAAATTCACTTTTAGTTTTATCTTTACATTTTTTAAACTTTTCGATCTGTCAATTTTTTAAGAAAACAATTTTAACTATTTAAAAATGGATCACCCAAAAATAAATTGTTTACTTTTTAAAAAAAAACGAAAAAACTCAAAAACAAATAACAAAAACTAATAATAACAAATGTTTTAAAGGGAAATGTTCTATGTGGATCTAAAAAAATGTTTATAGAACAAAAGGAATAAATTACAGATAATTACATCATAAGTTTTAAAAAAATTTCCTAAAAAAACTGTTTTTTGTTCAAAATAAAAAAAGGGTGTTTTTATTTATAGATATCAAAAATATTTAAAAAAAAATAAACACTATAAAAATTTTTTAGCATAAGATTTTTAGTAAATAGGTTGGTTTAATTCCTTGAAAAATAAAACAGGGGAAAAAGTAAGTGAACTTTAAAACATTATTTGAAAAAGAAAACCCAAATTTTATTTGGGGAAAAAAAAGGACTGAATTTTTTTAATCGACAAGTAAAAAATTTTTAAAAGAAATAAAATAAAATTTTAAATTTAACAGAGAATGAAAAAAAATCTATGTAAGAACGTTGGATAGGAAATATAAACAACAATGTTTTTAAAATTTTACTGCTCATGAAAAACTAAAAATTATGAGATTAGATCAATTTGTTAAAAATTTTAATAATCAATTCATTCTTCAAATTTAAAAAGGGAAACCCGTTGAAGCAAGTAAATCAGAAAATAATTAACATGTAGAAAATTTATATCCCGAGAAGAAAAGAAAATTAAGAAACCTAAAATTTTAAAATTGGAGATAGGAAAAAACAAAAAAGAAAGGGAAATTTTAAAAGGGTTAACACTCGTTGGGGCTGGGAAAAATTTTAATTGAAAAAGTTTTTAAAAACAAATCCTGTTACTTTAAAATAAAAATTTAAAAAAATGAAGACATTAAGGGATTTTTATGAACAAGAATTCAGATAACGAGTTCTAGATAATATCCAAAAATAAAAAACTGTAAATATTGAATTTTTATAATACGTTAGAAAAACCCCCCCCCCCCAATCAGAGTGAGGATTAATTAAAAAAATGGTTCGGAAAAAAAAATAATTTTTCTTTTTTTTTTCATTTTTTTTTTCTTAAATTTACATTTGTGATTTTTTTTTTTTTTATCACAAAAAGAGTGTATATGGGATTGGAATTTCTAGGCCCCGGGCCCCCAAAACCCCCGATTAGAAAACGAGGGAGTGTTAACCCCGGGATTTAGGCACGTCAATCCTTACACTCATATAAATTCGGCTTGAAATAGCTCAAAATCAAAAAAAAATTCATAAACAACATATAACAAAAGATTTATTTTAAAAAAGTTCTATCTAATGATGTTTAATTTTAAAAGATCGGGCTTGATTTGGCATTTTACGGCAGCCCAAAGTTTGATCCTTTTTTTCGAATAATTGTAAATCGGGTTTAATTTTCAAATTTCTGATACATAAAAAAAAAGTTTCTTTTGTGCCTAGTATATTGATTGAACTATTTGTGCTTTGCTATGTACCTAATGGTAAAATTTTAATCTATTTTCTTTCTCTTTTGCCCTGGGGGGCGTTTTTCTTGAAACTTTTTTGCTTTTAACAAAAAAAGTTGAAGTCCGGTTCGAAGGGGGTTTTTTTTGCATTCTGTTCCCTGTTGATAGCCTAATAACTTGATAAAATCGGGGTCCGTGTGCTGAAAGCTTTTGAGCTACGGAAGGTTGAAGTTTAACCCTCGCAAAAAACACTGTGAAAATGAGGGTGGTCTACAAAAAACCCTATCCGTTTTTTTTAAAATCAATAAAAAATTTCCCGTCTCCTGATACCATTTGAAAGACATACACACAAAAATATGGGGGGGGCGAATTAAGAAATGCGTGGTTTGTCCACTAGAAACGGCAAACTCTTTTAAAATTTTGGGAAAAATTAAAATTCCAAAAACATGTTTTTTGTCGTCCTGCTTTATGTTTTTTTATTCGTCAGAAAATTTTTTCACGTTATGGTTTGTAAGTTTTGAAAGGGCCTTTACAAATTAAAAAGTTAAAAAAAATTGAAAAGGTCAAGGGCATTTCGAAAGTGTGTTTTTATTCGGCCCAAATGTCCAAATCTAAAAAAATTTCTTGAGAGTATATGAACAAAAGTTTTAGTTTAAAAAGTTATTTCTATAACGTTTTTTTTGAAGATCGCTTTAAATTTTTCATTTTAGGGAGCCAAGTTTGATCATTTTTTGGAATAATTGTTAATCAGTTTTTATGCTTGAAATTGTTATATATAAAAAAAAAAAATGTTCGACATGCGACTTTTACTTTTTTTGAACATTTCTGTTTTTGCAATTTTTTTTCTCATTTTGCTGCTAGAGGGCATTTGCTTAAAAACACTCTTTTGCTTATAACTCAAAAAGTTGAAGTTGATTGAAATGCGGTTTTCAGCATTTTTTTCCTTTTTGAAGCACCACAAAAAGTGATGGATTTCACAGGATGGGTATGGGGAAAAAATTTGCACTAAAGAGTTTGTATGTTCTAACATTGCAAAAAAAAAAGAAAAAATGTGCAAATGAGAGTAGGTCTTCAAAAAACCTTTTCGTTCTGTTTCATATTGAAAATTGTGGCTGAGTTTAAATAAAGTGTTTAAGTTTATTAGGTTAAAAACGAAAACCCAGATACCACTTGCGGTTCTAGTTATATTATTTTTTAACCCTTTTTTGTAACGGCTATCACCATGAAGAAAAAACCACAATTAGAAATTTTTTTCCAGTTCCTTATATTATCTGAACTTGACCTAACGTTGAGTAAATTTTCATTTTTGTCTTATTTTTGCCGTAGGGGGCGCTTTGAAAAAAAAAACAACAAATGCTAAAATTTTTTGTTATTTGGGTCCGATTCAGATTGGTTTTTTTCATTGTGTTCCTTTTCAAAAGCCTAATCAAATATGATAGATTTAAAAAATCTGGAATAAAAAAATTTTTGACACGGAAGGTTGAAGTTCAACATTGCAAAAAACAGGAAAAAGGGGTAGGTCTACAAAAAAAGGGCCCTTTTTTTGGAATTTTAGAAAAAAATTTTGTTTGTTTTCATATATTTTTCCCAAAACATTACCACAAATAATGGGGTGGCGAATTCGGGGAAAAGAATGGTTTGTCCCATACGCGGGCAAACTTTAAACCAATATTTTCGAAAAATCAAAATTTTCAAAGCTGACTGTTAAGAATTTTTTCAGCCCTGACTTTTTTTAGTTCAATTTTTATGAAAATTTTTTAATTTAAATTTAAAAATATGTCCTTAAATGTCACATAATATAAAAAAATAAAAATGCATTTAACGGTCAAGGGCATATTGGGTAATTGTATATCAATTCGGCTTGAAAAAAAGCTCAAAATCAATAAAAAAATTCATAAACAATATATGAACAAAAAAAATTTGTTTTTAAAAAATTTTTTCTAATGATGTTTAATTTTGAAGATCGGACTTTATTTGGTCATTTTACGGCAGCCAAAGTTGATTCTTTTTTTTGGGAAAAATTTTAAAACGTTTTTTTGCTTAAAAAAGTGATGATAAAATAAATTTTTCGACTAGTGCTTGAAATATTTGCCGCATTGGGTAGGTACCAATGGTAAAATTTTAATCAATTTTTTTTTCTCTTTTTTCCGCAGGGGGCGCATAGCATGAAACACTTTTCACTTATAATTCAAAATGTTGAAGTCTGAACCATATGCGGTTTGTTGCATTTTGTTTCCCTTTTTGTAGCCTAAAAATATGAAATTTTTTAGGTAGAGTGGATGAGTGGCTAAAACTTTTTGAGCTACTAACGAAGGTTGAAAGTTCGAACCCCAAAAAACTGTGCAGATGGGGTAGGTCTAGAAAAACCATCCATTTTTTTAGAGACAGTGAAAAATTCTGTTTGCTGCAAATTATTTTAAAGACATAAACGCACAAAATATTTGGGGGGGCGAATTCAAAAAATGCATGGTTTGTCCTCTAAAATGGTCAAACTTCACTAAAGTTTTAGGAAAAATTAAAATTTCTAAAACAGTTTTTGTCGCTCCTGACTTTATTTTTTTTCTTTTCTTCATGATATTTTCACAAGTTATGTATTTTTTATTTCTGAAAGGACCTCACAATTAAAATGGTAAAAAAAAATTGCAAAGTTAAAGGGGCATATTACGATTATTGTGTTTTTATTTGGCTCCAAATAGCTCCAAAACAAAAATATTTCATTGAAAGTATATTAACAAAAGTTTTATTTCTTAAAGAGCCCTTTCCAGTGATGTTAAGTTTTTGAAGATCGGACTTGATTTGGTCATTTTACGGTAGTCCAAGTTTTGATCCTCTTTAGAAAAATTTGTAAATCAGTTTTTATGCTTCAAATTGTGATATATAAGGAATAGAATGTTTGACTAGTGCGACTTGTATACTTGATTGAACCATTTGCTGCATTGCTAGGTACCTAATAGTAAAATTTTATTCAGTTTTGGTTCTCATTTTGCCGCTTGGGGCGATTAGCTTGAAATCACTATTAATAATTAAAAAAAAAATAAATGAAGTCTGATTTTTATGCGATTTTTTTTTGCATTCTGTTCTTCGGTGACATCAATTTGAAATGACACAAAAAAGATAATCCGATATTTCATGAAAATGATAGTAATTCAATGCAACAGTTGTTCGTAATAGTGTTGAGTGGCATATTGCATTGCATGTGTCATTTATACTGTTGTTTGTCGTTTGCAATTGTTGTTTATCGAATATAATTGTCATTTGTCTTCATCATAAAGCAAAACACACATATAACATTGCAGTACCCGAAGTCCGTAAAAAAAGTTTTCAAGTTTACGACTACATAACAGACAGGTAATACTCAAAAGTATTCTTCTTGGTAAAAAGTCTGATTATCATTAAGACAAAAATGTTTGAAAGATCCCTGTTTACAGTATTCAACAAGCTATTGAATGAAGAAATATGTTTTTCGAATCATGCGACTCATGAACTGAATGGAATTGCTTTCATGAAAAAATGATGATATCGCGATTTCATAACTGACAGGTAATACTCAACAATACTCTCTTGGGTAAAAAGTCTGCTTAAACATTGCGACAGAAACATTTGAAAGATCATGTTAACAGTTCAACAACAATTGAACGAAGAAATGTTTTTCGAATCATGCGACTCGTGAATTGAATGGAATTGCTTTCATGAAAACCCATTATATCGTGACTACATAACTGACAGGTAAACTCAAAAATCTTCTTTGGTAAAAAGTCTTCTTAAACATTGCGACAAAAGTGTTTGAAAGATCGCTGTTAACATTATAAACAAACCATTGAACGAAGAAATATTTTTCGAATCATGCGACTCGTGAACAGAAGGAATTGCTTTTGCGAAAACCGATGATATCGCGATTGCGATTCTAGTTATTATTATTTTTCTAACCCTTTTTTGTGAACAGCATATCACCAGATAGAAAAAAGCCACAATTAGAAATTTTTACCAGTTCCTTATATTTATCTGAACTTGATCCTAACGTTTTAGAAAATTTTCATTTTTTTCTTATTTTTGCCGCTAGGGGGCGCTTTGAAAAAAATCAACAAATGCTAATAACCTGTTATTTGAGGTCCGATTCAGATGGGGGTTTTTTGCATTGTGTTCCTTGTCAAAAAACCCCAATCAAATATGATAGGTTTCAAAAATCTGCGTATATAAAACTTTTTACTCGGGAAAGGGTTTAAGTTCGAACTTTCGCAAAAAACAGTGAAAAGAGGGTAGGTCTACAAAAAAAGTGCCCATTTTTATTGGAATTGAGATAAAAGAATTTCGTTTGTTGCATATGATTTGCAATACATATACGCACAAAATATATGGGGTGGCGAATTCGGGAAATGCATGGTTTGTCCACAGTACGCGGTCAAACTTAACCAATATTTTCGAAAAATCAACATTTTCAAAGCAGGACTGTTAAGATTTTTTGCAGCTCCTGACTTTATTTTTAGTTCAATTTCTATAAATTTTCACATTTAATGTAAAACTATTTCTTAAGTGTCACATTATAAAAAAGTAAAAATGAATTGTAAAGGTCAAGGTCATATTTGGATAATTGTATATCAATTCGGCTTGAAATAGCTCAAAATCAAAAAACAATTCATAAACAATATATGAAAAAAAGAGGGCCAAGATGGCCCTGATCGCTCACCTGAGAAAAGTATCATTCATTGCCCGTACAAAACAGATTGCTTCAGAATTAAATGATGAGGTGAAACAATGTTCAGGAATTTCTGACCCCATCCACAAAAGATAACATCATGACAAACATTCCCAAATTTTGAGGGTGATTGGACCAAAAATTTGCCCTCAGAGTATAAACAAGATTTTTTCTAAGATTTGACCACTGACCTACATTTTTAAAACCCCCCCCCTTTAAACGGTTTAGATATCACAGACAAACAATCTACCAAGTTTTGGGGAAAATTGCATCAAAAAGGGGCCTTTATGTGAAAAAAGTTTTTTTTAAATTTTACCTATTTACCTACTTTTTCCGGGCCCTCCCTTTTCAAAGGCTCAAGAACATAAGAAAAACTTTTTGACCACGTTGGGGGAAGTTGGATTAAAAATTTTGCCTCTTGTCAAACAAATTTTTTTAAATTTTTACCACTTTTTGATCCAAACCCCTTTCAAGGGTTCAAGATATCATCAAACAAACATTTTACCAAGTTTGAGGAAGTTGGACAAAAAGGGGCCTCAATTTGAAACAAGTTTTTCAAAATTTGACCTACTGACCATTTTTACCAACCGCCCCTTTTTTTTTCAAAGGGTTAAGAATCCCCAAAGACAAACTTCGACCATTTTGGGAAATTGGATCAAAAGGGGGCCTTATTGAAACATCAAAATTTTGACGGACGCAAGTTTTTAAAATTTTGACCTACGACCTACTTTTTGACCAACCTGACCCTTTTTCAAAGGGGTTTAAGATATCATCAAACAAAATTCTGACCAATTTGAGGAAATTGGAAAAAAAATTGTGGCCTCTAGTGTTAAAAAAATTTTTTTTAATTTTTGACCTACACCATTTTTTACCCAAACCTCCCTTTTCAAATTTTTCAAATATCATCAAGACAAACTTTCTGCCCAAATTTTTTGGGAAGGGATTAAAAATGGGCCTCTATATGTAAACATAAAATTTTGAGGGAGACAAGATTTTTTAAGTTTGCCACTGACCTATTTTTTGACCAACCCCCCTTTTCAAAAGGTTTTTCAAAACATCAAGACAAACTTCGACCAATTTGGGAAAATTTGGGGATAAAAAACTTGGCCTCAGTTTAAAACAAAAAATTGTTAGGAACACGAGGCCGCGGACAATCAATTCCCAAAAGCCACCCAAAAAAAAAGTCGGGAGCAAAAAAAACATGTTTTTAAAATTTTTAATTTTTTTTAAAAATTTAGTGAATTTGACTGTTTCTAGGGAAAAACCCCCGGATTTCCAAAAATTCCCCCCCAATATTTGGGCTATATGCTTGCAAATCGATGCAACAAACAAATTTCATCGATCCTAAAAAAATGGGAGGTTTTTGTAACCCTACCCTCTTTTTTCCACTTTTTTCCAAGGTTCAAAATTCAAAACCCTCCAAACAATTTTTTTTTTCCTACTCGTATAAGAATCCATCATTTTGATTGGGTCAAAAAGGAAATTTTGTAAAAAAAACCCACAAATCGGTTTCAAATTTTTTAACAATTAGAAAACATGATTTCAGCATTGCCCCCCCATGGTAAATCGAAAAAATGGAAAAGTTTTTCCAATTAGGACATTTCAAAAAAGACTCCATGCCCAAAAAAAATTTATAGCGTACTTTTCTCACTGGGCCCAGCGGACCAAAAAAAAAAAGGGGGAAAGGAAAAAAAAAAAAAATTAAAAAAAAACAACAAACAACAGAAGAAGAAAAAGGGTTTTCGCCCTGCAGAGGCAAAACCAAAATTTTTATAAATATAGGGGAAAAAAAAAACACTTCAGTCCACAAACTTTTTTTAAAACCACCTTGTATTTCAAATGTAAAAACATACTTTTTTTATTCAAAATAAATATTTCATTTTAATTTTGGGCGAAGCTTTTTTATTGTTTTTTAAGTTATACAAACTTGTTTTTAAAAATTTTAAAAGGGCCTCAAAACAAATTAATACAATTCACTTTAAAATTTAAATTTTTTCCCCATAACTATGCTCATTAATAACCTGGTAATGCAACAGCAAAATTTTTTTTCCATTTATTTTTTATCAAAATTCTAATTCATGAAAAAGCCATTCAGCATAAAAAATGCAGGAAAAGGCAATTAACTTGATGATACATTTAAACATCCTGAACTTTAATAACAAATTTTTCTAACATGAGAAAACAACTCCCACCAAATTTTACCAAAAAATGAAAACAAAACAGATAAAGATTTTTCCAAGTCAAAACCCAACAAAACATTTCCCAAAAAATTTGTTTTTTGTAAAAACTGATGTCAACCCCCCCCCCCTTCCCTCAAACAATTAATTTTAAGGCAAAAGGACAAAAGCAAAAGTTAAATTAAAGGTTTACTATATTTGTTAAAGCTCCATACAGATAGGCCCCTTTTTGGGGACCTTCCCTCATCAATTTTTTTCCATAACGGGAAAAAATAAGTTATCTTTTAGCCAAGAAACGTGAAAAGGGGAATAAATCCAAAAAATTTAGGGCCCGAGTTTTTTAACCTTTCATGACACTTTTCTATTAATTTTTTTTTCCCTAAAGAAATTTTAATTTAAAAGCATGACAACTGGAGTTACTTAAGGCCAAAAATTTTTAAAACGGAAAAAAAAAACCAAAAAAACATTGAAATGGGTTTTGCCTAGTGTAAATGCAATTTGTCCATAATGTCCCCCCAACCTATAACTTTTAAATTAATTCCAAGTGCATGATTTTCCCCCAGAACTTTTGGAAATTAAATTTTTCAAAGGAATAACCCAAAAAATATTTTCAGAATTAAGGGTTTTTGTGCACTCAATTCCCTTTTTGGGGTCATTCACCTAGAATTTCAAATTATTGTCTCTTTGTGCATATAAGCTTTAAAAAAAAAAAAAATATGAAATTAACACAAGAGGGCCCTGTTTGGGCCCGGACGCTCACCGGTACATTACTTTTAAAATCAAATGACCCCGGGGGGGAGCCAATTTTTACCCCAGGGCATGATTTAAAATAAACTTTGGTAAGGTCTATTACCCATGTTACATACCAAAACTAAACTCCAGACCTTGTGGTTTTTGAAAAAAATTTTTTTAGTTTTTTTTTCCAAAAAATAAATCTATGTAAAATCAAGTGATCCCTGGGGCGGGGCCAATTTTCACCAAATATCAAACCCAGGCCATGTGTTTTCTAGTTTCTAAAAATAAGAATTTCAAGTTTTTTCTATATTAGCCTATGTAAAATCAGGTGACCCCAATGGCGGGCCAAATTTGACCCCAGGGCCATGATTGAAGTTTTTTCCTATTAGCCTATGTAAAATCAGGGACCCCTTTGGTGGGGCCAAGTTTGACCCAATGGTCATGATTTGTAAAAACGTTGTAGAGACCCAGTACACAATGCTACATACCAAATATCTAAACTCCAGGCCTTGTGGTTTCTGAGAAGAAAATTTTTCAAGTTTTTTTCTTTATTAGCCTATGTAAAATCAGTTGACCCCTATGGCGGGGCCAAATTTGACCCCAGGGCCATGATTTGAACAAACTTGGTAGTGATTTACTAGACAATGCTGCACACCAAATATCTAAACTCAAGGCCTTGTGGTTTCTGAGAAGAAGATTTTTCTAGTTTTTCCTATATTAGCCTATGTTAAATCAAGTGACCCCTGGGGCGGAGCCAATTTTGACCCCAGGGTCATGATTTGAACAAACTTGGTAGAGATCCACTAGACAATGCTACACACCAAATATCCTAACTCTATGCCATGTGGTTTCTGAGAAGAAGATTTTACAAGTGTTTTTTTCCTATATTAGCCTATGTTAAACCAAGTGACCCCTGAACGGGGCCAATTTTGACCCCAGGGTCATAATTTGTACAATCTTGGTAGAGAGTCATAAAATCATGCTACATACCAAATATTTAAACTCAAGGCCTTGTGGTTTCGGAGAAGAAGATTTTTCAAGTTTTTTTCTTTATTAGCCTATGTAAAATCAGGTGACCCCTTGGCAGGGCCAAATTTGACCCCAGGGCCATGATTTGAACAAACTTGGTTGTGATCTACTAGACAATGCTGCACAACAAATATCTAAACTCCAGGCCTTGTGGTTTCTGAGAAGAAGATTTTTCAAGTTTTTCCTATATTAGCCTATGTTAAATCAAGTGACCCCTGGGCGGGCCAATTTTGACACCAGGCATATTTGAACACACTTGGAGAGATCCACTAGACAATGCTACACACCAATATCTTAACTCTATGCCTTTGGTTTCTGAGAAGAAGTTTTTCAAGTTTTTTTCCTATATAAGCCTTTGTTAAATCAAGTGACCTCTGAGGCGTGGCCAAAATTTTTGACCCCAGGGGCATAAATTGAACAACTTGGTAAGAGCATAAGACATGCTACATACCAAAAATCAAAAGGCCTTGTGGTTTCGGGGAAGAAGATTTTAACAATTTTTTCCTATATTAGCCAAAGTTTAAATCATTGACCCCTGGGCGGGGCCAATTTTGACCCCTGGGGTGGGCCAATTTTGACCCCAGGGTCATTATTTGAACAATCTTGGTAGAGAGTCCATAAGATCATGCTACATACCAACAATAGGGCCCATGAGCCCTAAATCGCTCACCTGAATAAATAGGTTTACCCAAGGAACATCTGTACCAATTATTTTAAAATCTGGCCATAGTTTTGAAGAAGATGATTTTTAAAGTTTTCATATTTTTTTTTTTTTTTGTTGCCATGGCAACCAGAGTTCTACATGGATCAATTTATTTTAGCAACTTTTGTGATGGTTATCCAAGGATCATCCCTGCCAATTTAAAACAAATTCTGTCCAGTGGTTTCAGAGAAGATGTTGTTTAAAGGTTTCTCTATATACATATAAGGCAAATAAGCCCCGCCCCTGGCGGGCCAGTTTTTTTATGGATCGGAATAATTTAAGCAACTTTGGTAGAGGTTGACCCAAGGGAACATCTGTACCAATTTATTTTTTAAAATCTGGCCAGTAGTTTTGAAGAAGATGATTTTTAAAAGTTTTCTTTTTTTTTTTCTTTTTGTTGCCATGGAACCAGAGTTCTACAGGATCAAGTTTATTTTTGCAACTTTTGTGAAGGTTGACCCAAGGATCATCCTGCCAAGTTTAATCAAATTCTGTCCAGTGGTTTTTAGAGGAGATGTTGTTAAAGGTTTCTCTTTATACATATAAGGGAAATAAGCCCCCCCCCGGCGGCCATGTTTTTTTAAAAGGATCGGAATAATTTTAGCAACTTTGGTAGAGGTTGACCCAAGGAACATCTGTACCCAAAATTTTTTTAAAATCTGGCCAGTAGTTTTGAAGGAGATGATTTTTAAAAATTTTCATATTTTTTTTCTTTTCGTTGCCATGGCAACCAGAGTTCTACATGGATCAAGTTTATTTTAGCAACTTTTGTGAAGGTTGACCAAAGGATCATCCCTGCCAAGTTTAATCAAATTCTGTCCCGTGGTTTCAGAGGAGATGTTTTTAAAGCAAATTGTTGACGACGGACGACCCGGAAAGCCGGACGAAGGGGGATCACAAAAACTCACCTTGAGCACTTTGTGCTCAGGTGAGCTAAAAATGTGATGCACAGAGTTATGGTTCTTTGCACTGCACTTCTCCCCCCATGCGATCTATCCACCTTTGAAGTTAAAAGTTAATAGCTTTTACTTTATGAGTTTTTGCTCCGGACAAAAATTAAGTATGGAATTTTAAAAAAGGGCAATAACACCAAAAAAATGATGTGCAGAGTTACGGTTCTTTGCACTGCAATTCTCATCCATGTGATCTATCCAAATTAATGGCTTTAATACTTAAGAGTTATGCTCTGTACAAAGTGAGAGACAGACAGACAGACAACTCCGACAAAAACAATGTATCTCCCCCATATATAGATATGGGGGGAGACATAATGATACAGACAGCGAGAGGAAATAAATTTGTTTAATGTTCTCTTGTTTTAAGTCAATAATGGCATAACGATTTACTAAATGGAAGAGACAGCACAGAAGACAAAAGGCAAATGCCCATAAGACAGACGTCGATTGGTGCAACGAAGCATCAAACGTTGAGTGATGAATTAAATAAAATTCCATGATTTACAAAGCGGGGATATTCAGACATTACTGGAGCAGTAGGGGGAATGTAGACAAAAAATTTTTAAACCTTATATGCTGTTAATTATTTTAAATGTATTTTTCACTGTCAATTTGAAAAGATTGACTTGATTAGTGTCCTATATCTATTGATAACGTTAAATGACATCGAATTGTTATGTGTAATGGTGTGCCAGTTATGTTACTTTGTTTTTTTTTTAGTTCTGTTACCACTTTTTCGTAGTTTTTATTATTTTGTTGATCATGTTATATGTATCTGTTGGGGGGATAATTGTCTTTTCAAACGTGCAGGTTTCATATGGATTCATTAAATAAGTTAAACGTTATGAAGTAAGTCCAGGAATATTTTGAATACCCCTCATTTGACATGCATTTGCTTTGGCACATTTCTATAAATAAAAACTTACTCTGAATTCGCCTGTCTAAAACCCGAACCGAATATTTTATTTCTTAAAATAAAGTTGTCTGTAGACAGTGCGCTTTCACTATTCTTATCCTAAGTCACATTATAATCTTTCAAAAAAAAGTTGTCAATGATGTTAATGTCATACCTTAATATCACATAATGTCTTACGTACACAAGGACAAAATTGAGGTTTGTCGTCAAAAAGAAGTGTGCCAATAATGTCATTTATTGAAACAGACTAGAGTCCAGTCAATTGTAAATTTCAATTGACCATGCATGCTAAATTCGTTTCACCTCCCACAAGTTCCCAGCATTTTCATTGGTCAAATCGCAATCACAAGGTGACCCTATATATTTCTATGTGGAGTGAGTGGAAGTCCATATACTGTCAAGTACATTCATGTATACATGTTGGCAAACATAATTTTTAGCTGATTCGTCCATTTTCAAAACATGGTTTATATTAAACCCATTTTTTTTTTTATACAAAATTTTTTAAAACAGTTACCTGAAAGGGGGAAAAAGGTTTGTGTGACTAATGACTTTGTCATTGTCATGTAGATATCCTGTGTATGTTATTGTATTGAAACATTCCCACATCACAAACTTATAGAAATTCTTGACTTTTTGGAAGGAGCTCTACGCCATACACCGCCATCTTTGGGTCAAGAGTGACTCTTTTGCATATATGCAAATCGGGTTCACGAGTGTTTAAAAAAGGTCCACAAAGTTTTAAATAAATTTAAATTGCTAGATTTACATCTATATTGGGAATAATTTTATTATTTATCCCAAAAACATGAGTTGATATCTTAAAAATGGAAGAAAAGATTTACACCAAACTTCACGTGACATCAAAAATGAACGTCATGCATGTTTGATGCAAAATTTTGACGCCATATCTTAAACATAACATTAACAACTGTCTAAAAAGAAGCTAAGTATAAACATGGCGTAACTAACGGAATGATGACATCATATCGTAAAGGAACAGCGTGCCATCATAAAATTCTGCGTTTTAAAACTTTAAAGACTCCTTCGCTAACCTTTGAATTTATATCACATGCCCAATCACGTATCTGCTTCAAAATCTCTTGTATTCAGGTGGCATAAGAGGCATGAAGCTCCTTGCCACAGTCCATATTCACTAGATCTTGTGCCTATGGACTACGCAGTGTTCTGCGTTTGAAAGAGTTTCGCGGCAGGCGACTTACGGACACCATAGCAAACGGAATGCAGTTTGACTGTTTGTGAAAGGGTGTGATGAGGAGGAGTGGAACTGAAATATTTACCATCAATGGGTTGTCAGGGACGGCAAATGCATTTCATTTAGTGATGACTATTTTGAGTAATTATTACTTTTTGTCAAGTCAGGGGCGTCATGACTTCGTTGAACTCAAAATGTTCCGTATGTGAGTTGGTTATAATATTGTATTTATTACAGCATTTTTATTTGTTGCTGTACTCAAACAAATTTTTTCAAAACAAATTAAACATGGATTGAACCTTAAAGGAACCTTATTAGTTTTGTAGCATGTCCCTTCCTTTTTGTATAAAAATCAACTGATTACTAACTTTACAGATGACCCTCGTACATAGATGTACATGCAGTAACATAAAAAAAAAATAACCAAACCAAATATATCTGAAGAGAACTGTAACTACATACAGGATTTATAAAATTTAGAGAAATTTCCATTTAACTTATATTGTGGACATTGTGTTGTACAGATAATGAAAGATCAATACTTTGACTTAAAACATTATCATTACTCTGTTCTTTAGGTAGTTATTTGATAATTAATCATAACATGTGCATGATACATAATCAGAGATCTTATAATTATGTTGCTGATATTATATATTTTTGGAATCATATATTTTACAGAGGTATCATGGGTTACCATATATACAGTAGATTTCTGGTGGTATCACGGGTTCTCTGGTATCACAGTAATGTACTTTTGTAGGGAAAACTAAATTGCCAACCCCTACCTAATGACACCACTTTGTAAACCAGAAGTTGCAATTTTTATTGAAATAAAATCAAGAGGCCAAGATGGCACTGTGTCACTCACCTGAGTAAGATTGCTGGGTTAGGTATGATTACCAAAAATGTGGGATCTAAAGTGTTTGCAATGTTTTTCTAACATTAGACTAAGTGACCTAGATTTTGATCCTATATGTACCTAAATGTGCACTCATCTGGGATTAAAAGCAGACATCATTCATATCAAGTTTTATGAAGACTGGGACAAAAATGTAGCCTCTACAGTCTTCACAAGGTTTTTTCTGTGATTTGACCTGATGACCTACTTTTTGACCCCCATGTGACTCAGTTTTGAGCTCATCCAAGATTTCAAGTTGACAAACGTTCTGACCAACTTCCATGAAGACTGAGTAAAAATTGTGACCTCTACAGTGTTTTTATGCTCTTTCTAAGATTTGACCTGGTGACATACTTTTTGACCCCACATGACCCAGTTTTGAACTCATGATTACTTTTAGATTTACCCAGGTGACCCAGTTTTGACCAAAGGATCATCCCTGCAAACCAAAGGATCATCCCTGCCAAATTTAATCAAATTCTGTCCAGCGGTTTCAGAGGAGATGTCGTTTAAAGATTTCACTATATACATAAAAGGCAAATTAGCCCCGCCCCTTGCCGATCAGAATAATTTTAGCAATCTTGGTAGAGGTTTACCCAAGAAACATCTGTACTAAAACATTTTGAAATCTGGCCAGTAGTTCTGAAAGAGATGATTTTTAAAGTTTTCATATTTTTTTTTCTTTCCATGCCATGGCAACCAGAGTTCTACATGGATCAAGTTTATTTTAGCAACTTTTATGAAGGTTCACCCAAGGATCATCCCTGCCAAGTAATATCAAATTCTGTCAAGAGGTTTCAGAGGAGATGTCGTTTAAAGCAAATTGCTGACGACAGACGCCAAATGTAGGGTGATCACGAAAGTTCACCTTGAGCACATAGTGCTCAGGTGAACTTAAAATATTACTCTTTCAAAAAGTTAAGAAAAACTTAAATTTCATGCAGTAAACGATTTCCTACTATTTCGTGTCTGCTTATTACCTCATGTCCCCCACCCACCCCAAAAAAAAACAACATTTTACACAAAAA
>CM037785.1:17587327-17614155 GCA_021229015.1 Solen grandis | reverse complement strand
AAGTTTGGGTTTTCCAAATCCATAGAAAAATTAGGAGGAATTGCGCACAGAAGAATTGTTTACGCCCGCCTGCCGACATACCCCAATCTAATAACCACAGTTTTCCTTTGGAAAACCTGGTTAATGAAAGTTTCCAATCTGTAGTACAAATGCAATTTAGAGTTATGTGTCACAAACTATAATTTTTCATTTTCACAAATTCAAGGCCCGTAACCCTGTCAATGGCAACAATGATTAGATAAAATTCCCAGGTTCACAAGATCATGTTTTGAATAATAATATACCCATGAAGTTTCAAGTTTGTAGTACAGTCAACTTCGATACAACAGCATCCAATACATTAATGGCAAATTAGGGTTCCGGTACTGAAAGTCATGTAATTCATTTGTTCTTTATTTCTCTCTTTACAAAGAAAATTCAGTTTTTGGTTCAGCAGTAATTTTTGGCAAACAAATCTCCCTATTTTGGTGTTTTTACTTAACGATAGAGCAGCGGCCTTGTGGGTTAATCCTGCCACCGCGCCCAAAACCCTTTTTTTAGACAAAAAGTAAACCCTTGTGATCAAGAATGAGCCTTTAACTACATGTGCCCCATTTTTTTGCAGGGATGTAATTGTTTAAAAAGGGGAAATTTTTAAGGGGGTTGCGACTCAGTAGACCTGTGAATTTTTGAGAGTTGACAAATTCTATAAAAATTTACGGGTGTCACAAACAAAAAAATTCCTATTGTCCCAAATTAAAGGGCCCTGAAACTTTTGTCAACAGTAATGGAAAATTTGATAAAAATTCCCTTTGGTGCATAAGTTTTGTTCTGAATAATATATTCATGAAGTTTAAGTCGGGAAAATTTTAAAAAAATCCCTTTCAGATTTTATGCCTGTCACAAAGATTCGGGACGGATGAGAGTATGGACAGCCGTACGGACGGGAGGCAAATAAATCCCTGCAACTTTAATGACATGGGGCCTTTTTGTAGATTTAAAACCAGACATGAGATTTGGGGGGGTTTTTTTTTTAGGAAAAAGACTGTTGGACAACTTTGAAATTTAAACCCTTTTTTAATTTTGGGGTTGTCACCTTGATTTTAAACACTGAACATATTAACCTTCTTTTGTGGCACAAATGAAAAAACTAAAGGTTTGAAAATGTATGAAAAGGTGATATTGCCCCCTTTCAGGTAGCTTAAAAATTGATAAATAAATTTAAGATTAATTTTTGAAAATGGTTGAAAATGTTTTTCAAGGTTACAGGTGTTTTAGTGCGTAAAGCTTTGTAATCAGTTTTATCAAATATCAAAAACCTGTAGGAAAAAAAGGGACCCCCATCCAACCCTTTGGGTGTTGGTGGGGGACTTTTATTGGAGTGAAAGCCGGAGGCTGGGCATGTATTACGTTTAGATTCTTTTTCGACGATCGCGCTCTTTAAAAAAAAGACCCCGCGTATTTACCTTACCCAATCAACCCCGGGAAGTCAGGACACAAACCTGTAATATTTTAAAAGGGTTTGGGGGTTCCCGAAAAAAAAAACCCAAAGGGAGGGGGTAAAACCAGTCAAAAACATAGTCATAACAAAGGTAATAAAAACCAGAAAAACTTTCAAACCACAGGGAGGGCAAATACATGCTCAGCCCGGCTTTCACTCCAATAATTTTCCCCCCCCAAAAAAACCAAAGGCCCCTTGGGGGGGGGCCATTATTTTTGAAAAACCCTTTTGGGTTTTTCCATTTTTAAAAACGAAAAGTTTTAAAGTTGGGAAAAAAAACAAACCCTTTTTTTAAAAGGAAATAAACAAAACATGTTTAAAAACTTTTTTTTAATTTTAAACTCTTTTCACCCGGGGAAAAAAAACCTAAATTTTAAAATTAAAAAAATTTTTTTACTGGGAGGGGGTCTGCGGGACTGAAAAAAACTTTTCAAAAAAAAAACCCCGAAAAAAAGTTTGCTGTTACTGAAGCTGCCCAAAAAGAATGAGTTTTTTAAACCCCACGTCACATAAAACCCAAAAACAGCTGAAAAACGGGCCCCAAAAACCCATCAAAAAAACAGAAATTAGAAAAAACGGAAAAAAAAAGAAATAAGAAATAAAAAATTTTTTATTTTTTTCCGGATATTTTTTTTCCTTCTCAATAAAATTAAAAAGTTTATGCATAACCCCCCAAAGTCTTTTCCTCAAAATGCCTAAAAAAAAAAAAAGGTTTCCCCCCTTTTTTTTTTAAATAGAAGTTGTCTTTAATAAAGTAGGAAAATAAAACCTAAACAAAATCTTCCCCCCCCAAAAAAAAAATTTTTAAAAAGTCAAGGAAAAAAAATTTAAAATCTGTGCTCTAGGGGGCCTTCGCTAAAGCTATCAAAAATTTTCAACCTTTTTAAAATCAAAAGTTTAAAATCTGAATCCAAAAGGGAAAAAACTTTTTAAAAAAATTTTTTTAAAAAAAATTTGGGGCACACCCCAAAATGAAAACCCATATCTAGGATTAGGTGGACAAAAAATTTTAAAAAACCCCACCCCTTTAAAAACCCCAATATAAGAGACACTCCTGAAGAACACCTTAATTTTCCCCCCAAAAGGGGGTAAAGTTTCAATAACTTTGACTTATCAAATTTAGCCTAAAAAGGGAAAATTTTCCCTCACAAAAACAAACCCAAAAAAAAAAGAAAAAACCGGGTTTTCAGGGTTTGAAAGGGGGCTGCATCTCTTCCCACTACAAACCAAAAAAACCCCCCCGTTCCACCCCAAATTTTCCTATGTTTTTTTTGGGCCCCCTTCCCCCTGGGGCAAAAGTTTTAGGTTAAAAAGCCCCCCTGGGGAAGGGGCCCAATTTTTTGGGGGGGCAACCGTTTTCCAAACAGGGGGCCATCTTCAGATCTTGTTCAGGGGGTTGAAGCTGTCCGTTGTGGGCCAAACTAAAAAGGTTCGATGCCCCCGGAAATTTTTAACGGGGTTTTTAACAAAAGGGTTGTTTTAAAACCCAAAAAAAACCCTGTTTGTGTTTTTCCCAAAAAGGGGAAAAAGGAAAAACAAATCTCAACCCAAAAGTCCTAATTTTTTTTGATAATCCCCCTTTAAAACCCCAAAAGGGGGGAAAAAAAAATAGGGTTTTCCCCCAAACCCTTTCCCGAAGGGAAAAAAACATCATAATTTAAGATTTTTGGGTTTGGATCCCCCGAAAAAATAAAAACCCCGCTGTCTTTTTAAAACCCGGATGAAAAAAAAATCAACCCCCGGGTTTAAAAAATTGGGGCCCAAATTTTTAAAAAAAATCTCTTTTTTTTAGCTTTTCCCTTCAGGGGTTTTTCCCCGAAAAATTCCTTTAAAAAGGGGCCCCCAATTTTTCATTTCAAAAACCCCCCGGGGTAAGGATGCAAAATAAAAAATTTTTCCCCCTTTTCCCAAAAACCCCCAACCCCCAAAAAATTGAAACCAAAAACTTTCCAAACCCCAAAAGAGGCCCCTACCCCCCCTTTATTGCATAAAAAACACCCGAAGGGGTTTCGACTGAAAAGGGGATATGAACCTCTCTAACTTTTTTTAAAAAGTCCGCAAAGCATAAAAAAATGGAAAGCAGTTCAAAAAAATTTTTTAATAGAATAAATTAGCTTCGGTCTTTCCCATCTCCCTTTTAAAAAAATTCCCCGGGGGCCCCAAAATCAAAACCCCCAAAAACCAAAAAAAGGGAAGAAACCCGGCTGTTTTTTAAAAAAATTTGGGGTTTTCAAATTTTTTTCCCCCCTTTTTTTCACGGTTTACTTTCTTAATCCACCGCCCAATTTTTCTACTTTTATCATCAAAAAAGACCACATTATAAAAAGGAAAAAGGTGGTCATGTTAAAACCCCTTAAAATTTTTGGGTTCCCCTCCCCATTTTTTCTAAAAAAAAAGGGGGGCCCAACAAGCAAAAAAAGCTTTTTAAAACCCGGGGGCCCTTAAAAGATTTTTAAAACCCTTACACAAAACGGGGTTTTTTTTTAAGGGAAAAACCCGGGTTTTTTTAAAATTTTTTTTTTCCTTTTTCCCCCGTAAAAAAAATTTAAAAAATTTTCCGAATCAAGGGGGAAACCCCAAAAAAAAAAAAACCCCTTTGTGTGGGAAAAAATTGACAGACTTCTTTCTTGATGAAAAACCCCCGGGGATTTTAGAGTACTACAAAAAAATTTTTTTTCCCCTTCAAAAAAAAAGCCTTATCGTATTCTTTTTTAAAAGGGCTTAAAATTTAATAAGCAATTCCCCCAAAAAAACCAAAGCCCCCCCAAAACGGGCTTTAAAATTTTTAAAAAAAAAATTTGGGGGGCGGCTAAGCCAAAGGGCAAACAAACAAATTGTACCCCCTTTCCACCCCAAAAAAAAATTTTTAAAAAATTTAAAAAAAACATTTAAAAGGGGGAAAAGGAAAAATTTGCACCCGCAAATCTCCAGAAAAAATAATCTTTTTCCCCTAAATAAGTCAAGACAATTTGAAATTTTTTTGCTTAAAATGTTCAAAAATTTAAAAAAATTTTTTTCCCCAAATGCTTCAGTTTAAAATTTTTGGGAAAAAATTTTTCCCCCCTTTTTGGCTTGGGAACAAAAAAAAATTTTTTAAAAAAACAATTGGTCGGTTTTCCAAAAAAGGAAATTTAAAATTTTGGCCCCCTTTGGGGCAAAAAAAAATTTTTTTAATTTTGTTTCCCAAAAATTTTAGGGCTGGTGTGTTAAAAGCTTTTTTTCCCCTTTGGATTAAAATTTAAAAAGGGAAAAACCATAAAATAAAAATTTTAAAACCCTTTTTTTAAAAAACCCGGGGGGCCCTTTTGTAAAAGTTTCCCCAAGCCCCCAAAAATTTTTTAAAATTTTCCCTTTTTTCCAATTTCCAAAACTTAAATCTTTTTATCCCCCTTTTTTTGGGGGCATTTAAAAAAGGGTTTTTTTGATGGTTTTTGGTTTGGGTTTTTCCCTTTTTCCCACCTTTTTTTTTTGGGGGGTCTGGGGGTATGGGGGGAAAATTTCTCCCCTCCCCCCCCCAAATGGGAAAAAACCCCCCCCCAAACCCCCCAGTTCCCCCCCCCCTTTTGAAAACCCCAAAAAAGGGCCCTTTAAAACTTTTGGGTTTTTTCTTTTCCCAAAAGGGGCCCCCAGCACCCAAAATTTTTTTTTTTCTTTTGCCCCGCCCCCAAAACCCCAATTTTGGGGGGAAAAAAGGGCCCCCTTAAAATATAAAAAATTTTTGATTTTTTTTCAAAAAAATTTTGGGCCCGGGGATTAAAAACGCCTTCTCAAAAAAAGATAAAAAGGGGTTTTTTGCCCCAAAAAAGGAGTAAAAAAATTTCTGAACATCTCTTTACCCTTTGGGGGTTTGAAAAATATACTTTTTTGGGGGCTTTCGGGGGCCAAAAGCTTGTTACGGGCCCAAATCCCCCCAAGGCCCAAAGGGTTCGTTTTTTAAAAAAACCTTTATATAAAAGGGCCCTCTTTTTTTAAATTTTTCCCCAAAAAAAAAAAATTTTAAAAATTGTTGACAGATGGAGGACAAAAAATTGTCACGTTCTCAGGGTTTTTTTAAACTTTAAAACAAAGAACGTGTCTTTTTTGCGAAACAAAGGCATTTTTAAAATGGGGGGAAAAAGGGGACTAAACAAGGTTATTTTTTCAATTTTTTTTTAAAAACCGGGGAAGCCCCCCATTCATCTTGTGTCATTAATTTTGGGGCCCAAAAGGGGCTTCCTCAAATTTTGGGAAAAAAAAACCCCCCTTCATTGTCTTCAATTTTTCCCAAAATTTGCGGTTTGGAGCTTATCTTCAAAAAGGTCAATATCTGCTGCACCCAAATTTTTAACTAAATTTTTGGGGGGGGCCCTTTTAAATCAAAAAGGGCCCCCGGGGCTCCCCCCTAAAACCCAAAATTTTTCCCCCCAAAAAAACCAAAAAATCTTTTATTTAAAAATTTTTAAAGGGGCCTTTTTTTCCCCTTTTTTTTTTGGGTTTTTCCTTTTTTTTTTTTGCTTTTGTTCAAAAGGAAAACTTTAACATTTCTTAAAATAGGGGGGTTTAAATTTTTTTGGGTTCCCCAAAAGTCAGTCTGCCCACAGAAGGCAGGGGGCCCCTTTTTTTAAATTTTTTAAGTCGTCCGCCCCCAAAACCCAAAACCCCCAGAAAAAAACCCCTCATCGACGGGGGAAAGGGGCCCGAGGGGTCGCCCCCGGCCCCCGAAAAAATTAACGTCAAAAAAAAACGGGAAAAAAAAATAAATGAAAAAAACCCAAAATTTTCTTTTTTTGGGTTTGGGGGGCATTTTTAAAAAAACCCCAAAATTTCCCAAAACAGTGTAAACCGAGGGAAAACTTTTCGAGCGCCCAAATTTTTAAAAAAAAGGGTTGTTTTTCCCGATTTCCCCGGGTTTTTTATTGGGAAAAGGGATAATCCCCGGAGTCTTTTTTTTAAAGGGGGCCCCCATCGCGAAATGATATGCATCGAAATTTTTAAAACCCCAAGGTTTTTAAAGGAAAAAAAAATGCTTTTAAATGAGAAAAAATTTTAAAAAAAATTAAAAAAAAATAAAATAGTTTTTAAATTTTTTTCAAATTATCTATAAATTTGGTAACTTTAAAAATTTCAAAAAGTGTTTTTAAAATTTAATTTAGAAATTTCGGAAATTTTTTAAAATTTTTTAAATTTTAAAAAAAGCTTTTTTAAAAACCCTTTTTTTTTTTTTTGTCAAAAATTTAAAAAAAAAATTTTTCCCCCGTTTTTTTATTTAAAATTAAAATTTAAAAAAAAAAAAAAAGGAAAAAGGGGTTTTTTTTTCCAAAATTTTTAAAAATTAAAATTTTTTCGTCATTTTCAAAAAAAGAAAAAGTTGATTAAAAAAAGTGAAATCGGGCTTTTTTTTTTTAAAAGGGGCATTCCCTTTAATTGGTTGTTTCTCAGCCTAATCAAACTCAACCCAGAGATTAGGGTTATAAACATTGTTAAAGTTTAAGATGGTTTTTTTAAACAAGAGGGCCTGATGGCCCTTGATCGCTCACCTGGTATCATTAGGCTATGTAAAAACAAGTGACCCCGGGGGGAGGGCCAATTTTTGACCCAAGGGCCATGATTTTGAACAAACCCTTAGTAAGGTCTACTAGCCCCATGTTACATACCAAAAATATAACTCCAAGCCTTGTGGTTTCTGAGAAGAAATTTTTCAAGTTTTTTCCTATTTTTAGCCTTTGTTAAAACAAGTGACCCCTGGGGTTGGGTAAATTTTTGGGACCCTTGGGCCAGATGTGAACAAACTTGGAGATGTCAACCTTGCCCTTGTTACATACCAAAATTTCTAAACTCCAGGATTGTGGGTTTCTGAAAAGAATTTTCCTAGTTTTTTTTTTCTAAATAAGCCTATGTAAAATCAAGTGACCCTGGGGCGGAGCTAATTTTGACCCCAGGGTCATGATTTGAATAAATTGGTAGTATCAACTAGAAAATGCTGCACACCAAATATCTAAACTCCAGCCTTGTGGTTTCTGAAAAGAAAATTTTTCAAGTTTTTTTCCTATATTAGCCTATGAAAATTTAGGTGACCCCTGGGCGGGCCCCATTTTTTTTCCCAAGGGCCAAGATTGAACAAATTGATAGAGCTACAAGACAATACTACACACCAAATATTTAATCCAGGCCTTGTGGTTTTTACAAAAGATTTTTCTTTATTTTTATTTTTCCTATATAACCCTATGTAAAATCAAATGCCCCCCTTTGGGGGCAAGCTAATTTTGACCCCATGAGAGTCATGATTTGAAAAAAATTGGTAGAGGTGCACTAGACAATGCTACATACCAAATATCTTAGTTTTAGACCTTGCAGTTTTGCGAAGAAGTTTTTCAAAGTTTGCATTTTTTAAAATCTATTTTTAGCTCCTGTGACCTACTTTTCAACCAATCAAAATAATTTGAAACAACTTTGATAGAGGACCCCATAAGGAGATTACTGTGAAGTTTGTCAAAATCCATTCAGCGGTTAAGGATGAGATGTTGTTTAAAAGGAAAATTGTTGATGCCGGGGCGCACGGAGGGACGGACGGACAGATGGACAGAGACTATTACCATATCCCCAACCCCCCTTTTTGGCGGGGGATAAATATTTTCAAAATGGGGTCAGGTTTTAGGAGAAAAAAATCTTACCTGTTTAAGTTACAGGCATTCACTGTAAAAAATTGGTTATTTTTTGAGGCAACAATTTTTTTTTAACCGTTTCACTACGTTACAGAAAGCGCAAAGGATATATGGTGACAGTTTGTGCCAAAGAAAAATTTAAAATTTTGACTTTTGGTTTCAAAGGTCATTCATGCCAAAAGTCATAATTTCTACCATGTGGTTTCAGAGAAAAAGCGTTGTAAACACACAACAAAAAGAGGGAAAAAAGCAGAAAAATCATAATAGCTCACCTAACACAAATTTATGCCTGGTGACTAAAAAGCCCCCCCCCTTTTTTTCTAGAGCCTTTTAAAGGGATTACACTGCTGAACTTAAGTACCAATAAATTTTCAAAAAAAATTTTGTATTATGAATATTTTTTTCAAGTCATCCACCTTTCAAAAAACTAATAATTAATTTGGATGGGCGGATGGACACCGGACGCCAAAACTTCAACGATCCTAATAAGCTCATCCGGCACATTACACAGGTGAGCTAAAAGGTAAAAAATAAGGGGGGAAAAAAAAACAAAGAATGAGGTCAGACAATAAACAAATTTTTAAGATACCAGAATCATTCCAGTATATTTCTAATATTTAAAAATTAAAAAAAAAAATGGATACCCTTCTGGGCAGTTTCTATGTTTTGTCAGTATTGCTCTATCATGTCATTTTGATCCACTACACGTCATCACCTATAACTTTCTCCTAACAAAATGACATATTGCACGACACAATGTCATGCAGTAATTATATCATCAACATTGCAATGAAAATCTGACATTTGTTGTACTTGGGCCATCTTTCTTCTTAAATTATATAAAAAAATCTTTAAGTTATTTTTAAATCAAAAGAAATTGGATCATTTACCTAATACATGAAATAAAATTATTAAGCATTGCATTCCATCAAATATTATACTGATCCTTAATGGACCTGTAAAATGAACATTTGTGTTGCCTCGTTACCAAAGAATTTAATAAATATATTATAATTTTTTATTTTTCATTTCTTCGTAAAGTTTTTAAACATGAGGGCCATGAAGGCCCTGAAATCGCTCATCAGAGGACCCAAGGTATTAGTGGGTGGAAAAGAAACAGCAAATATCTTATGATATATAATGGAAAATGGGCTCTGCCCCATTGAGCCATATTTTTCAACAGATCCAAATAATTTTAAGTCTTGATAGAGAGTGACCCAAAGACTTATTAAACAAAGATTGGCAACTAGTTTAAATCTCACAAAAGCATGTAACAAATTATCCAATTCTCGCAAAGTTATGTTTTAAATACAGTCGAACCACGGCTATTCGAAGTCCTGGGGATCGGCATTTTATTTCGAGTAAGGCATGTATTCCAATAACCCAAATAACGTCAACCGTAGAGACAAAAACCCACCCCACCCACTTTTTCATGCAGTGAACGTAATACAAAAATGTATTCTTATTAGAATGTGTTACTTTGATGTAGAGACGTAAATGAAAACTACTATAGACAATTAATTTTTATTTTATAACTTTCATCTTTTATGCATAAATGATATCGATGCATTGATAATAAATGCATACGTCAATAACAAAGATACATACATACATTTATCAGGTCTGACTAAATCACATGGACTACACTATCCATATCAAGTTGTTTTTTTAAAATTTTTCTGCAGTTGCATTACGTTTAATATTTACTTTCGCAATCCAAAATACATATCACATACCTATAAAATCATCAATCATCACCTTTATCTTTATAATTGAACTGCACAAACATCCAATCAATTAACAACTTAAGCAAACTGTTAGCGGCCGTCTCCCACCCGTTTTGGTAATTTATTGACGTTTGGGCCTTTCCATTGTTTTTGTTTTCAAAATGAAATTTTTGAAGTAAAATTAATTTTAAGTAGTAAATACTTACCTGTTATTACTTCAGGTATGTGTCTATTTGTGCACAGCTTCCAAAACAGAGTCCGCAAAATAAACCATTCCCTAAACCCCCTAGTTACCGGAAGTGTAACCCCCGTTCTCCAATTGTATATGAAGCCATCGAGGGATACAACCACCAGCAAGCGGGGAGGGAGGTGGGACTCTGTAATAACAGGTAAGTATTTACTAATTAAAATTAATTTTACTTCAAAAATTTCATTTTAATAGCATAAATACGTTACCTGTTATTACTTCAGGTATGACTTCGTCGCTAAGGTGGGAGGTTGCTAACAAAGAACCTTGATTGCAGCGACACCCGAAGTAGAAAACGACCAAAGCCGCCGATGGTAAAACGCTCTCGAAAGAGCGAAAAACGTCAGACAGGATGATTAAACTACTGTCTGAGCCACTACAAGCGGACCCAAATCCGCAAGGTTTTGTGATTGGTTAGCCAGTGAGCGGAGATAAAAGGAAGAAAACGTAGTAGAAGACTTCCAAGAGGCCGCTTTAAGAATATCATCCATGGGGATTTATTCAAGAAAGCCCAAGAAGCAGACAAAGCACGGAGCTCATGTGGTCTAATTCTTAAAAAGGATAGATCCCTGTCCGAAAGATTGAATAGGCAAACTTGATAGGTGAGGCTACCCAACGAGATATTGATGCTGCCGAAACTTCGCCCCCCCCTTTTATTGGGAGGAAAAGACGAAGACGACGACCCCGTAAAGATTTAACCTTCTGGAGGTAAAACTTCAAGGCTCTAACCGGACAAAGAAGCCGATCAGGATCACCCCTAGCGCAAGACCTAGCAAGGCTCGGAATAACTACACGAGGGGAACAGACCGAAGGGAGTTGGGTTTTCGCAAGGAAACCAGGTTGAAAGCTCAAGGATACAGAGCCATCAGATTTGTTAAAGCGTAAATAGCCTTCCTCGGTAGAAAAGGCATGAATTTGGCAACGACGTTTAGAAGACGCCATTGCTATGAGAAAGACCGTCTTCCATGTTACGTGCAGGAGAGAAGCCTCAGAAAGAGGTTCAAAAGGTGCCTTAGTAAGAGCCAGTAAAACACAAGAAAGATCCCACTTTGGAGTTAACGAACGAGAGACTGGCCTAGACAGTTCAAACGAACGAATAATTTCCGAAAGATAAGGATCCGAACCAAGGAAGAGGATCTGTGAAACTTAAGAGTGTTCGATAACATGGACCTATAACCCTTGATAGAACTGACCGCAAGTTTTTTCTCGTTAAAAAGAAAAACTAGAAAGTTAGCGATTTCTCTGACAGGAGCTTTGACCGGATTAATCTGCCGTGCGATACACCAATCACGGAAGACCTTCCACTTTGCCTGGTAGACAGATCGAGTAGATTGTCTCCTGGCCTTAGAGATAATAGAGGCAACTGTTGCCGAAAATTTCTTCTGTCTAACTCGCTGTTGGATTACATCCAAGCGTGAGGACGAAGAGCGTAAGGATTGTCGTGTAGGACCCTGTTCCGACCTTGTGACAGAAGGTCCGGAACCTGGGGAAGTTCTACAGGATAGTCTATCAGAAGATCCAGAAGATCCACGAACCAAGATCTCGTTGGCCACAGTGGAGCTACAAGAGGATCCGGCACTGAGATCGCAGGATTTTCCTTAGAACTAAGGGAATCAGAGAAAACGGTGAAACGCATAAGCAAATAGATGATCCCAGTTTACAGAGAGAGCATCTATCGCCCAAGCCCGGTGATCCGATACCGGTGACACAAACAGTGGATGTTGGTTGTTCAGCCTGGTAGCAAATAGATCGACAGACGGAGACCCGAAAATCGCAAACAGAGTTGTTGCGATCCGAGGAAGTAACTTCCATTCCAAGGGAGAAGAGAATGCCTGCGGGATAGTTGGTCCGCTAAGACATTTAGACGACCCGGAAGATGTCTGACTTGAATGAGTACCGAAGACACCTGACACCAATGAAGAAGGTGCCATGCTTCCATGCACAGAGAAGGCGAGTGCGTCCCCCCTTGTCTGCGGATGTAAGAGACAACAGTCGTGTTGTCTGTAGATACTGGAACAGATTTGTCTCGAATGAGAGGAGAAAACTGTCGTAAGGCTAGTAGAACCGCTTTGAGTTCCGGGTTGTTGATATGAAGAGAACTGTCCCGAGGGGACCAAAGACCCGAGGTTGTGAGACCCAGAGGTTCCAGATGAGCACCCCAGCCTGACAGACTGGCATCCGAGAAGAGGAACAGTTCCGGTTGAGGGGGAGAAAGAGGAACACCCTCTCGGAGAAACGAGGGGAATTCCACCAACTGAGATGATGAACCAATTCCGGGGAAACCAGAAGAATGGTCTGCAAATGGTCTCGACTGGGACGCCAGATCGAGAGTAGGATAAATTGAAGAGGTCGCATGTGAAGGCGGCCCAGTGGAACAAGATCCGCTGCTGCATTGAGTACACCGAGAAGCGATAGAAATTCGCGGCTGAGATCGATTGCCGACGCGAAAACCCCCGAACCAGAGTTAGAAGAGACATAATTCTGGGTTCCGGAATTCTGATCCTGTTTAGGTCGGTCAGAAACTGCATCCCGACGAACGTGAAGTTCTGGGAGTTGAGGATGAAGCCTAGCCGGAGAGCTAGGTCTGTCACCCATCGAAGTTCGTCGAGAAGAGCGACTGGGTCCATGTGAAGAAGAAGCCAGTCGTCGAAATACGCCAGGAGGCATGAGCCGCGAAAATGAACCCTGGCGACCAGAACCGAAACTATTTTGGTGAAGATTCTGGGGCCGAAGACAGGCAGAACGGAAGGGCCTTGAACTGGTAGACAGTTGACCATCCGTAAAGCGAAGGTATTTCCTGGAATGAGGATGGATAGATACATGGAAGTAGGCATCCGATAAATCCAGGGAAACAGCCCAGTGACCGGGGAGGACGGCTGCCCTGATCGACGAAGTTGTTTCCATTTTGAAGTGTTCCTTCGGAATGAAGGAGTTTAGATGAGATAGGTCTATGACCGGTCGAAAACCGCCGTCCTTCTTGGGAACCAGAAAGAGACGGCTGTAAAACCCCGGAGAGGTTGGAATCGAGACCCTTTCTACCGCTCCTTTTTTCAGATGATCTGAAATAGCGAGTCCCAGACGAGGATGATTGGAGGAGAGATGAATGTGAGAGCGTGACAGTGGAGGGGGACGACTGAACGGAACCCGATAACCGTGTCTCACGATAGACAGGACCCATTTGTCGTCGGTGATTGTCTCCCATTGCTGAATGAAATGAGTGAGTCTGCCGCCTACTGGAAGGGGCAGAAACACTCTTCCTCCTAATCGAACGTCTGGAAGAGGAAGCGGAAGAAAGGACGTACCCTAGGGCTTACTCCTACCCCTTTGACTGGCAGAGGTAGAAGAAGGGGTGGGGGGCGATGAAGGAGGAAATCGTGGTCGCTGAGGACCAGATTGGCGAGCGCCCCTGGAAGAGGGATTACCTCTGAAAGGAGATTGAGGTTTACCCTTTTCCGAGTCCTTCGGGGATTTACCGGTAGAAGCCGAAGGCTTCTTCGGTATCCGGAATTTAGGGGGAGCCGAAGTAGGAGTGCGGGGTTGGAAGGCCACCGCTCCGTGCTTTGCTCCTCCCTGGAGGCATCCGCTACTTCCTTGATTCGGCCCCCAAAAAGGGACGAAGAAGAAAGAGGGGCCGACCTAAGCTTTTCTCGAGAAGAGGAGAGAAGTAGCTTGTTGGGGCCGTCCAGGATGGCATCCCGCCTGCAGCGAGTCATCTCTGAAGAGAGAGAGAGAGATAGCAAAATAGAATGTTTTGCAGTCGCTGCTAAGGCCTCTAAAAGAAGCCTGACGGAAGAAGATAAGGCATCTTTTTGCTGTAGTTTGACCGAAAGTGCGGCCACGAAGGAGTCAGTGTGAGACGAGATGCCGGAAAGAAAGCGGGAGCGTTGCTCCCAGCGATCCAAGACCTTCTGCTGAAGCGGTAAAGAGGAGGGGACCTTGAGCCGGAGCCGACTCGCATCTAGGTCCAGTTTCGGAGGGTGGATAGAAAAATCACCCTCCGGAAACTTGTAGGTCTTGGGGTTAAAAACCCAAAGGCCGAAGGTCTGAAGTGGGAATAAACCAGCCCGGTCCTGGCTTGGAGGAGGAGGAAGATTCGAAATCCTCCAGAGCCGAACGGACGACCGGAGAGATAGGGAGCAACTCCGGTTCGACTGATTTGGTTTCCTTAGGCTTACCGACAAGGTCGAGGTAACCATCGCACCTCTTACGGGAGGGAGGAGGGCCGGTTTGCACACTGATGCAGGTAAGGTAGCAAAGACCTCCTGAACAGCCCTGTCCATGGAAAAACGACTGTCGTCCTCGTCAGAGAGAGGATTGTCAGTACGAGGTTCGGAAGGAGCGCTGGATCGGCGTGAGGTGGCCGAAAGAGGCACGTCCTCGGCGAATAAGGAGTCCTCCTCCGGAGCATGAAGGGAGATTTCATCCTCCAAGTGTCCGCTCAGAGCAGCCCCTCTAGTAGGAGGGTTGCGAGTAGAGGGAGGAGACCCAGCCTCAGGCGAGATGGGGGAGCATCCTGAGGGGGAAAGCCCATAAAGGGAAATGGAGGGAAGAAGGGCCACATAGGGGGCTGTGCAGAAGAAGCGCCCTGTGGCCCCGAGGAGGGAGAAGACTGAAGGAACAGTCTGTGATCTAAGGTCTCTGGTGGAAGAGAAACCCGATCCCTCCTAGAAGATGAAGGCTCGCCCGGTATGACAGGGGGGGAGGCAGAACTGAAATGCCTGGCATATTCCCCCATCATGCGGGACCACCACGTGGAAGGATCGAAGGTATGAGGTTGCGCTGAAAAATCCGCACCTTGAACCTTCGAAGACGTGGTAGAGCATAAAGGGGACCGGTCCCTAGGAGCAGAGCTAGGGGACCGGTGACCGGGAACGGTTGGGGGGCCGTTTCTTGGGCACCCTTGAACACGAGGGAGCAGGTGGCCGAAGCGGAGAAACCGCAGGGCTGCCTGAGGAAAAACTCGAGTCCGAACTTTTTTCAGTTAGAATCGGCGAAGACCGGTGACCCACACGCCTAGAGTGGTGAGCCGACCTGGCCGTTGATCGGTGACGATCTTTTGCCGATGACCGGTGATGACTGGTCTTGAGTCTCTGAGACCACCTTTGACCGGTGCCCGGTGATTGATGACCGGTGCCGGGCTTTGGCGGTGACCGGTGGTCGGTGACCGGTCCTGACCGGTGACCGGTCCCTGGTAGACCCGGGACCGGTCCGTCAGACGATGGGGTCTTGACCGGTGACCGGGGGCCTTGATAATATCAAGCAAATGACCGGTCAGCCCGGTGACCGGTCGGAGTAGTCTCCTTGCGGCACCCTGGGGCTAACACAAGGAGAGCCGGACAGGGAGCCAGGAGACGAAGGCGGCCTCTCCGGAGAGGGGCGGGAAGCCTTCTTCCTGGGAGGGGGAGAGGGACTCCGACCCCTAGCAGCACTGAACCCAGAGAAGGAGGAGGAAGATGAGGCCTTCCTTTTCCGGGATGAATAGGATCGACGTGAAGAGGCTTTCTTCCAGACCTCTTCGGACCACGAAACACAAACAGTGCAGGTGTCATCCCTGGAGCACCCCGAGCATGAAAGGCAGGACTGATGGGAGTCCCAGGACGCCTTGACATGTCCGCAGGAACCCCGAGACTGCGACATTGAAAAATCAATACAAGAAAGAACAATGTAAGCAAAATAAAAACGGGAAGACCGAAGAAAACCCGTACAAGAAAATTCTCGAAACGAGACAACAGTATATATATACAAAATCAAAAGAATACCAGTGCCACGGGAGCCGAAGCACGGAAACCCGTGACACAAGGCAAAAAATCCCGATACGGGACGGGGATTGAAAATTCTACACGATATAGAATAAAAAACAATATAAACAACACAGCCGAGGCTATGAAAAGAAAAAAGGAGAGCTGTAGCGCACAGAAGCTATCAAGAAAGGGACACGCTAGGTTACCCACAAAAACTCGATGGCTTCCAAAACACAATTGGAGAACGGGGGTTACACTTCCGGTAACTAGGGGGTTTAGGGAATGGTTTATTTTGCGGACTCTGTTTTGGAAGCTGTGCACAAATAGACACATACCTGAAGTAATAACAGGTAACGTATTTATGCTATTAAAATGTCGCCGGTAATAAATGTTTGTCAGCGACATCGGATAAGGAGGTGCGAAAATCTTCAAATTCACTGGCACAGGCCGAAAAATCTTTTTGGATGAGGCCAGGTATCGAATGGCACAAATTTGATAACCCAGATATTTTTATATAGAAATAAGAAGGAGAGTGATTGGGACCAACAAAGTATTTCGAATGACACCGGGTATTTGAATGAGAGGTGGTGGAGTAACCGGGGTTCGACTGTATCTTCTTTTCTATTGAAGATATGTGAAAATAAATTGTAAGAACATTACAATACAAACAAATTGATACCTTATGTATTAAATGTATTAATATCAGTCAAGAAATAAAAATTTTTTTAGGTAAAATAAACAAAAGGGCTCACCTGAGTACCACTGCTCTAAAGGAACAATCTTGGTAGAGGTTTACCCATAGAACATCTGTGCCAAAACATTTTGAAATCTTGCCAGAAGTTTTGGAACAGAAGTCTTTTAAAATTTTCACTATATACATTTAAGGCAAATCTAGCCCCGCCCTGGTGGCAATGTTTTTTTTACAGATTGAAATAATTTTAGCAGTCTTGGTAGACTGTTACCCAAGGAACATCTGTACAAAAACATTTTGAAATCTGGCCAGTAGTATTGAAAGAGATAATTTTTTAAGTTTTCATATTTTTTTCTTTCCGTTGCAATGGCAACCATAGTTCTACACGAATCATGTTTATTTTAGCAACTTTTATGAAGGTTGACCCAAGGATCATCCCTGCCAAGTTTAATCAAATTCTGTCCAGTGGTTTCAGAGGAGATGTTGTTTAAAGTTTTTACTATATACAGTAAAACCTTGAAACATCGAACACCCAGGGGGACAAAATTTTTGTTCGGATAATAGGTAGTTCGCTGTTTCCGTATCTAAGGGTTTTGATAAAATATGTACATGTATGTGTTGTTGAATGTTCGTCATGTGTGTTATTGTATACTATTATTTATTGTTGAAGACGTTATGGCAAATTTATTTATGTTTAACATAATCACTTCTTGAAAAAGTCTGTTATTGGTTTCTGCACAGCGCTTTTGTGTTCAAAAGTAGCATGTAACAAAAACCTGTTTAAATGGAACATCATTTGAAGTTCCCTGTCAGCTTCAGCTCTTGTTTCATGTAGCGGCGCAGAACGTCACATGCGTTGTTTGCTTCCTGTATAGTGGGTACAGGTATAATGCTGCTCTCGTCATCATCTTCGTCGTCGTCTTCGGCTTCGTATTCAGATGCGTTTCTGGTCATCAGCAGATCTTCTAGGATAGTTGACTCGTTTGTTTCAGCACATACAGGAATTTCTCTCTCAAGCTTATTACATTGCTCTATGTTTTGATTCCTTAAAATCAGAGATTCCAAGTCGTTCAGCAAATCTGCTTGCCTGCTTTAAAAGAACTGGTCCTGATATTGGGATATCATTATCTCTTGCCTCACGAAACCAGCGCAGAGTAGCAGTTTCTACCTCTTCATACATTCCATTTCTCATGTAACGCCGTTTAGGGCCAAATTTGTTGTACCCGTCCTTTATTGATTCACTTTGCTTAACCCAGCCGGTAAGTGTGTTCTTCGGGATGCCGAACATCTTCGCTATTTCAGTCTTTGACTTAATTCCTTTCTCTACCTCTATTACCGCCTCATATTTTGTTTCAATTGTTTTCTGTTCTCTCTTTCTCTTTATACCACGTCCTATCGCTGACTTGGCCCCGTCTCCGGGTCCTTTACCAAGTTGCTCAACGTGTTGATCCATCTGTTCAGACATGTTGAATGAATGTTGTAGTAATGAGTATGACTTTTATATCCAAAACGTACTGCAATTACTTTAATCAAATAAATGCAAACAGAAGCATAGCTTGACATGCATAAAGGCAGGCTCGCGCCATGATTTACTCTTGCAAATTTGCGAATTACTCGCATGTCAGACGGATACCTGTAAATGTGAAAAATACCGAATCTGAGCTTGGGCCCACCGCGTGCCTATTGTTCGGATAATGAGGCGTGAATATCGTTAATTATCACACCAGCGGACTGCCAGGTGAGTTCGATAGTTCCAATTATGCAGATTCTAATTAACCGCACTCGAATATATGTGTTTATATAAGGAATAGGTTGGGACTTAACTTACTGTTCCGAAAATCGGTAGTGTTCGGATAAAAACGATTCGTTAGAATAAGGTTTTACTGTACATATAAGGTAAATTAGCCCCGCCCTGGTGGCCATGTTTTTAAAGGATTGGAATAATTTGAGCAATCTTGGTAGACTGTTACCCAAGGAACATCCGTACAAAAACATTTTGAAATCTGGCCAGTAGTTTTGAAGGAGATGATTTTTAAATTTTTTATATTTTTTCTTTCCGTTGCCATGGCAACCAAAGTTCCACATGGATCAAGTTTATTTTAGCAACTTTTGTGATGGTTCACCCAAGGATACAGGAGTTTCCTATCTCTGTTTAATATATCTTTAAGTGACCCAAGAAATATATGTGCAAAAAAACAACAACTTTGAAATCCATGCAGTGCTTTTGGACGAGAAGATCTTTTCTAAATTGTACTAAATACATGGAAAATGGACTCTGCCCCCCCTGGCAATATTTTCTGACCGATCCAAAAGATTTTTACGATCATAATAAATAGTGACCTTGAAACATCTGCGCCAAAAACCTTTGAAATCAAAGAAAACAACTGTGCAAAAATATTTTGAAATCCAGTCAGTACCTTTAGACGTGAAGATTTTTGAAGTTTTCACATTTTAACCCCTTTTAGTTGCCATGGCAACCAGATTTTGGTATGGAATTTAATTCTTTCTCTGAACAACTTTGGAAGAAGACCACCCACAGAACATTCCTGTTAAGTTTTATAAAAATTAGCTCAGTAGTTTAGGAGAAGATGTCATTTAAGTTAAATGGACGCCAAACTTTCATCGGTTTTGGCAAAGGTGAGCTAAAAAGTATAAGATATTATGGCAAGAACAAAAATGCTAAACTTGAATTTTTTGCTCCTGTATATGGGTTTAAGATAAGCAAACTGAATGTAACATAATGGGTATTTCTGAAAAAAGCAATCCATTTTTGGACTGAAAGAAAGAGAAAAAGGTGCAGCTTAACCATTAAAAGTTATTGATACAATATATCAGAACAAACACTCTATGATTTTTCATAAAGACTGAGCTAAAATTGTTGTCATGTAGGTATAAAGAACTCTCTGAGTGCAAAATTAATTAAGTCTGGTGCTTATATGAGATACAGGATTTATTTCAGGCATTTCACACAGAGCACTCCTTCCAAGAAAAATTAAAGTAAAAATTTTATCTAACACAGTCTACAAGATGTAATCAGTGAGTTCAAATCTGCCTTGCTAATTAAAAGAGACATGAATCATTACCACAAAGCACCTGTGAAATATAAAGTTTTCCTGCACATATGCAGGTATACTGCGGCTAACACAATACCTTGCATTAATACCTTTCAAATAGTGACTATACACCTTATAACCTTTAATATAAACACCTTCAATGCAACTGTATATTTCCCTTAAGAAACTGGAACTATCACTGAAAGTGATGAATACCCCTGTCATGTAGCTTTTTCATTGACCAAAAGCTGTAAAACAGTGACCTTAAAGCCATGGGCTCACTGGGCAATAGGGTTGCAAGTACAGTCGACTCTCAGTGTCTCGAAATCTTCGGGACTGTCAAAATTAAGTCAACATATCAGTTTGTCGAGTTATCAGTAGCTGAGATACTTTGGGTATTTTGTTATTTACCTCAACATTCAGCAATAGGGTTGTTCCTTGTTTCTTTTCTTCTCATCGTTGATTTAAAAACAACTGATATTGAACTTAGGGGTTTTTTTTTGGCAGTAAATACTTCTTTTTTATATTTCATGTTGTTTTTGGGCTTTTAGGCACACTTAATTCAAAGGGGAGTTACTCTGCTTTTTAGAGCACCAGAATATTTTCACTTCATGAGAATTGCAAATGGTTGTAAACAACTGAGATTGTTGAAGACAGTTCTGTTTTATGTTTTTATTTCAATATGAATATGAAACGAAAAACAAGCAAAACATGTATGGACACAAACAACGTTGAGTAATTAACGACACTCACTTTCGGCATCAGTTTGCGACACCAATTAGTAGAGAGTGACTATCAGCGCGCGGTGTTATTCACACCTCTCGCGGTCACCACAGATAATTTCTCAAGTCGACATAAAGTGTGAAATTAAATAGCAATCTAGAAGTTTGGGACTTAGATTCTCTAGTCGACGTAACGAAATGGTCGAGGTAAAAAGATCGACATAAACATTTATTTTTATATTTTTATTATAGATAAAGAAGGAACAAATTTGGAACTTACAAGTCAAGGTAATGGAAAATCAACTCAACCGTAGTCCGGACAACAAAAATTTAGACATTTAGTTTTTCATGGTACAGGTCATGACTAAGTCATACTTTTTTACATGTCATTATTAATGCATATGCACAATATGAGCTGAATCAGTGAAGTAATAAAGAATTAGTTTGCATCACAAGATTTTTAGCTCACTGAGCACAAAGTGCTCAAGGTGAGCTTTTGTGATCGCCCTTCGTCCGGCGTCCGGCGTCGTCCGTCGTCAACAATTTGCTTTAAACGACATCTCCTCTGAAACCGCTGGACAGAATTTAATGAAACTTGGCAGGAATGTTCCTTGGGTAAGGCTCTACAGAAGTTGCTAAAATAAAGTTGATCCATGAAGAACTCTGGTTGCCATGGCAACAAAAAGAAAAATAATTTGAAAACTTTAAAAATCATCTCCTTCAAAACTACTGGCCAGATTTCAAAATAATTTGGTACAGATGTTCCTTGGGTCAACCTCTACCAAAATTGCTAAAATTATTCCGTTCCGTAAAAAAACATGGCCGCCAGGGGCGGGGCTTATTTGCCTTATATGTATATAGAGAAACCTTTAAACAACATCTCCTCTGAAACCACCAGACAGAATTTGATTAAACTTGGCAGGGATGATCCTTGGGTCAACCTTCACAAAAGTTGCTAAAATAAAGTTGATCATGTAGAACTCTGGTTGCCATGGCAACAAAAAGAAAAAAAAATGAAACTTTAAAAATCATCTTCTTCAAAATACTGGCCAGATTTTAAAATAAATTGGTACAGATGTTCCTTGGGTCAACCTCTACCAAAGTTGCTAAAATAATTCTGATCCGTAAAAAAACATGGCCACCAGGGGCGGGGCTTATTTGCCTTATATGTATATAGAGAACCTTTAAAACAACATCTCCTCTGAAACCACTACACGAATTGATTAAACTTGGCAGGGATGATCCTTGGGTCAACCTTCATAAAAGTTGCTAAAATAAAGTTGATCCATGTAGAACTCTGGTTCCCATGGCAACAAAAAGAAAAAAAATGAAAACTTTAAAAATCATCTTCTTCAAAACTACTGGCCAGATTTTAAAATAAATTGGTACAGATGTTCCTTGGGTCAACCTCTACCAAAGTTGCTAAAATTATTACGATACGTAAAAAAACATGGCCGCCAGGGGCGGGGCTTATTTGCCTTATATGTATATAGAGAAACCTTTAAACAACATCTCCTCTGAACCACTGGACAGAATTTGATTAAACTTGGCAGGGATGATCTTGGGTCAACCTTCACAAAATTTGCTAAAATAAAGTTGATCCATGTAGAACTCTGGTTGCCATGGCGACAAAAGAAAAAGAAATATGAAAACTTTAAAAATCATCTTCTTCAAAACTACTGGCCAGATTTTAAAATAAATTGGTACAGATGTTCCTTGGGTCAACCTCTACCAAAGTTGCTAAAAAAATTTCCGATCCGTAAAAAACATGGCCGCCAGGGGCGGGGCTTATTTGCCTTATATGTATATAGGGAAAACTTTAATCAACATTTCCTCTGTAACCACTGCACAGAATTTGATTAAACTTGACAGGTATGATCCTTGGGTCAACCTTCACAAAAGTTCCTAAATTAAACTTGATCCATATAGAACTCTGGTTGCCATGGCTACAAAAGAAAAAAAATATGAAAACTTTAAAAATCATCTTCTTCAAACTACTGCCCAGATTTTAAAATAAATTGGAACAGATGTTCCTTGGGTCAATCTATTTATCTCAGGTGAGCGATTTAGGGCCATCATGGGCCTCTTGTTTAAGTCAAGTTTGAGGCCATAAATCTAACATTCTTTGGATGATGCACATATAAATTATGTCATGTGACATCTACACATTATTATTTTTTTTTTTCACAAATTTTTTTAAGTCATCATTCTTTGGATGACACACATATAGATTATGTCACACACATCTAAACATCATTATTAAGGCATATGTCACACACATCTAAACATCATTAATCATTATTAATGCATATGTCACACATCTAAACATCATCATTAATGCATATAATTATCACACAAACCTACACATCTTTATTAATCCATGTGCAAAATTTGAGCTAAATAAGTGCAGTAATGTAGAAGTAATGTAGAAGTAGTTTGCGTTACAATATTTGATTTTTGCCACAGACGGAATCCCCAAAAAACCAACAGACTGACTCTTACATACCCCTCTCAAACTTTGCTTGCTGGGGTAAAAAATATACATATATCAAACCATTTAAAAATTTACCCTTACTTGTTCAGAGTATATAGGGTAAGATAAAGACAAGAAACTGGCTGTGCTAAAATGAACAAGAGAGAAGAGAAGCCAACCAATGACTCCAAGTGAGTGCAAGGCAAAGTTTTGGACCCGCCACCTTGGAAAAATGCTTCCAGTGATGATGGTTTTACCTAACCCTTTACTTTATGAATATTCATGAACAAATTTTTAAGTTGATTTGAATCACCATGCTGACTGCAGAACATGACTACAATATGGTAAGAGAAGAGGAGATTAATGAGACAGCTTTGCTCAGTGTTTGCCAAGGCGTCAGAGTATTTCAGGATTAAATGCCTCTATGTGCATATCCCTCTCATGAAGAAATTACCCTACAAGGAAAAGGGTTCATTTAAAGTTATCCTCCCATTATTAAATTGTGATCATGGTCCATCAAGACTTAGTGATTGTGGGAATTCTATAGCAAATGCAAGCCTTTTCATAGACTTATAGCAAAATAGCCTGTAACTCAAAGTTAAAAGTCAACAGGCATTTGAAGGACCATGATTTTTAAATTTTAAAGAGGGGTGGATTACCTTAAGAAGCTGCTGTACTGTCCCGTTCTGAATAAATTCATGAGAAACTTTTATTTTATCAAAGGTAATGGGGTCTATTTTAACAGAAAGCTGCTTTATTGGTAGACCATATCAACTTTCCTATTATGGATTTCAGATCATATTTCAAATTATAAAAGAAAATTGGAATCCAGAGAGTGTTTATATCTCCATAAGATGGTTATTTTGTCAATTTAAAGATGCCAATTTACCCAAGATTACCTCCATCATGCAGAAAACAGGTTTAATTTGATCAAATTTGATCTCTTTCATGGCCATTACCCTTTGAATGCAACTACACTTTTGAAATCAGCCAGAATGTGTCGCTATAAACACCTTTTACCTAGATAGTTATTTATCCACCCAAATGCCCCGGAAATCTATGACGGTTTTTTTAATCGACTCTGGAAAACATTATAAAAATTTTTTTTATCCCTTATACCCCTGTTCCATCTGTTAAACTTTGAAAACCCCCGATAAAAAAAAATTACCCCTGCAAGTTTTTTAAAAAGTTTTAAAAAATGAAAGGCTTGGCAGTAATTTTACAAGTTCGGGGACAACCAAAAAAAGAAGAAATTTTTTTTTTTAAAATTATTATTACAAAAAGGGGGTTTTTTTAAAATGCCTGGGCCATGTTTTTTTCAAATAAAAGGTTTGAAAATCAAATAATTTTTTAAAAAAACCCACCTTCCCCTTTTTTAAGCGTGTCCTTTAATTAAAATCTTATCTTTAAAGTTACCCAATTTAGGCATTTTTAAAAGAATATTTTAATTGTTTTTTTTTGCTACATGCTTTTCCATTTTTTAGATATTTTTTTTTTTTTTTGTATTTTTTAATCTATTTTTATATGATTATGCCCCCAATTCGGGGAAAAATTTTACAGTTGAGACGCATAGTTGAGACGTTATGTGCCCTTAAGGGATTTAAAAAAAAGGGCCCAATATAAGGGCTTTAAAAAATTAAAAATTTTAAACTTTTTATTGAAGGTGTTCTTTACATAAAAATAGTTAAAAACAGGATATACGGTAAAAAGTTTAAATTTTTATCATTTATACACAAATTATTATACTATGATAATTTAAAAATTATTTTGTTTATTGAAAAATTTTTTACTTTTGTTTCAAGGGGGGGGCGCAATGAAATGTAAAAAAATTTTTTTTTCGCTTTTCCCGGAATTTTCCCCACCCAAAGAAAGCCGAAATTGGTAAAGTAGGGGGGAAAACAATATATTTTTAACGAAAATTGATATTAAATTGGTAAAATTTTCCCTGAAATTTTTCTTTTTGAAAATTCTATCTTGTTTTTACAAAAAGCTTACAAAATTTCCATTCCCCTTGTTACGTTTTTTAATTAATGGAATCCTGATGCGTTTTAATAAAAAAATTTGACAAATAAAAACAAATGCGATGTTTTGATCCCCTTACGGATTTCCCCAAAAAGAAGATTTAGTTTTTATTAAGCAATAGACAAAATTTTGACGTTATTTTCTTTTGGACAGAGCTGTTTGGTTCTTTTAATTTGTGTTTTAAATCCCCTTTTTTAAAGATTCAAAAACAAACTAAAAAGGGCGTAGTTTTGATTATTTCAAACAAAGCTTTAAAAGGAAAAGCAAAAATTGAAAAAAAATTTTTAGTTTCTGCTTACACCGATTGGGAAATCCCAAAAAAACTGGGTAAACAAAATGGTTCCCCCCTTCATACAATAAAAAAATATCATTATAAAAGGTTTTAAAGTAAATTAAAACAGCGAAAAACATTAGGAACCCCGGGATTGGGTCCTTGTACATAAAAGGGGGGTTTAAATTTAACCATTTATTCGGGAAAACATGGGGGATAAAAAAGTCAGATAAACAAAGCGTCGTTTAATTAGAGGGGCTTTAAAAGCAGACTGTATTTTTTTTCGTTTATTACCGAAAAGACCGGGGTTGGCGAAACACCCATTTTTAAAATCTTCTTTTAATCCTGCTTTTATTTTCCAATTCCTTTTTGTCCAAAAATTTTTTGATTTAAAAAGATGATGGACCCCAAACAATTTTTAAAAAAAATCCGTTTTTGGTCTTTTACGATCAGCCCCGCTTTAACAAAACATGTTCCTAGCAAAAATAAAACTTTAAAACCTTTTTTGCTGACTTCAAAAATTCTAGTTAGGTACCATCTTTTTTTATCATTTCAAAGAAATCCCTTTTTCTTTTTTTTAAAGTCACAAAAGCATAAATGTATGCTTAAATAAATTATCAAACACAACCCGGGGCAGAAGAAGGGGGCGGGACAGGGGCAAAGTTGCTCGGGGAATCATTTTTTTCCAAAGTAAAATTTAAAAAAAGAGGGAAAGAGGCCCCGGGGGCTACCTTTTAAATTGGGTAAAGGATGATGACAAAAAAAATTTGGATCTAAAAAGGTTTTTCTAACATTTATAAGTACCTAGATTTTATTCACCGAAATTTTCATAACTGGAAAAACCAGTTAATTTTTTTAATTTAAGAAGATGGGAAAAAGTAACCCTTTGAGATTTTTTAAAATTTCCCCAGGCCTTATTTACATGGGCAGTTTTGTTCACCGAATTTTAGTAAAAAAAAATTCGACAAATTTTAGAAATTGGGTTAAAAAATTTCCTCTAGGTGTTACAAGGTTTTTTTTTAAAATTTGACTTGGCCAAATATAACAAAAAATTAAAACAAACTCCGACAAGTTTTTAAAAAAGTAAATGGGGTTTTTGCAACACTAAATCCCTAGGGTCCCCCTTGACTAATAGGAAACAAAACCTTTTTTTCCTTTTTCCCTATTTCGGTTACATAGCAACCACAATTTTTGTCGAAGAACAAAAAAAAAATGAGTAAAATCTAACATTGCCATTAGTCTATACCAATTTTATCAATTATTCTTTTTCGCGGGGTCCCCTTTTTTTCACTATTTCGTTACCTACAACACATTTTGTTGAAAAAAAAAATAAAAAACGTCATAACTACACATTGCCATCATCTATACAATTTTATCAAATGACTTGCTTGTTACGGGATCCCAATTTTTTATTTTCACTTTTTGTTTCCTAGAACCACAATTTTACGAAGAAAAAAATAAAAGAGTGCCCAAACTAACATTCCATTTTTATACAAATTTTTCAATTGCTTCTTTTTGCGGGGTCCCCCTTTTTTATATTTTTTATTTTTGTTTCCCCCAACCCAATTTTGTCGAAAACAAAAAAAAATGACGCAAAACTACCCGCCATTTCATATACCAATTTTCAATTAGCTTCTTGTTTTAATTTTTCGGGGTCCAGATTTGGGAAAAAGGCGGGACGGGGAAACGGAGGCAAACCATAGTCCCCGGTGGAACACCGGGAGGGGCAAATTGGGAAAATAAAATTTTTACACTCGTCC
>CM037785.1:17537227-17587227 GCA_021229015.1 Solen grandis | reverse complement strand
TTGATTTTAAGATAAATGATACATGTATTTAATGTTTTTTTTTTTTTTTTTTACCTCAAACGGAATAGGCATGGTCTATTGTATCATCAAGAATAAAGTCACAGTAAGTTTATATTGCTTATTGGGTGTTACGTCTCGTCTAAAATAATTCAGAATCGTAGGTCCGATTCGCGGCCGTGACATACCAAAGTTGTAAAAGAGCTCCCTTGCTTGAAATTTAGCAAACATATACATGGGTAGTTTCAGGACTGGTCTGTCTGGTGTCAGGATAATGTGACTGGGTGTGGTATCATGCCACATGTCTTCGGCGTGATACTAGAGTGTGGCAGCACTATATTTGTCTCAAATAGACATGGTCTCAAAAATATATGAAGAACTATGTGTGGGACGTTAAACCTAATCAACAAACTGTTTCAGTCATTTGGAGACTATGTCTACTTGAGACAGATATAGTGTTGCCACACTACAGTAACATGCCGTAGTCCTTGAACTACCCTTATATACTGAGCGCCACGCAATGGAACTATTACGATTTTAGTATGTCGGGAACGGCGACCGAACTCACGACCTCACTATCCCGTGGCAGACGCTCTAATCACTTGGCCACCAGGGAAGGTAAAGGTCACAATAAAAGGTCAAGGAAAGAGTAAATCTGTATTTCCTGTTCAAGGTCATGTTGTATAAGGTAAACAGGAAGGGTTTTCTAACTGTTCATCTAAATCTGCAACCAGTCCAAAAGGCATGAATGCGATATTTTCACTACAAACAATGGTCCACATGGCAATATTTGTGGAAAGTTCCATTTTAATCAGATTAAAAGCTTCCCATTCGGATCTGTCAATTAGACGTGCAAGTATATCAAAGTATATTAAAGAGAACATCTGGAGATTCACTGATTCAGTCATCAGTTCACCTACTGGCCAGGTTGAAGGTGATCAAGAGTGTACAAAGGGCTTAGTGTAGGACCACCGACATGCAACAAGGCAACTGGACAGCTTACTTACGTGAAGAAAAGCCAAGTGACCGGGACTCAGGCCCCGAGGTTATAAACATTGCTCGTGCTCAACTCGAGTTTGTGCTCAAAGTTTAATTGTACTAGTAAGTTAAGTATTCAAAGTTGCTATACTTCTCTGTTCTACAATTAGCCTCTACTACAATTTACATAAATTCACTATCAAAGTTACTCAATTTGTTTTGATATACATAAAATAAGCAAACCAAGTTTCAGCCTCAAGCTGAGTTGAGCTGGAAGAAAGTTTTATAACCTCGGGACCTGGCCTTTGGTGTTGAGGGAGTTACTGATAGTATGTTAAGGATTTGATTTGGAAGCGGAAGGGGTACCATGGGATATTGATAGTTATGAAAAAACCGACCAAATGATGTGTCCTGTAATCTGCTTCATGTCTCAGTTTATATCGTAACTAGATAAATAGGCATGTCCTGTGCCATTGGACATTTAAACAGAAAATGTCACTGCAATACTTAAAAATAATAAATGTCACATATTATTGTATGGAATAAAATGCAGAAATCATGCTAAATGTCACATTGAACAAAATTCTTTCCCAGCAATTGTGTAATTTGTTATCGTATTCACAGAAACAAAAATTATCGGGTCCCAATATGCATCTGTAATTATTTTCACCATGTTTTTTTTCTTCTTTTTTTTCCTACAATGTAATTGTCTCCAAGCCGTAAGCTCAATTTCAATCAGAACTGATTCGTTGAATTAATCATTTCATACACCATTGATGAAATCACAGAAATGATATGTAAGGAAAATCAATGACACATCAGTCTAAATCTCCATCATGATTTCTATGGCGAAATAAGTTCACCGTCCAAAGCTTTATTCATTTACCCTTTGATTATAAACGCTAGTAGAAGCTCGACGCATTCGCTGTAATGGCGAAAATAGAATAGAATATAATAGAATACTATATTTCCTTCAAAACTGAAGAGCATAGCCTGTCTGGACCAGGGGTTTGATGCCGCGGTGTTCACGTGTCGCGCATCATCTGGAGTGGTCTGTACTTCCAATATGGAACGCCATAGCTGCCTTAAAATAGGCAAGCACATTTAACGATGTGTATTTCACATGCTATGATGCAAACAGAATACAATGTGTTATTTTCCATTACACCATGTCAACTTGTCATTATGCAATGTGCGTTTGTCTCTTTATGGTGTCAGAAAGTCGTTATATGATTTTACTGTGTCGTTTACAAAATGTATGTACATATCACGTTATATGATGCTCTCGTTCGTTATATGATGTTTAAATACTGTTATTTGATGTTCAGATATCGTAATATGCTGTTCAAAGTCCAAACATCGTTATATGATGTCCAAACATCGTTTTATGATGTTCAAATACTGTTATATGATGTTCAAACATCGTTATATGATGTTCAAATATCGTTATATGATGTCCAAACATTGTTATAGGATACTATTATATGATGTTCAAACATCGTTATATGATGTTCAAATACTGTTATACGATGTATGATGCGTTTTTGAGGTGTCTAATATCAACAGAATGTTATTATCATTTTTATTATTATTTATTGCCTGTTTTAAGAACGATTAATTTGAAAAAAAAAAAAAAAAAAAAAACAAATATCAAAAAACAATAATACTGAATTATCATTTGTGCTTCTATCGATCGATATGGATCATTTAATGATTGATTTGGCTGGATTCAAGGATACCAAAATTGAAAGTTGAGACAAAATTTCCACTGAAATGCATAAACACGCACTTAATTAATTTGTTTTAAGTAACGTGTATTAACAACAATACCAACGTCGAAAAAACAGGTACAGGTATTGCTCCCTTATTTATCGCTTAGCATATAAGGGTAGTTCCAGGAGTAGCTGTCTGTTCTCATGAAAATGTGACAAGGTATGGTATCATGCCACATGTCTACTATGCTGTGTGCACTTCCTCCGGTGACCGCATCAAACCAAAGACGTATAAAGTGTGTACCCGATGCACCATTGAGTGGCACTCGGTAAAATGGGGTTGCTATGGGAACTCAGAGTACTAGATCAGTACTGGTTCTACCCAGGAACTTGTCTCCCGTTTATCGGTGCTATACGCCGGGAACGTAAGGGAACCAAGGGGTCTATTCGCAAAGAGCTAGAGTATTGCAGCTAGGCTCCCTTGTATCCAACTACTGTCGCTTCCTTTGTTATCTCTCCAGTAAAGAAAAGGTCTAAAATATGACCATTATAATCAGAAAATGATTGCTAGCCATTATAGTAAAAAAAGAAGGAAGGTGACTGGGTATGATATCATGCCACATATCTACCATGCGATGAGGCAGCACTATATCTGTATAATGTAGACAAATGTCCCAAAATGACCGGAATACTATCGATGAAGTATTACACGTTGCTTGTTCATATATGTATTACATAACTTGAAGGGTTAATATGTATCTGATAGATACTGATTAATCTTAATTTGACAGGTATAGATTGGTAACGTGTGTTTTCGCGAGAGGATGAGAGATAAGCTACGGGAGAAATGCTGAAGGGATGTGACAGTTTGATATACAGTTGGTCGATTGTCTCGTAATTAGGTTGTATCAGAGTTGGTTGCAAACACAGTTAAAAGTCCAGCAGTTTCTTCCCTTGTTAAATACAGTAACCACTCCCACAACAGTTTTATTCTGATTAGCGAGTTTGATTTTAGATTCGAGTATTTTATATCAGTTTAGTTTTATTCCATATAAATGACATTCATAATAATGAAATAGGTAAATAATAAAGCCATATTATTTTATACAAAAACTGAAAGCATTGCTTTTCTGTCACCCCAGTATACGTTACTTTCTAGCAGTGGTTAAAGTACCGCGTTGCGACCCTGGAACAGTTCTTACAATATCATGCTCAGGTATACAAAGAGAGATATAAACCCACGTGAATCAACGAGCACTTCCCGAACACTGAATCTACATGCTGGTGTACTCAATTCTACACATTGTTCAATACATTTAAAACTTTTCTCCAGCCACGAATAGGTCAATTTTAATCAATGAATTATACCGGAAACTGCCAAATGGAAATGGTTTATAATGTGTGGGACCACCGCCTAACGGCGTGGGACCCCCCAATGATACAAAGTAACAATTCAAAACACATTTTATAACAAAATTTCACAATTCAAGAAAAAAAAATATACATTGATATCATAAAATATCATTCCACTGTTGCATTTTGTTATGACTGGCGGCAACCATATTGAATTGGTTAGGAAGGTCAAGGTCGCGTGTACAGGTATACACAAGAAAAATAAGCGGAGAAAAAATAAGATTTAAAGCGTTAAAAATATGTGAAAAATGTTTTAGAGAAATGCAATTTGTGTCTAAATGTGAGTGTGAGGAAGTGTTAGTGATGGAATACTGATGGCAGATAAGGATATAGGAGGACAGAGTAAAAACCAAAAGCGTAAGGCAAGTGACTCTTCAAATCCTTTGTGTATTGAGCACGAGAGCAAAGCGGGGAGGTACACCAGTACACCCGAGCATATAACTGTTAGTCATGTCATAAGAGAAGCAAATTCCGTCCTTTTTGAAAATGACAATGATATTGGCTTAAACCTAAATATACTGTTCGACTCGGATGAAAATAACAGTAATAGTTTTGATGATAATAGTTTGAATCAAAATAACTCAGGTGATATGGGTAAATCAGGTCCTAAGTCGCCCCCTGTGGCGGAAACGGAAAAAAATACCCCATCAAATGCTGATATCTTGAAATACTTAAAAGAAATGAATGGCCGTATCATTGGTGTTGAGAAAAGGCTAGGCAAACTTGATCTTTTGGAAGAGAAGGTTGACAAATTTGAAGCCGATCTAACCAAAATGTGGAACTATGTTCATGATAGAGAGAAGAAAGTAGAAGAAAGGCTTGGAATGGTTGAAGAAAAAGCAGAAAGTAGTGATTTCAATTTAGGCGTTGCTATTGAAGAATCCATGATTTAGAAAAAGTAAACTCTGAAAATTAAGTCACAATCAATGCGCAAAATTTTTTTGGAAATACCAGAGGCGCACTCGGGGGAAAATTGCGAGGAGGTATTAAGGCAGTTCCTGACCGACAAAATGAAGATCGCCCATGATTTGGTGGATAAAATGTCATTTGAAAGAGTCCATAGGATGGGTGTGAAAAGTGATGGCAGAGTGCGGAAGATAGTGGCAAAATTTACATACTTTAAAGAGCGGGAACTAGTTCGAAAGGAGTGGAAAGCGTTAAATGGGACAAATTGTTTTGTGCACGAGCAATTCCCACAAGAAGTGATGGATAGAAGGAAAAAGCTTATGCCAAGACTTAAGGAGGCAAAGAAAGAAGGAAAGAGGGCGTGGCTGTCGTACGACACCCTGTACATCGACGGGAAGGCGCAGAAGATTGAGGAGAAATAGGAACTCGATGAGGGTGAACTTAAGATACTGTCATGGAATGTGAATGGTTTGAGTGATAGTAAGATGGAACGGGAGGGCTTTGTCAATTTGATTTGCAGTGGAGATATAACTTTTCTTTATGAAACTTGGACTAAAAGTACCAGCAATATTGATATTTCGGGATATGTATCCTATAATTTCTATCGTAAATTTCAAAATAGAAATGCAAAGAGGAACTCTGGTGGAGTTGCGATTTATATAAAAGAAACTTTTTTACCAGGTGTAAAAATTGTAAGAACTCATTATGACACTGTTATATGGATAAAATTAGATAAATCATTTTTTGGCTTTCATGATGATATATTTCTGTGTGCATTGTATTTATGGTGTGAAGGCTCGCCAGCGTATGAAATTTGTAATGTTGATTTTTTTGATTTAATACAAAAAGATATTAACGATTTTGAACAATTAGGTGCAGTGTATTTGGTTGGGGATTTTAACAGTAGAGTGGGATGTAGAAATGATTATATAATTAATGATAAATATATACATGATATTGATTATTCAGATTATACACCTGATGTACCCCTTATAAGGACCTCTCTGGACAAAACATGTAACACATTTGGTACACGTCTACTTGACCTGTGTAAGTCCACGGGGTTACGTGTTGTAAATGGTCGTCTTGGTCAAGATAAACACATTGGGTCTTATACATATATAAACAGAAATGTTTCTACAGTGATTGATTACCTGTTGGCGAAGGAATGTTGTTTTTCTAGCATACTAGATTTTAATGTTATGTCATTTAATGAATGGAGTGATCATTGTCCCCTTTTATTGACATTGAAATGTAAGGAAATATTTCATTTTCAGGCAACCAGTGAGAATTGTTTTAAACACAAATGGTCTGATAATTTAAGGGAACAGTTTAGATCAGGAATTATAGGGCAATTACCTAGTTTAAACAGATTGACTGAAAATATATGTGTAAATGATAGAAATGATATAAATTGTCTATTAAACTCATTTAATAAAATTATTCAAAATGTTACTGAACCCTTATTTGTTAAACGTTTAAAAAATGATAGGTCTACAGAATTCATAGATACACCAGTCCAAAAAAAAAAGGTTTGATAATGATTTAAAAATGTAAAGGATTGAAAACCTTAGATTTACTCGACCTGTGGAATTTTGGAAACATTTTAAGCGGAACAAAAAACAAAATGATTGTAATATCACTGTTGATGAATTTAAAAACTATTTTTCTGATCTCAGTAATGATATTTTACAGGTTAAAAATGAGGAAGCAGAAAATTTTAACGATGATGAAGATTTTGATAAAAAGTGTCAAAATGATTTGTTATTAGATGGACCTATAACTATAGATGAAATTTTAACAGTTGTGAAATCACTAAAAAGGAATAAGTCGTCAGGTTCAGATTTTATATTAAATGAATACCTTATTGAGTCCATTGATATTTTAGCCTGGCATTTATGCGATATTTTTAACGCTATCTTAAACAGTGGTTATTTTCCAGATAAATGGACAGAGGGAATTATTGTACCCATACATAAAAAGGGAGATAAAAATGTTGTCAACAATTATCGAGGCATAACTCTAGTAAGTTGTTTATCTAAATTATTTACTGCAATATTAAATAAACGAATTTCTTTGTTCTGTGATAAATATAATGTTATATCTGATGCTCAATTCGGTTTCAGAAAAGGATGTTCAACAGCGGATGCACAGTTTATTTTATTAAATTTAATTCAGAAATATTTAAATGATAACAAACGATTATATTGTGTATTTGTAGATTTCAAGAAGGCATTCGACTGTATTTATAGAAATGCATTGTGGCTCAAACTTTATAAGTCTGGTATACAAGGTAAATTATTGAAAGTTGCTAAAGATATGTATAATAAAGTTAAATCTTGTGTTCGTAGTTGTAATGATTATTCTGATTTCTTCGAATATTCAATAGGCTTAAGGCAAGGGGAGATTAATTCTGCGATATTTTTTTCCCTTTTCCTGGAAGATCTTGAATTATTTTTACAAGAAGATTTTACATCTGGCATAAATATTCATGATATTACATTAATACTTTTACTTTTTGCAGACGATATGGTTATTCTTGGAAACACACCACAAGATTTAAATAGAAGTCTCGAATTATTAAACACTTATTGTAAAAAATGGAGTATGGAGGTTAACATAGATAAAACAAAGGTCATGGTGTTTCGTAAACGAGGTCATTTATTACCTGGAGAGGATTTTTTCTATGATAATATTAAGCTGGATGTTGTAAACGATTTCAATTATCTAGGTACTATTTTTAACTACACAGGAAATTTTGTCTTAAATCAAGAACACATTGTTGGAAAATCTCTTAAAGCTTTAAATTTTTTAATTAACAGATGTAAAAAATTTAAAATAAAACCGAGTATATATTGTCAGTTATTTGATGCTTTTATTGGTTCTATATTAAATTACAATTCTCAGATATGGGGTTATAGTAAATCTAAAGCTATAGAACGTATTCACTTAAAGTTTTTAAAGTCTATTCTAAATGTTAGACAAGCTACTTCAAATGTTGCTATTTATGGTGAATTAGGACGTTATCCATTGTTTATAAATCGCTATGTTAAAATACTGAAATATTGGTATAATGTCTTAAATACTGATAATATTATTATTAAAAAAATATATGAAATGTCATATAATGATTTGATGAATGGGAAAAAGAATTGGTTAAGTAATGTAAAAGAAATGTTAGATTTACATGGTTTTAGTTTTGTATTTGATAATCCATTTTACTTGGATATGAAATCAGTAATTATGTCTATTAAAAATACTCTTATAGATAATTTTAAACAAAATTGGTTAAATGACATAGAAAATAATCAAGTTTTAAATTTGTATAGGTCTTTAAAAGTTAACATACAATATGAAGAATATTTAGATATACTACCATTTGATCTAAGATTTTATGTTACAAGGCTACGAATTTCAGCTCACTCATTAAAAATACACACTGGTAGGTATGGAGCCAATTATTTACCAAGAAATGAAAGGTATTGTGTCTTTTGTAATTCAAATGATCTAGAAGATGAATTCCATTTTGTTATGATTTGTCCCTGCTATAGAAATATAAGAATCAAGTATTTAAAAAAGTACTATTATACCAAACCAAGCATGTTTAAATTTATAAATCTCTTACAAAATAATAATAAAAATGTATTGTTCAATCTTTCAAGATTTCTAAAAGAAGCGTTTTGCCATAGGAACTCATTAATTGTTCATTAGGAAGAATTGCATTCAGTTCATCCTCAATAGTAATATATTACTTTTGTTTATAAGTTAAATACACTTCATAAGTTAATTTTGCATTCTCAATTTACAAACTATATTTACATAACTGCAAAAAAAAAATTTTTTTTGGCCTTTGTGATAATTACAATGTGACATTGGGGAACCAGCGATTATGGTAGTCGTCAGTCATGTCGAATGAGGGCGGAATGCATCGATACTAGCCAGAAAGGAAAGAATTATAAGTGGACATACTCTGTACTAAAATTTTGTTAACATTGGTCAACTACATGAGTAAGAGTTTGGAAAACTTTCTATTTTGACTGAGCATATAATTGAATTTGGCCAGAGATTATCCTAAGGAAAATATAATGATCTATGTTAAATCTAGATCTTTGGTCATTTAGTGTACTGTCTGTTTATTTTACGTCCCATCAGGAATACTTCAGTCATTTGGAGACGCTCTGCTTTAAACAAATATAGTGCTACCTTTTCACGCCGTAGACCAATCTCCAACGGAGCCAATCCACTGCGCCGGTTTTCGCCATAGACGTGTTCCTATGGTGGACGATCTAACACTTTAAAATGTACCGGGGATGGTCTAGCGAGCTGATACTATATACAAATAAGAAAACTGTGATAAAGAGTAACACAGCGAGCCTACAAACATAGCCGATCAACATGTAATTATTTTGAAGGCATGACTTGCATATATAGACTTTATATTTCCATTTTATTTTTGCACAGCTGTCGAAAGCTCTGGACGTCACACAAACTGTTGGGGGTCTTTGGTCTACTAATAGTCTTAGTAGTGAAGAAAACGATTCTATGCATAAGATTGATGCTTTGATCTCAGTTGATTCATTAATCATTTCAGGAGTAACGTTATCAACTTCACATTTTTTTTTGCCTTTCAAATCTGAAAATCGGACATAACATCAATTAATAACAATTCTTTTTTTCAAAAGAAAAAAATGCATATTTAAAAAATACATCACACAAACAAACAAAAAACTGCACATCTTACTAAATATTTTATTTACACAAATCTTATATTTGAAATATGCAATAAATATTTTTGATATATCTACAAAAACAATAAACAGACAGTCAAATTGTAAAACTATAGATTAGCCGACTTCTGTTTGCAAATACTGTACAATCATGCTTAAAAGTCCATTTAATTCAGTTATATAGAGATAAGTGAAATAAAAAACGAAAAGTGTATCCGTGTTTAAAATTATGGATTTTTAAAATGATACTAGAAAACGTATTTGTTGATAAATCCAAGAGCTGTAAATACGGTGGTCAGGTGAAAAATATAAGAGAAGCAAAAATAAAAAAGACAACCTTATGGTGTTTAATCTCAAGACCTCTGCCTTCCCAGTCTGGCGCTCTACCAAATGCACCACGGTGACATTATACGATGTGTGATGTTGTTTTATCTAAGATTTCTACTGAGAGCTGAATTCACGCTCTCTAAAATAAAACGCACGTCATGCTGATTTTTGCCGAATAACATTTTTCCTGATCGACTCGAAAAATGTTTCATGTTTAAATAGAAAGAATAAGATGAAATCGTGTAGAAAAAAAATGGTTGTGAGGACAACACAACAAATAGTGAACTGTAACCAAAGAATAGACAGTGTCCCGAATTTTCATGTGAAAAGAACGTCGTTTTAAGTATGAAGAAAGAGTAGCAAATTCTCCATATACCGCCATGACACCACGGGGGACCGCAATAAGCAATGACACGTATATTGAATGTATATCCCAACACATTGATCAAAATTTGAAAGTCAGGATCCTGTTGTTATTCATTCAGTCCTGACAAAATGTATGAATAAAGGTGATATAAATTTGACAATGTTTACCACCCGTAGCGTACTCCTTGCAATACCCCAGACACGTGTTTATTTAGGTAATGAATACAGAGAAAGAATTTTATGCACAAATTTTGAAGAAACAAAATGAGAGAAAAGAAAATGTAAAGAACAATAGCGCTGGTTATCACAAAATACGCCCGTCCTGAATTTTATAAATTCAAGGGTCGTGATTCTGGAGTGTCTGAGACATTCTGGCTGGTTTTCAATCCCAATTGATACTGTACCAATACACATTGTGACAGAGTTTGGTGAAGATCGGTCCACGTTTGTCAGTGTTAGAGAGCAGACCCTGTTAATTTTGCATTTTTTCATGAATTGAAGGGCCATAATTCTGGAGTGTCCAAAGTATTTTTGCTGGTGAACATACCTAGTTGAGATTTGCACAAGATCTGTTCATGGTTGTAATAATAAGAGAGCTGACACTATTTATTTTGCAATTTTCATCAATAAATTCAGGAGAGTGTGAAACATTCGAGCTCGTTATCGAACTTGGCTGAGATATACATCGTGATCAAGTTTGGTAAAGATTAGTTCGTGTTTTGGGTTTGTTTGTTTTTTGAGGTACAGAGCGGAAACTGTTAATTCAGCTTTTTTTCATCAATTCAAAGGCCATTACTTCGGAGTGTCTTTGTCCTTAAGGCTTCTTGGCCGAGATTTTGTGCCCATACATATTGTGACTAAGTTTGGTAAAGATCTGTTCATGTTTGTTAGAGAGCGGACACTGTTAATTTGACATTTTTTCATCATTTAAAGGGCCATAACTCCGGATTATCTGAGTTAATCTAGCTATTTATAAAGAAGAACCGAGATATTGTGCCCATATACATTGTGACCAAATTTGATAAATATCAGGTCACGTTTGTTTGAGTAAGAGAGCGGACACTTTTAATTCATCCATTTTTCATCAACTCAAGGTCCATAACTCCGAAGTGTCTGGGACATTCTGACTGGTTATCGAAAGGAACCAGATATTGTGTCCATATGCATTGTGACCAAGTTTGGTAAAGATCGGTTCATGTTTGTTTGAGTTAGAGAGCGCACAACATCAGTGAAAGCCGCCCGCCGGCAGTTGAATCTATAATACGTCCCGTTTTCGACGGACGTATAAAAATGTTACGACCAACATTGACGTTTTGCTTGAAGAGGCAGGCGACGCCAAGTATACCGGTCGCAGGGAACGAGAAGTTAAAGCGTTCATCCCATAAGCTGGGCTCACAGGGTTCGATCCGAGACCTCGTTAAAAAGTGGTACTTGTGTATGTCTATTTCTTTTGGGTAACAAATCTTGCAATAATGAAAAAAACCAAACAAAAAAAAAACCAACAGTATGGAAGCTCATTGCAACTAACGACGGTCATAATGACAAAAATGTGTTTCTCACAGAGCAAAACGAATCATTTTTCATTTAACAGCGTATAATCCATGCTCAAACAACACTGGAATGTTAGACGATCTTAATCAGTCTATGTGTTTCCCGGCACGTACGCTATTCGTCATACAGAGTGCTCATGAAGAGTAACGACCCTATTATAGCGTGATTGAGAGGACATGCTTGATAACGTTGTCATTTATTGCTTAAATTTGCTATTAATACAAATCCTCATGATATCATTACGTCATGAAACAGCCAGTATCGAGACAAAAAATCAATGTTGGGCCGGTGTTCGTTTTAATAACTACGACGTAATGACAGGAATATCTGTATCAGAAGTTATTTAGTATTGATTATTAAGATGATGCTGAGTCGACATAAAAGTTGGTTTATGTTGGCTAAGCATCCTCCCTGGGCTCGATACTTTAAAAAGTTATATTTTATTGTCGGGACATGACTTTAAATACTATGAATATAACACTAGCTATGATTTTTTTTGGTGTAGCTGTGGCCTACTTACAATTAACAAATGAATGTTTTAACGAATTTGGTAGAAAATGCCTACACTTAAGATAACAATTACAGACACATGTTTGTAGAGATGACAACTAGCTTAAATATATGCTTCGTATTCACGAAATTTTAATAAAGTGTCCTGACTAAATAATAGTTTCTGCGATAAATAAATAAATGTTTGTTTTATGTAAATACCACTCACACTGAAACCTGTTTTTAAACGAGCGTTATAAATATATGCAGCATATTACTGTCCGGGTCACTGCCTCCATAAGACTAGGCCTTGTCCCATACAACCGTCTACGATACCGTCTGCCTCCGTCTAAAATTTTTAGATGATGCCGTTATTAGACGGTTACAAATTCATCTTGTTGGCCATGGACGAAATATAGAACCACATGAGTAACGCACTCACTCAGTCTCGCTTATCGAACGTATGAGGAACGCCCAAATAACGTCTACTTAGGTTCTTCCTACTCTAAAAGTGTCTTCAAGGTGACAAAGTTTCATGCAAATATTACCATCTAGTAGCAAGATATGAAATATGGTTATTAGGATGGGAAGATCTTAAGTATGAGTAACGAATGAATACCGTCTACAATACGACTATAAGCGTCAACTTTACGTCCTATAAAAGGTCAAACTCTGCTTGTTACCTCGTCACAAAAGTCGTGGCTTTTGAGCTGGTAAAAAGATTGCTGGAGGCAGGCAGGTTGTCCGTCTGTCAGTCGGCCATAAAAGTATGAATACCGTTTAGATTCCGCCTGAGTTACGGTGAAAACGGTAACAAACCGTATGAGTAACAGAGGGGAACCGTCTATCGCTATCGGTAGTTAGACGTTCCAAACATTGCAAATGTCCAAAGTTTGAAACGGCCAATACCGTCTGTCAACGTCTAAAAACATCTGAGAACCAGCCGAGGAATGAATAAAAAACGCAAACGTTCCTCAGACGAAATCTTTAGACGTTTTAGTGGGACAGTACCTTTAACGACGGTTTAAGTTAGCTTCATTACAATGTTCCCTAGAAGGATGCTTTGCAGATTTTTTTTTGTCACTTTGATCAAAACATACCACTGATTAAATTACACAATTAAGCGGCATTAATAAATGTATGGAAATGAAATAGAAAAAAGGCAAATTTGATAGCGGTTGATGATTTTTTTTCTTTGTTAGGACTAAATTAAAACGGAATAAAGGATTTGCAAATGCTTTGCAGTCTTCAAAAATTATTTTGTAGACAAAATGAACCGTCATATGGACAAAAACTTGTTTACGGTAGGTCAACGGTTCTACCCGGGTTCATCTCTTGGATCACTTTATGGCTGACTAGGTATGTATACACCGGGAACGTAAAAGAACCAAGGGGTATATTCTCTAAAAGAGACGGCACCCGGACTCCCTTTCATCTAACTTCTTTCTCTTTCGAGGCTGTCTTTTTAGCGAAAAACAGGAGCCATACGTTGGAAATCCTTGACCGTAAGCTCTAAAACATGTTCTTCAAGAACCTGTGTACCGGTTGGGGGGATGGGCATGATATTGCAATATACTGAAATATCCAAGCTTATTATAGCGATATATTACAATGCATGTATATTGCTTTAATCCTTTTACGAAAAATCGCTTTATGAAATGACTGTTTGCAACATTTCTCAATAAGTCTATCATAGTTTTAAAACAATTTGTCAAGATCATGAATATAGAAGCATGTAGGTATTTTTTTATTAGAGAAACAATTTTCGAATTTGTTTAAGGCTTTAGAACCCTAATATCGATAAATTTCAGCAAAGCCTGAATATAACTTTACAATATAAGCTTTTAAAATGTCAAGCAAGGGTAATCTTAGGGACATTTGACATGTTATGACATGTGACAGAAGTTCTTTTATTACCTCCCCTTGAAAATTTTGTTGTCATGATTTATCTCCCCCTGAAAACTACAAAAATGACTTTTCCATTTTCTATGGTAAAGTTTAGATTTCTTTTCATGAAAATTGAATCAGAATCATAAAATACATCTTTCTACCATGACTTTCTTCATTAATCAAATTCATCATTTTGCGATATATTACACACCCCTATCTGTTAAAGGGACTTCGGATTTTTCATGTGAGGAAGCCTTCCAGCTGGCTTGCGGTAGGTTGGTGGTTCTACCCGGGTACCTCTGTGAACTCGGGGTCTTCCTCCATCTGTAATAAGCTGGACGTCGCTATATGACTGAAATACTATGGCAGCGACGGTAAACCCCAATACAACAACAACAACAACCTAACTGTTAACTCAAAACTAACGCCAGACTGTTCTTGAACACGGGGCACAGCAGAAGAATTACCTTCTAGCAATACGTTTTTATACATTAGATGTTGTAAACACGACTTATCTGCTCACGTAGACGTCATCAGCCGGGTTGCCTTCTGTCATCAGGTGTTTCGCCCCTTGAACACCTCTGGGTACACCCCTACATCGTCACGTTAGCTTCAAGTCTAGCTTGCTTCGCTGTAGCCAATGCCAGTTGGATGTTCTTTCAGCAGCTTTATTTAGAGCATGGACTCAACGTCCAGGCCTTTCCCTTAATTTCCAGTATCCCGAGTATTCTCAATATTGACTGTGATGGAAGGCCGGGAGGAGCGTCTGATTTCCTCTATCTCTGCATTCTTCAGCCAAGTCCTGGTAGCTGAATATCTTTTATTCGTTTGTTTCTTCAACTTTCTCCTCCCATGGCAAAGTTAGTTCCACCATTATGGGGGGATGGTCGTGCATGTCGAATCCTATAGGTGACACACACACACACACACACACACACACACACACACACTGAAAGAAAATGAAAATAGCGCTCACTAATAACAGACACCAAAGAACATGAGGGAAAAAAACAACATTTTATTTTTGGTATTGAATTGTTATATTGCATCCATTCTCTTACCTTTGTCATTTTACATTTTCTATGGAAGATTATAATTGCCGGGAAAAAACACTCATCAGAACAAACCTTTTATGCTTTTTCTTTTTTAAATTCTTTTCTTAAGAACAGCCACATGAAAATATATATTTACGACATAAATTCTATTATAGTTCCATTATAGTTCCCAGCAAATTATTTGAAATCCGATGTTATGAGGCGTTAAAATTATTTCCTCTATAAATTCGATATTACGAGCCATATCTTTCTTTTGTCACGTAGTAACCATTTATTTTTTTTTAGTAAAAATACACACACATGGAGAAAATCTAATTAAAAAAATAGAAGTAATATTTTCTAAAATAGGAAAATTCGGTGGAAAATAGCATTATTTGTTGATATTTCTTGTGATCTTAGGAAACACATTTTTTTCGTGGTTTTATAGATTTTCTATGACCACAAATAAAAAAAAATACGATCTTACGCAAAAACAACAACAAAAACAAATAATTACAATGTATTTCTATTTCTACTAATCAATTTAATATTCTATTTGGCATTTTATAACACCCATAAATAAAAAGCAATTATCCTTCTTGTATAGCCAAGTTTTTAACTTCCCTAATGATTAATACGATAAAAAATATTGCATTAGAGAAACATTTTCAGGCTCATATTCGGAAATAGATTTCATTGTTTCTTTTTCTATTTCACTTCGCACATGAATTCATGAAAAACTGTGTCGTATTTGTAATGAAGAAATATCTGTTCTCTGGTAGATTTTTATTTTACAAGAGATGAGAAATTAGCAGTGCGTTATAGACAGCGGTGAGCGCAAAATATTGGCCAGGAACCATCGAGAGGGATTAGTATAAAGTGAAATAACTTGTTTCCCAATTGGCGTAAAAATAAGAGAGTTTAAACTAATGTATAGTTAATTCATGGAAATCAATACATTATGAATTAAAATGTCTGTAAGGGCTTAACTATTTTTCAGATTTATTTTAGATGGCTAATTATTTTTAAACTCCTTTTAAATGGACGTGTTTTTCAAGTGACACACTTTGCTGGTGGAACACTCTTGAAAGTGGGCGTGAAATGATCAACGGAAGATTTTTGAGCTGTTTCATTTTCCTATAAGAACTAATCAGCGTGTGTCGGTCTTAAGCTGCAGGAGATGTTGACTGAAATTTATTCCATTGTGTAAGTAAAGTATTGACGCCATTTTTGTTCTTTCGGAAATATCTGTAAACGTAGAACATTTCTCGCATCATGTTTATTTGTCTGGGCTTAAAATACCGTCGACAGTATTTCAGTTCTTTTGCTTATAAAAAGATACAGTGCTGTGATAAACCTACAAAACTTTCATAACATGGTTAACCATGGACAACTGATGGCGTTTCTCATTGAATTTCGTATAAAGACACTAAAAGTAACGTACAGCGTGTGGGGTTTTCCTCCGAGATAAATTGAAATAAAGAACTACAAGTGTGAGTTCTGATATGTTACTTGAGACCATAGCTGCTAGAGTATGCTCATGTGTGAAATGAATGTTTTTATATAAAACACCATTTAAATCACATACAGTAGATGTTCGTTAAGAATTTAGATGGGTGATATGGTACCGTATCGGAAGCTCATTAAAGTACTGTTGGATACTTGAAACTTAAAAGCTTCATTAACCGCTTTTTGCTACATGTACATGACGTATTCAACGGTGTTATAAATAAAAAATAATAGTAAAATGATGGGAAATGTAAACAAGGAAAATGCATTGCCGTTATGAAGCGTTACATAAAAATGCATAATGTCCTTGAATTCAAATGATTTCAGTTGTATTTTGAACATTTATACTGATTCACATTGTCTCAGACGGAGAGGTAGTTCATTCCAGAATTTTACTAATCGTACTAAAACTGCTGTCAGAGAAAAGTCAAGTACTGTCCTTGATTATTCACATCACATATCAGAAAATGTCTCCGTGTCTGGCAATTTCACGTTGAAACAAATGCGCTTGCCAATTGAATAGGAATTAATAGACAAGCGCACACATTAAATCGTCTAGTATTTCGTGGAGGTTGGACTAAAAATGACTTTGTAACCTTGGTACATTCGGAGGCGGTCTGTTCCCAAACATTATACATGGAGGAACCAAAATATATAAGGGAATGCATTCTATTTGGTTTTGTAAGAAACAAAGTACAATAGCTTAACTAGTGCTTTGCATTACACTGATGTAAAAGCTTAACGTAACTATATTAAAACAAACGGACAAGTATATTTTTCGCCAAGAACACAGATAAAGGGCCCTCAATCCGATTCATCTCATGCAAGATCTGGAGATCGCCACGTTATCAACTGCATTATCCAGGAACCAGCTGTATATATACCTATCATCTGGAGATCGCCACTTTATCAACTGCATTATCCAGGAACCAGCTGTATATATACCTATCATCTGGAGATCGCCACTTTATCAACTGCATTATCCAGGAACCAGCTGTATCTATACCTATCATCTGGAGATCGCCACGTTATCAATTGCATTATTCTGGGAACCAGCTGTATCTTATACCTATCATCTAGTAATCGCCACATTATCAACTGCATTATCCAGGAACCAGCTGTATCTATACCTATCATCTGGAGATCGCCACTTTATCAACTGCATTATCCAGGAACCAGCTGTATCTATACCTATCATCTGGAGATCGCCACTTTATCAACTGCATTATCCAGGAACCAGCTGTATTTATACCTATCATCTGAAGATCGCCACTTTATCAACTGCATTATCCAGGAACCAGCTGTATCTTATACCTATCATCTAGTAATCGCCAATTATCAACTGCATTTTCCAGGAACCAGCTGTATCTATACCTATCATCTGGAGATCGCCACGTTATCAATTGAATTATCCAGGAACCAGCTGTATCTTATACCTATCATCTGGAAATCGCCACGTTATCAATTGCATTATCCAGGAACTAGCTGTATCTTATACCTATCATCTAGTAATCGCCACATTATCAACTGCATTATCCAGGAACAAGCTGTATCTATACCCATCATCTGGAGATCGACACTTTATCAACTGCATTATCCAGGAACCAGCTGTATCTATACCTATCATCTGGAGATTGCCACTTTATCAACTGCATTATCCAGGAACCAGCTGTATCTATACCTATCATCTGGAGATCGCCACTTTATCAACTGCATTATCCAGGAACCAGCTGTATCTATATCTATCATCTGGAGATCGCCACTTTATCAACTGCATTATACAGGAACCAGCTGTATCTATACCTATCATCTGGAGATCGCCACTTTATCAACTGCATTATCCAGGAACCAGCTGTATCTATACCTATCATCTGGAGATCGCCACATTATCAACTGCATTTTCCAGGAGCCAGCTGTATCTATACCTATCATCTGGAGATCGCCACGTTATCAATTGCATTATCCAGGAACCAGCTGTATCTTATACCTATCATCTGGAGATCGCCACGTTATCAATTGCATTATCCAGGAACTAGCTGTATCTTATACCTATCATCTAGTAATCGCCACATTATCAATTGCATTATCCAGGAACCAGCTGTATCTATACCTATCATCTGGAAACCAGGAACTGGCTGTATCTACAATTATCATCTAGGCATCTACATTTCGGGTATCTCAAATGCTATTGAGTATTTATTGTATAATGGCTGATTTCTTTCCTACTCTGATGTAGGAATACAATGATAATCAATTTCATCTTGTAACGTTAATAATCGTATGATTCGGGCGATTAGGCTCACTTTCTTATAGTGATTATTAATTATGCTTTCATAGAATACTCCTTAAATTAAGTTTACACATGCGAACACGGAAGTTAAAAGTCAATAAAGTACTGACTTAATTCCGTTAAGAAAACGGATACCTGAACATTTGGAGTCTGCTATTTCAAACAGCAATATTTTGTAGAATTAAACATAATTTCCCAATAGCAATAACCGGATCTCTCTATACACTACTATATCACGGAAAATAACTTAATTCTTAGTCAAATTATATTTCTTCCACCCGATCAATCATCGAACAATTTACTGAAAGAATTCATTACTACGCATTGCTAAACAATGATATAAATGGTGCCTCGAGGCAATTTAGCAACACGTTATGACTGGTCCCCCAGAAAGCATCAATGAAAATGAAGTTTCTAAAGCTATGCAGATTTCCGACAAAACACAAATTATTTTAATTAAAACTAGCAGAATTACTTTGTCACCCATTTTCTAGGCCTTCCTGTTAACCCTTTCCCTCATAGAGGAAACCATGAAAAGTCCTATGCGAACAGCATAAAACCAGGCTTTATGTGGTACCTATTGAGTGCGTCAAAATGAGTCTATATGAGGGAAGGGTTAAACAGATCAGGCTTTATGTGGTACCTATTGAGTGCGTCAAAATGAGTCTATATGAGGGAAAGGGTTAACATGAGTCTATATGAGGGAAAGGGTTAACATGAGTCTATATGAGGGAAAGGGTTAACATGAGTCTATATGAGGGAAAGGGTTAACATGAGTCTATATGAGGGAAAGGGTTAACATGAGTCTATATGAGGGAAAGGGTTAATATGAGTCTATATGAGGGAAAGGGTTAAAATGAGTCTATATGAGGGAAAGGGTTAACTATTGACACCTGATAGCATTTACGTTTACATTAAAACAAACAACTGACATATGTTTAGTGCGAGAATATAAGACCTATATGAGTAAAGGTATCATTTATGTTAAAATACGTTTGGGTTATCCGTGGCCACTGATTTTCCATCGGTCCTGCATGGTTATTCGGATTTCTCTTGTGAGGAAGCCTTCCAGTTGGCTTGCGGTATCTAGATGACTCCGTGCACTATAGGTATTCATCACCTGTAATTAGCTGAACGTCGCTATATATGATTAAACTAATGTCGCAGCGACGTTAAACTTCAACAAAATACTTGTACTAAAAGGCTCTGTCATTACATATTATATGAAATACTGTATTTTTATCACCAATGTGTAAATAAAATTTGTTCATTCCTAACAGCTATAGCGTGAGCACGCAATAGTTTTACTACGTAAACACGCGATTTGAGAAATCCCTCCCCTGTGATGACAGGATGTAGCATAATAGAAGGAATTTATTGTTTCATGAAATGACAAAGATGTGTGTACATGTATTACGTACAATTTAAATAATATTCAGTGTAAATACGTTTTATAAGAATGAAATGATATTGTTTCCATAGGACACAGCATTACCAAAAATTTTGAAGTATTCATACTTAAGTTTTATTTACATTAGGATTGTATTTATTTTATATATAACAAACAACAACAGCAGAAAAAAAACATCTCTACAAGATCGGTACCTCTTTCTACCAAATATAATAACATGTCATCTGAATTGCTCGTGTACCTTTATCTTACATTACGTGTAATAGATATTTAAGTATTGTGTTGTTTACTGTTGTTTGCACATATTACCTTTTACATATAAAATGAAATATCGGTATTTCAATTTACATATCTTAATTTATATTTGTGTCTGCTCTTTTAATGACCTTCGTGGCCGAGAGGGTAAAGTCGCTGACTTTAACACCTACTCAGCCCCTCACCGTGTGGGTTCGAATCCCGACAGGGTCATTCGGATTTTCATGTGAGTAAGTCTTCCAGCTGGCTTGCGGTAGGTCGGTGGTTCTACCCGGATGCCCCCGTGTATTCGGGGTCTTCCTCCACCTGTAATTAGCTTGCCGTCGCTATATGACTGAAATACTGTCGAAGCGACGGTAAACTCAAAAGTCAAGTACTAGGATTAATATCTATTTGTGATTTGTGTTTTATTGAAACATTATAGATACTCGTAGCCCTTATAAATTGTGAACTTCAGTGAGTTTGGAGGTTATATACTGTGTTTCAGTGGGTTAATGTATAGTTGATATAATAATATAAGTCCCTAGTGTATAATGTTGGTTATAATTGTTGATTTAGTTACATCACAGTATAAACAAATATATTGGTATGATATAATTCATTTGGGTTTCACAAATATGTATGCCAAATGGCCTATATCAAAATTGGCACATGACGTGTCTCGGAAACTTAAATAGTATCGAGGGAACATTGTATTACATTATATAACATTATATAATGGAAGCACACTACATGTATACCGATTTTCTACCAATGTTTCTACGGAATTTTAGATTGGTAAATCATTTTGAAAGGTAAATTAGGAAGAGTAATTTTAATGGATATTCTTTGTGTTGTGTTTGCATAGTTCCAATGACCATCTAATTGAGTTAAATGAAATGTTCCCGACTTCATTTATGTCAAACATGCTTATTGAATATATTATCCGACATCTTTTCTGTTCATAAACATTGAGATTCACGCGCATTTTTATCTCTTTGGACTAAGCAATCTTTATATATACTCGGTCTGCGATCGGTCGTCATCGTTGATTTGTTGTTAAGGACAGTTTGGCACATAACATCAAGTGGAGAGTAGGGTCTTGCCTTCCTGTCAATAAATCATATAAAAAGGACAAGAAGACGAACTGCATCCTATCACCCTATGGGCAAAGACATGGTCGAGACAAAGAGAGCAACAAGTAAAATAATCTACCTCAAGCCAGCTGGAAGGCCTCCCCACATAAAAGATTCTTAGTATCCTTGATATCGGGATTCGAACCCACAGCGGCGAGGGACCGAATCATCTTTGCAGGTGTTTGAAAACAACCGAAAATGCATGATGAATGAAAACTGTTCTTATTCAACATTGTCAAGACTGAGGGCAGTTTTACGCTGTCATTTTCAATCAAATTCATTAGATCTTTTAAAAAAAGGATTGGCACTGAACCAATGCACACAAAGCCCATCCTCTGATTTTGTCAAAAGATTCAAAATTTTTGCTAGTGAACATCATTACAGCCTTCGTTACTCTGTCTTTTATTTGCTCAAGTCCATTCTGATTGGTCAAGAATACCTAAATCTGATTGGCTGACTGCTTTTACATGATGCTAATTTTAGTAACAAACGTCAGCATACGTCAAACGTGACCAAACTTGTTTGATGATGAAATCTCAGCATCACTGTCGAATAAGAGAATATTTCATTAAGTAAAGTTGAATTGAAAATGATGAGTATGAATCACTATCATATGATTGGCTATCTACTTTTAAATGTCGTTAGGTCTACAAAGAGCTACTATCCCAATATCGCCAACTAAAAATGATGTTCCATGTAGGGATCTTATGGCCCTATGTGAAAAGATATACCGCCACCATTTCCCCAATCATATATCCAATTCACAACTTTTACATTATCTTGAACGTAAGTATTCCACTCTGTCATTGTAAGGATTTTGATGTTAATACGTTCGTTGTACTTGTATGATAACTCTTTTAATGTTAGAAATGTTTCTACTTTGTTTAACCATTGCTTAATAGACATTTTGGTTTTCAAGACTATCTTTCTACATGCCTCAAATAAAGCCACTTTATAGTCGAGAATATATTTCAAAGATATTTATGGTTCTTCCACCATATTTCTATAAATTAAAATACAGAGATTTTCTGATCAAACATCCATAGTTATTCACTATCAATAGTATTTAAATCACTCTTTGAAATGCCACGAGAGTTTTCTTCCTATGATCACAAACAATATCAACATAAAATGTCGAAATGGCGAATTTACATTGAATACGAGTATATATGTACAACTAGCCAATCAGAAAATCTAAATCAGTCATGCATGAACCGCCAATCAAAAGACCTCTACGTTAACGATAGCTTATCGCTATGAGGTTCCCATGATCACAGAGTACATGTTCAGACATGATTTTTCAGATCCATGCATTTAATGACTTTCACAGCTGGATGCCACTTATGTTCTTACCGGAGATCCGGTGTTGGGGAAAAGTTAATAACTTTCACAGCAGGATTCCCATGAACACAGACTACATTCTCACGCCTTGGACTAAAAATAGAGGCCGGAAACACTTTAACCAAAAATGGAAAAGAGTAGTTAGAGTAGTTACCGGAAATGTATTCATTCTCTTGGAAGATAGGGAACTGTTCACATCGTAAGTGTTTCTCTTTGAAAATAATTTATCATTTAATTTTGACTTATGTATTTATTTGAGTTTTTCTTATTTTCTGTATTACATATTTATACATTTATTCTTACTTATTTTAATGTATTTTGTTCCTGTTTTTTAAAGTAGTGATTTTACCAATTGTATTTTCTATTTATTGCTGCCATTTTTTCTCTCATACGGTTTTTGAATTGTCCATTGTACACCATGAGTCTCCGCCTAGGGCTAAGGACCTGACCCTCAATGCCCGTGATCAAGCCCTAGGTCGAATGTACAAATCAGCTCTGTACATCAATGAGACAAACATGAGGTCATTCTACCGATAAGGTCATTCTAACTATAGATCATGATGTCATTCTAAATATAGCTCATGATGTCATACTATAATCCAAAATGGCCACCATGCATGCGCAATACCACATAAGAAATAAAATGGCCGCCTTCAACATGGCCACTACATGTCAAACCCTAAAATGCTTATATGCAAATGAGTTACTATAAACAGTAACAAAGATAGCCGCCTGTTACTAAAAATAGAAACTAGGTCAACAAAATGACGCCCGTTTGTTTGTATGCAAAGAGACCCATTTACTACTTATATGAACCGTATTTTGAGTTTGGTGCTTTGATAAGTTGATATTATATATGTGAACCATGGTGCCGTCTGCAGACAGTCACTACAAAGAACCTCATTTAATGTTTCGGATTTTCGTCTTTGTAGTTACGTTATATCAAAATTATATTGATGTACTTACGCAGGCGTGACGCAGTCCATAATATCGTTTATAGATTAACCGGTAGTGGTATCGGGCAATGCTGTGAGTAATTAGCAAAGGAAGTGTGCTGAGCGACAGCTGTACTCTGTTGAAACGGGAAGCTGCAGACGTGTTTATGAGTTTATTAATCTCATTCATATTGTCGCTGTATTGCGTAGAATATATAACATTTTCTGAGTTGGAAATTGACGTTGAAAGGATACTAGAGGTCGTCGTGACTGCGTAGTTCTAAGTTCTCGCTGATATAACAGATACGAATAACGGCAGTTTGGTCGTCGCTGGGGACAAGGATTTTTCCAGGCGCAAATTACTGGACCAAACCAGGTGATGTCGATAAATAACACAGCAGGGCTACACAGCAGTATTCAATTAGGGCTACATTTATTGTTAACAACGATACGAAAATGTTAAATTATGTTTTGAAGGTTTAAGAAAAGTGCTACAAAGGTATTTCAGTGTTATAATGTTAAGTACACATGCATTGTACTAAAAATGAAAATATTTTCACTAGATATTACCTAAGAGTAACCTAATAAACTAAGAGAGATCCGCAACTCTGAAATAAGTAAAGAGCAAGTCAATAGAAATTCTTGTTAAGTTACTTTTACGATCATGTGGCCGCGATTTGACGTGAGATGTGTAAAATTGCTCAAACCAATTATAAACATCTTTAATTTATTTCCGATTAAACCAAATATGTATGTCTTTCATTATATCGCAGATCTCCTTCATGAATGATACTGTAAATCGTCTCTGTTAGGCGTCTGCGAATGCTTGCAAGATGTTAAACGAAATCTTGTTCAAATCCCGTTCACCTGTTTTTCTTTTTCGTCAAGAGAAGAAAACGCTATCTATGACCGTTTCATATCTCTGTTGAATAGGCCATTGACATTGCAAACAAAATATTACCATGCGTAAGTAAAACAATGGTCTTGCCGTGCGTAAGGGGAAAATGATTATCATGTATAAGGGAACCAAAGAAGTAACCGTGGAATTGTCGTGTGTAGAGTAACCTTGAGATTATTATGCGTAAGTAACGGTGGGAGAGTCGTGCGTAGGGTAACCATAAGATTATAATGCGTAATGTAACGGTGGGATAGTCGTGCGTTGGGTAACCATTAGATTATTATGCGTAATGTAACGGTGGGATAGTCGTGCGTAGGGTAACCATAAGATTATAATGCGTAATGTAACGGTGGGAATAGTCGTGCGTAGGGTAACCATAAGATTATTATGCGTAAGGTAACGGTGGGATAGTCGTGCGTAGGGTAACCATAAGATTATTATGCGTAATGTAACGGTGGGATAGTCGTGCGTAGGGTAACCATAAGATTATAATGCGTAATGTAACGGTGGGATAGTCGTGCGTAGGGTAACCATAAGATTATAATGCGTAATGTAACGGTGGGATAGTCGTGATTGTCGTGCGCAAGTGAATTGGATTACAATGCGTAAAGGACCCGTAAAATTGCTATGCTTATCTAATCTTTATCTTATCAACTAATATGTATAATTATTAAAAAACAAAACAATTTGTAATGTCCCGAAAGATTTATTCGTTTTGAATTGATATATATTACATATTTACTTGGCATCAATTATTAAAAAAATGTCTAATAGCAAATCCTTTCATAGACATTTATTAAATTTAATGATTACTTTGGATGATCTTTGGGTTTCCATTACATGGAACAGCATGCGAGTTTGTGATTTGTGATTAAAGATCCATTTCCTATAATTGACAAACATGCATGTGATCATTTTAATGCTCACCGTGCAGCGATTAACATTTGGCATGTTAGCTGATGAAGGAAATGATTAATATCTGTTAGATATTCGTTAAAACAACAAAGCCCGACTTTTGTCTGGGAGTAATTACTGTATGGTCTTAATGGAATGGAAATGTAGTTTGCTCGATCATCTTCCCTACAGGCAATATAAAATACGTGGGGAATTATCCTATGCAGACCATTAAAGATAAAACATGAACATATACGAATAAACAGATTAAAATATTCAAAATTAAAAAGAAAAAAAAAGCGTATTGTTTGATTAAAGTCTTTTTTCTAAGGTGTTTTAGATCTAAATATTTTGCATACTGTAAATCACCATACTTCATAAATAAAATTGTATGTGCCCGATGATACACATACATTAAATGTTTTGTATCAAAAATTTAATTTATTTCTTTGATGTTGCATTTGTCAATTGTCATGATAGGCCCCGTGCAGTTGAGTCATTTTTCATTTTATCCTTATCAAGACATGGTTGCATTAAATGCGATATATCTTAAAACAGTGGCACATGTTTCGTTGCTCTGACAATTTTTACCATGAGACTAACAAAATACCATTTATATCATTGATATTTTACTCGCATACAATATATATTACATGCCTACAATTATTCAAAACCGTTTAGCATTTTCCTGCCAACTTTGCTTTACATATATATGTGGGGCCTCATTGGTTATTGACACTCCGCCCCTATACGCTGTGGGTTCGAATCCCGGCGGGGTCACTCGGAATTTTTCATTTGAGGTAGCCTTCTAGCTGGCTTGCGGTATGTTGGTGTTTCTACTTGATTGCCGCTGAGCAATTCAGATTCCCCACTCACCTTCAATTAGCTGGACGTTTGTTTGTTTGTTTATTGAGTTTAACGTCCCACCGACAGTATAACAGTATAACGGGACAAATATAGTGCCGCCATACTGCAATCTCATCTACCACACAACCACATTATCCTGACACCGGACCAACCAGTCCTTGAACTATATTTACCTTTATGCTGAACGCATAGCAAGGGAGCCGTACCAGTGCCATTTTTACGACTAGGTATATCGCGACAGCGGATCGAACCTACGACCTCCCGATTCCAGTGCGGACGCTCTCACAACTCGGCCACGGTAGTTAGGCGTCTCTAAATCAGTGAAATAATGTTGCAACGTTGGGAACTTCATCAATTACACTGCTGCACTTTTTGAAAGATACCGGGTTGCTAGTGACATTTCAGAAGCGTTGGCATGATTGTTTATGCTGTCTAACGCTATACTCGCTATGGGAACAGCATTCGTGCTGGATTTCAAATGCACACGTACTGTGTCACAATCCATCATTCAGCTTATCAAGATTCTACTTCTGTCACTAGATCCGCATATTGTGGCCATGTAGGACCGAATTTCATTGGATCATGCCTAAGTTACATATTTATTAAACTATCTAAACATTGATTTTGCTCTTTCATGCTCTCCTTTTATGTATCAATACATATTTATAAATTATAAAGGTCTAGGGTTAGCGGAGCAGAAAATCCTAAGTGATATGTTTAACAACGATGTAACTTGCGTATTACACTGTTATTCTGTATTAGACCACTATGTGGCCACTGCAGAAAAAAAATGGACAGATTTTTGCAGGATTTTTTTTTATTTGGTATTTGGTACATAAAAATGTGTCTATGTTTTCCTTACACTTTGGAATATTTTGATACCAAGCCCTGTAATTTACATTCGTGTCTCAACAATCGACTATAATGACTGTGCTCAATGTACCGAACTCAATATTTTTAGCTCCACTCGAAGAAAAAATGTGGAGCTATTGTCATGACCTTCCTGTCGGCATTAGTTAAGGTTTTCGTTCAAGTCCATTTCTCCATAACCATTAAACATAATCACTTCAACTTGGTATACTTGATAAATAAATAAATAAATAAATAAAGGGAACCCATTTCAAAAGGGAGTTAACTCTAAGAAGAATTTGGGCAGATATTGCTCCTTTTGACATAAATATTTCATTGCTGGTTAAGTTTTTTGTAAAGAAAAGAAATGTCAGTCATATTATCTCAAACTTGGATTACAGATTTACTATCAAAATAGGAACCCATTTCAAAAGCGAAGTAACACTAAAAATCATTTTGGTATCGATATGGACCTTTCCGACCTAGAATTTTCTGTATTGGTCAAGATTTCTTCCCTGAAACCATCAAACATATTCAGCTAAACTTCTATACCACGTTTCAAAAGGGCAAGTGACCCCTAAATTCATTTTTGCATTGTTATGTCCCTTTTCTGATTTTTCAAGAACTGTCAAACTTGGAATTCTTGTTCACTATCAGCAGTGGAAATCATTTCAAAAGGGCAGATAACCTTTAAATATATTTTGGCAGTAATACCCCATTTTCAACTATTTTTTCTGTATTGGGTAAGGTCAATTTCTCAAAAACTCATTTTCACCTCAAGGTTGGAATACTTGATCACTTTCAAACCTGGAAAAGAGCTTGTAACTCTTAAATTCATTATCGTAGATAGGCCTCTTTTCAACTTTAATTTTTCATTTCTGTTCATTTTAAAATGGAATATTTTAGGTTAATGGTTTTTAAGTTCTTATCTTATTAAGTACTAAAGATGGGGGATTGAAACTTTCCAAATGCTTTCAGGCTCAATACTTTATTTTTTATGTTAACACTTAAAATAGTAACAGCTAAAATTATACTATCCAGCACTCAGAAAAGTGGAGCACGCTCTTGTTTATATTTGTAAGCAAATGTTGTAAGCATATGTTCATTTATCTTTTATAAATTGAACTACATTTTAATTACAACAAGAGCCATGTTGACATGGCCATCCCCCGCCGAATGCTTGCTCTTTAGAAGAGGTGTTGGCGAGTAGAATATTTCATTTTTAACCAAAAAAAATTGGGTAATGAAAACTGATGTTTGAAGTGATTATAGATATGAAACCCATGTGAAGACCTACTAATTCCCCTATTTTGAGATCTACAGGTAAAATGTCAAGGTCACTGTGACAAAAATTAAACCTGAAAATAACAATGGGCAATAACTCAAAAAATATGAAAGATATGGTTAATATTATTGTGCACTGCACTCTTCCTCAATGAGATCTATCAACCTATGATGTTTCAAGTTGACATCTCAGATACTTTTTGATGTATGCTCTGGATAAAAATTAAGTTTGAAAAATAACAAAGGGGAATACCTAAAAAATTATGAAAGGTAGAATTATCATTCTTGTGCACTGCACTTCTCCTCTGTAAGATCTATCCACCTATGAAGTATCATGTTGATATCTTAAATACATTTTTGAGATATGCTCCAGACAAATATAAAGTCTGAAAAATAACAAAGGGCAATAACTAAAAAATTATGAAAGGGTTTCATTATTGCCCTTAAGAGATCCCCCTATGAAGTATCAAGTTGATACCTCAAATACTTTTCGAGTTATGCTCCGGACAAAAAATGTGGGAGGAAGGACGGATGGATGGACAGACAGAGACTATTACCATATCCCCCGTCACCCTCGGCGGGGGATAATAATAAATTCCTGGCTTATGTTCACATGCTGTGATCCAGTAGTAAGGTTAATTGACCACCCATCCAAAGGTTGCCAGATAGATCCCCAAGGGGGAAAAGTTTTTCAAAACGTTTATTGGTGCAGTGCAAGGTACTGGTTCAATCAAGGGCCAAATAAGAGGGATTAGTGTAAGTTTTAAAAACTTGTTTCCCAATTGATGTAAAAGGAGAAATTTCAAATGTAAAGCTAATTCAACGTGTTGGTTGAACAGTATTGTCAGTCATATTCCTGGCCCTAATAAATCAATCTAAATGCTGTATAAGTTGAAACAACAGGTCCCATGTTCTCAAAAATACTTACTGGTAAGAACAATCTCAGGCTCAAATTTGAGTATCACACTCAAATCCCTAAGTACCATTTTTTATTTTCGAGAACATGGGGCTAGGACTTAACCTAAGCATGTAGGAACACCGGATGGAAGACATGGGTCTGTTTGCTTTTTATTGAATCTTTAAACTTGACATTAGATTTTAGATTTTAAAATAGCCAACATCTTTTTGCATAATTGATGAAATTTCCAACACAATATAAAAAGTGATAAAAATTTCATAATGTAGCATGAAATATAATTCTAGTCATTGATAAAAATACATATACAGACTTGACAGACTAGAAAAGTGCAACATTAAAGAATTAATGTAACAAAAATGCAAATTTATAAGCAAAAGTATTGGAAATATTTGGTCGTTTTTTTTTGGTTTTATTTTTGTGAGGGCTTGTTGCAAAATCATGATAACCACAAAATGTACCAAACCTTCAATATCTGATTTATAGAAAAATAAATATAAAAAATAAAATATAAATAAAAAATAATTATGGGATTTTACTGAATATGAATGACTTTTTTACAGATTCTGGTGACATGTTTTTATTTATTCAATCTCAATACATACATATACATAGTTTTTGGTAATAATATACAATTTTGTTCTCATTGAAATCAATCAACACAATTATCACATAAATCTTTTATATTAAAAAAGGGAAAGTTTAACCAAAGTATATCATACAATATTAGCTGTCATTTCTTTTCTTACTAAAATGTTACTTTTGATAAAGTAATCTTTTTAAATTTAATATCCTAGATTAACTTAAGGTATTCCCATCCTAATAGCGATCAATTTCATCAAAGCCATGCATATAACTTAACAATACACATGTATTAATTTTTTAAAAAAAATAATTAAATTAACATGTAATGATAAGTGACAGAAGTTCTTTTATTACCTCCCCTCAATTATTTTGTTGCCATGAGTTATCTCCCCTGAAAACTAAAAAAAAGTGTTTTTCTCCATTTTTTGTGGTAAAGTTTAGATTTTTTTCATGGAAATTGATACAAAATCATTAAATGCGTCTTTCTACCATGAGTTTTTCTCATAAATCAAATTCAGTTTTTTATATTCATAGAAAATACATATTTTCCATAGGCTTCAATGTTAACTTATATGCGGATTATCTCCCCCAAATTAGATAAAACTTGAAAAAACTCTTGGTGAAATATTTTTATTTTTGAATGTCTTCAAAGTGACAAAATTTCATAGAAATATAACCATCTAGTGGCAAGATATGAAATATGGCTATTAGGGTGGGAATACCTTAAATAAAATAAGGTTTCCAATCGAAGATATAAATAAACATATTCCTATAAATAACATCATAACATGTAAACAAATGAATATTTGTCAGAATTCATATGTTTCCTCAGCCATGCATTGCATTTCCAGCGATATTCAGTTTGTGCACTGATGAAAAGTGACTGTATCCTGAATCAATTATGAATCGAAGGTGTGAACACTGGGCATGAATATCAAAGTCCTCTACTTGGAGCTGTCCGTCTGACTGTGGAATGTCTGAAATATATTGCATTTTATCACAATATTACAGATATTTGTGTATTTAATAACATATTACTGATAGTGGCACATTTAATCACAATATCCTCAATGTAAAATGTTAAATACAAGAGGGCCAAGATAGCCATGAAGTCCCTCACCTAACAAACATTACCTTCATTGCCCGATCTAATTGGTCGAAATCAGCCATAATCAAACTTAACCGATAAATAAGGGTCATAAATGTTGTCATGAAAATGATTGCTGAGACTGAGAGAGTAAAGTCATAAACATTGTCTTTAAGTTTTAAGATGATTGTTTAAGAAATGAAGATGCAAGATTGTTATCAAAGTAAAATCTGACATTTTTTTTACATTAAAGGGGGCATAACTCCTGACCTAATTGGCCAATACCAGTCATAATCGAAACTGACTGAAAGATTATGGTCATATACATTGACATTAAGTTTGAAGATGATTGCTTAAGAAATGAAAATGCTAGAGTGTAAACACTAAAATTGTTGGACAACAACTGACATTCAAGTATCACAAAAACTCACCATGAGCTAAAAAAAAAAAAATCATTTTAGCACATTTTACTCGCAATATTTTCATATGTGCACATTTATTTTGATTGATGCTGTTATTGATATCATAATCACAATGTCATCAATAGTTTTCCATTTTCATTTGTGTTTGTTTGCAATGGGTAAACATTCATCAGACAGCATCAGTAAACAGGAGACTTTTTATGCATGAAACAGGAATGCAATATCATGCCATAGCCAAGTGACATACTAGTAAAACCATGCAAGTCACATTGTCTTGAATCTTGTATTTATATGTTTTGCACCAAGCAAATGAGATATAATTATCATTACCAGTTTTGAGACTGAAATATTATACAGAGATTTATATAGATTAAATACTGGTACATGGAAACAAAATCACCTGGAATATTGGGAATCACGTTAAATTGGTTTAAATAGTCAATCTTTCTAATATTTAATAAGTTCCTTACCTTAAATGAAGATATGACTGAAAAATCACATCAATATTCATTATTTGTTGCATATTCACTTAGACACCATAAATGCAAATGATCGTAATATTGCAAAAGATGTACACTATAAAATATGCAACATAGTGGTAAAAAATTGTATATATTCTGCATTGGTAATTTCAAAATTTTCATTTTCTATATATTTTATAATTGCTTTTGTAATGTAATATGTGTTTGGTGGTCATACCATCATCTTAGTAAGAATTGAGTCGGTAAGTCTGAAGATATCGCTGTCTCATGGGGAAATATGTAACATACTGACCTAGATATGACTCGGTATGATGGCCTTGCTAGGAGGTCAGTAATCCTTAACCCCTTTACCACATGAATATTCATTGACAAATTCATGACTTCATGAATATTTATTGAGTGATCTTTAAATGGTGTATGAAATTATGTATTTTGTTTTGTCACTGATGACTGTGTAGAAACTGAGGTACAATATTGTATTAGCAACCAAAGGAGACCCTGATCAGACAGCTCCTATGAGAGCTGTCTGATAAGGGTCTGCACTGTTTGCTTAAGCGTTAAAATGAGTCTATATGCAGAAAAGGGTTAATATTTGTACATACATGCCGTCAAGCCTGTACAGTCAACCATGTTGGAAATCCAATAATTGGATTCCCAGCATTGATTTATAGAAATGTTAACCCCTGAATAACTGTCAGGTTTTAGTATCCCTTGACTGGTCTTTGTTCACAGGTTTTACTATGTATATATATCTGATGGTTAAACATGACTGTGTGGAAAAGTGAGGATAATATCATAATATCACATGAGGATGTAAAGTACTATCATAAAAATTCAATAAACTTGAAAAGTGTTGTCAAGTATTCTGTACACTGATACAAGTAATTCAAAGGAAACAATCATGGTCAGGGATTACCTCTGGTGGTGACTGGTTCAAAGGAAGATGGATCTGATGAGCTGCTCTTCTCAATCTTCAGGTGTCTGACTGTGAATAAACAAATCCATCACTCTATGGCTCACTTGTCTACTCTAAAATTGTTTCATGGTTTTATCGCTGGGAAATGACAAATCATCATTTGAAAAGTAAATGTTCTCAAAATCTATATTTGGGCAGATCACATCTGCAACTTGATAGTCTTCATAATAATATAAAGTGAACTACATTCTTTTCTCTGAAGAAATTAGAGCAATTGTGATTACCAGTAATCAATATAATATTTATAAAAGTTAGGTTAATTTACAATATATATCTTCCAAATTAAAACTTAAGTCAGGGAATTTATCCCTTTTATGATATATGTAGATGCAACAATATTATTTACCTAAATAAATGATAAGACCTTGTATTGACCTTTTCTAATAGTTTGTCTTCAGCATGCTACAAAATGGCCCAGCTTATAGAGAAAAGCTGAAGAAATGTCAATATTCAATATGGTATATTTTAATAACTTAATATATGTATTAATTGGTAATGACTTGAAAAAATGTATTTTTAACATTGACAGAATTAGATTCTGTAAACCTATGTTATTTACTCAGAAAAAAAATTGAATTTATATAAAGGGAGATAACCATATAATGTAAATTGTGTTTGAAATTAGATAGCTTCCCTTGGATACTGACTCATCTAATAAAAAGGCTAATGATTTCTTTCCCTTTTAAAATATCCGAGAAACATTGGCTTCATTGCCTGAGCTGCCTAAGTAATGAAGATGCTAGATCGTAATAGCAACAGATCTGTGTGATGTGATGTTCTGATCATTTAAAGGGCCAAAACTGTAGATCTATCACTCCAATATCAGAAATAATTAAAACTCACTGAGATATTGTTGCAATTAACATTACAGTATATGTTTAATGTTGATTGCTTAATAATTACTGCTGCTAGAGTGAAAACAAAGGAAGTTCTGACATCTTTTGATAATTCAAGGGCCATAACTCCTGAACAAATGGGCCAATCTCAGTCACAATCAAATATGGCCACGATATTACAGCCATAAACATTGTCATGAAACTTCAAAATAGTTTCTTTATTTATTAGAATGCTAGAGTAGAGTGCAAACCAAGTTAAATCTGGCATTTTTTAATATTGAAAGGGCCATAACTCCTGACCTTATTGGCTGATATCAGCCATAAACATCCTTGGTCAAGAGATTATGGCTAGAAACATTGTCTTAAAGTTTGACGTTGATTTCTTAAGAAATGAAGATACTAGAGTGCAAACAAACTTATTGTGGAAAATGGACGGATGCCGAACAATCATTGATCCAAATAGTTATTCCTAAACACAAGTGCTCTGGTGAGCTTAAAACTCACAAAGACCTTGTTCCTACACATGGCACCCAATTTTCATCACAACATCTTCTTAGTATTTCTCAGAGTCAGAAACTGAAAAATCACAGCTTGGTGAAAATGATGACACAGACACAGGGAATGGACACTGTGATCCCTATGCTGCTGATAAAACCAACTTACTGTTGTAACTAGATATGGTGACCCTCTGTACATCCATCTTATTGCTGAAGGCCATGACAAATTCCTGTGGGTACAGTCCTGTGGATGTCCAGAATGTCTCGTCTTTACTGTAACCAGTCCAAGATTTTGCGGTGAGTTGATGGATAAAATGGCAAATTAATATAAAATAAAAGAACATCAGGGGGAAAAATGTTTCTCAGACAGTGTCAGATTATCAAACTTGACAATGAGAAATTCAGCATTGAAATTATCTAAAAGAATCCCTATTATTTCTTTTGAGTAAAAAACAGTACTGTGTGTAGACAGAACACAAACACGCACTGTGAGTGCAAAAAATATAGGTTAAAAATAATTTATCAAATTCATTAAAAAAATTCTTTGATAACTGAGATGAAGTTAAGCAATTTAGAGCTTTATATATGCATTTTATCAGAAGCAATTTTTTTCTTACTTTTTTTTTGTAATCTTTCTTATTACAAAATGTATAATTTTATGCAAATACTTCTGAATTAAAGTGCCAAATTAAGCACTGATACAGTATAATTCTACATCATATACTGCTCTTTTTTAAGAACATAGCCAATGTTTTCTATACTGTAAATACTGGAACAAATTAAAAATTGGCAGGGGAATATAAAACATTCTAAAAATTTCATATATCCGCTAGAGATTTGTTTAAGTGGATTGGTATCTCAGTTGGTTAAGTATTTGCAAAAAAATAATAGAGGTCTAGGATTTGACTCCTAGCCTGGCAACACATCTTTTGCACCTGATTTCAGAAGTGCTGGGAAAAAGCACGCTAGCACAGTGCTTTGCCATCTGATCAAACCTGGTGGATGGAACTAAACCCTTATTATACAAGGACAGCCTGAAGGACATAAGTGTCTACATCACATGATTTGAAAAGGACATCATGATTCAGTGGTTATATACATGACTGCAGAGTGGGTCATGGGTTCCAACTATGTTGGGGCAAGGATTTTTCATAGCCTTCCAAGACACAAAGTACTCACCCAAACCAGGAACCACTGAGAGGGACTATCATTAGTTACCTAGTAATTATTGTGATAATCCAACAAGCATATTCTGAGCTTTAAATACTTAAATACTGACTGTTAAAACATAACCAGAACTATGTTCACAGCAGGGTGACGAACGACGTGAACCGTTTTTTTATTTTTTAGATAATCTCTAGGTAATCATTATAAACAAAATAAGCAGCATCTCTTTGAAAAATTTAACATAATTCACACACGTATTTGAAATTTGAGTGATGATTAGATTTTTCTTATTTGATTTGCTATGTGTCTACGCTACTATTGTTAAGTGTGAATTGATGTTGACACCTACTTCACTTTGCCTGTGTAAATCAGTTGTAATTGACAACCAATCAAGATTTAAAAACATAAATACTTAGGAAAATTTCAAAAATGTTATGAATTATGATTACTTTAACCCTTTCCCTCATATAGACTCATTTTGACGCACTCAATAGGTACCACATAAAGCCTGATCTGCAGAAAACAACAGTTAAACCTTACCAAATTTAATTACAAAATCCTCATTTCCAGACCACTGAGGAGCAGCAAACAGCATAAAACCTGATCAGCCTGCGAGTTACTCACAGGCTGATCTGCTTTTATGCTGTTAGCATAGGTCTTTTCATGGTTTCCTCTATGAGGGAAAGGGTTAATAGATAATGATCTTAAAATGAATCCAAAATGCTTCAGCATAAAAAAATATATTCAAACTAATATATCATCACAATATTATATAGTCAATAATTATCAATTAATAAACAGATGAATAAATAAAGTAAAAATTAATTTGGTCCTTAACAATGGTTCACATTATACAGGGTATGAACTAACAGCCATTCGCATATGTGGTTCACATTGTCCATAATTCTTCACAAATTCACAATATAATGAATCAAGTTTGCAAACAAGATGTAATAGAACTATTTGTTTTCTATCCCTACCACAAACAGCCCCAAGAAAACCTAAGCTACTGATCATAAACTTATAAACCATTAACACTTCAACAGTTGAAAAGTAATGTCTTCTTTTTTTCTTACAAGTTAAAGATTTTAACACTGAGTTTGAGTATATTTATTTTAATCTCTAGTCTACTATAGATTATATTTAATTCAGTCTGGGAGATAAACATAATGGGGCCTGCCAGTTATAGTCAGTATTAATTGATTGGGCATAACATATAAATGTAATGTCATTGGTCCTTATGTAATCAGAGCAACAATGTAGATTAACTACCAACGCAGGCTGAAAAATACACGCTTGGTATTGCTGTGGTTAATCTCTAGATCTACTGAGATCCACTCCGGTTATTTTCCGTTGTATAAAACCGAGTATTGGCAACTACAACGTATCAAATTCAGATTCAGATTTTTTTTCCGTATAGGCCTCCTCTAACCCAGCGGAGGCCAATAAGAAAAAAAAGTAACCGAAGCCAGCGGAGGGGATATCAGTAGCATGGTTTGTCCTAGTTTCTTGACCCTAAAGGTAAATTTTCGCGCATGCACATTTGGATTTTAACGCTTTTTAACAAATCATGAAATGAAACCAAAAACAAACTTAAAATACGCGAACAACATTAGAAATTTCAGTTAAAATATCATTCAGTACTTTTTATAACTGATTTTTAAAGACTACATAATTCTATTTTTGGATGTTCTGCAGTTTCTCCTCAATTCGTTACCCTTGAATTTTCATGGGCTTTTCTACTAAACACGCAAAACAAAATGACTGCCATAGTTTACAATTTAGATTTAAACCGGAAGTGGATATAACAGTTGATTTAATACAATAAAATAATGTCAAATCATTGAAAAATAAAACAAATGAACAACCGTATGCTTAAAAAATTGGATTGACTCTGATATTCATGCAGTTTTCTTTTAAACCTGTATAATTATAAATATGTAACAAATATTTTCTTTAAAATGTTTTTTTAAATAGACACCCACTTTCTTGCATTTCCGTATATGTCCGAAGAAAGGCACGTGCGGTAAAACGAATCTTTTATAGGGTCACGAAACTAGAGCAAGGGCCGAAACCTGGAGAAAGCACGATAGATATTAAACGGTGGACATTTATACAGAAACACACATTCAGACTTCTTCATTGTTCTTACCCATCGATCATATTTTCTGGTGGATACTTCTGATCATTTGATGTAGCAAGTATAATACTTGTTCCGCCGTTTTTGTGACCAACATCAAACATCTTTAGCGTTTCTGCCTCAGTTGTTTACTGTAGGAACGAAAAATGCAGTCAGTATCATGTAAGGGCTTGCAAGTATGACTTCACTAAATCTAAGCGTGTAATAATTTTAACATATTTTTTTTTATTTGTTCAAAATAAGTGAATTAATTCGACACCTGATAAGGAAATTTAATTTAAAACAATAATTAACATCTGCAAAATTGTCCATCATTTATTTCAAAACTGATTTGACGGAATTTCATTTATTTTGGTGTACTCATTCCTGGTATATCAAGCGTTTCTCACAAAATCGATCAAAGAGACGCTTGGTGTGTAATTCTATTAAAGCGTCTTCATGATCTCGATAAATTTCGTCGGTTGCTTCCCTTTGTTGGACCCCCGCACCCCCACCCCTCGCAACATCTACTATTTTGTTTTAATAAATTTAATTAAATAAAATAAAAAAAACAACAACAACAAAAAAAAAAAAAAAAGAAGAAAGAAAACGTAAGGTCCATGTTCAAAATAATGTGTGAATAAACTGAAATAGGAACAAATCTAGATATTTTGATAACAGCCGACATCTTGTACATTTAAAAATCTTTTTGCTTACAACATATGTAGATCTATGATTACCATATACATGTACATAACTTTTCTAGTTAAATATTTCGGATAGACTTCTTTAATCTTAGATTTATTTGTTATATTATCTTCTAAATTTTAAACAAATAATCATATTCCTTTGAATTTGGCTGCACACGGCCAACCATGCTGTTCTAGTGACATGTTTGACAAACATTTTGGTCAGAAAATTTAATTAATAGCAACTTCCATGTTTGTAATTTCAGTACTTAGACGAAAACTCTTTCATTCCGTTGTACATATCTTTCGTACGAACGCGTCTTAACTAAGCAATCTCGGTATGGACACCGCATAAGAACAAACACATGGGAAAAAAAATAGAAGCGGAACCAGGTTTTGCACAGTTGTGTTAACCGGAGAGGTTAAGGAAACTAAAGCTACCAACACTAAGCTACAAGGAGACATGATAGAAATTAATGTACAAAAGTACCAACGGGAAATATGGCACCGATGCATGACACTTCATTAAAATGTGGAATGAAAACTCTTAGAGGTCTAGAACAAGGGGAAATTAGATCTAAGGGGAAACAGCTTCAGTGTAAGAAAAACATGGGTTTGGAATAGCTTGCCAGAAGAAATAGTGTGCGCCGAGAATTTAAAGATCTTTAAGAATAAACTATATAGCCTATAGGAATATCAGTATCTCAAGTACATTTATACAAGTCCGAAATAGACACTACCGGGGGACACTCAAAACGAAATACTAATTACAAAGAAACAATTGAGTCCATTGTGGAGGATCCTAGAGAGACTTAAACTGGAGATCACGATAAGTAACGCTAAGTAAGCAATTTTCTTTGCCTTTCCGTACTGTGTGTAGACATAATTGTACAATTATGTAAATACATTTTCTCATGCACTGGCACTGTTACCAAATGACCTGCAGTACACTCGAGTGTTCGACCGGTCTAATGTTTTGTTGTAAGACCTTAATCCTTTCAATGTTGCAAAACTATCTTTTAACTCGGAATACTTTTTAAATAACGTAAACATAAGACATCACTATAATTTTCTTTGTCGGCTGTCTGGAAGCTGGAAAACACACTTTTGGACATTATACAAAGTTATTTTCTACAGGTTAAATGTTTGTCAAATTATTATCCGAATGGTACAATCATTTAAAATGTTACTTGGATAACATTTATAGGTAAAAAAACTTTTCTAGGATAGAACGATCTGAAAAAAAAAATGTCCAGACTGCACATACAAATATAATCTGCGCCCGCATTTTTATTGTTATTATTATTCTTTTGTGCGTTCGTAGGACATGATGAAAAGGGGTATTGGCTATATAAGGTTACTTGGCAAGTTTTACTCTCCGGATTTGAAAGCAGACTTAACAGTCATTCAAACTATGATGCTAAGTCTAAAAAGAAAGTGAATTGTGATATTTATTATTCACATAAACGTATATCTCGTAGAAAATTAAAAGGTATATATATGCAATTTTCCTGTAAATATTTACTGATTCTGATCTCACCATAAGTACGATATGGTTTTTAAAAAATAAATACATAAATAACACGCTCGTATTCACACCTTAACACGTTTACCCGCTTCCATTATTTATTATTACACTTAACTGCTGTTGGGACTTTCGATAACAGTAAAATACATTTATTTGTTTTATTGTAGTTGCATGGCATACACTTATTACCGTCTATTTTAAATGTGTACACGAGAGAGAGAGAGAGAGAGAGAGATTTATTACACTGAAAAATGATATTTATCATTTTATCCTAGTGTTTATATATTAATAAAACTCATTTAACGCGAAAAAATTACATAACTTAAACCAACTTGTTAAACATACATTTGATGATGATTTAGATTTTCTTTATACTCGCACTTTGACGAAATTGAAATTGACATTTATAATGCAGTGCACACTTTTATTCGCTAAAATCAATGCTGTTTAAGCACTTCGTTTTCGAATAGTTTTGGTGTAAGTAATGTACATAATATAAAGCGATTTATCTCTCATCTGTATTCTTTTCGGTGGCATTCAATCAAGTGTTTATAATCATCATCTGTAGTAGTTTATATTGTTGATCAGAAATATACAATTATTGATATATTGAATATTGAGTATGTATAGCTGTCTATCATAGTTGTGATTATAATAATATTTCACTATTTTCTTACTCTCGATATTTTGGGTTTTACATATATAACCATATATTATATGGTTTCTGTTAGTATGCAAACAACAAACATATTGATAAGCAGTATGTTTCTCCATATTTGTTTTACTATTAAAACCAAATATGGGAAAAAAGTAAAGCTGTAATTGGTGTACATATATTCATATACTTGTTATTTTTTAACTGTATTGTACACGTTAATACGAGTCTCCCTCTCTCTCTCTCTCTCTCTGGCATTTACCCATTAACAACACACCATACTGGATATTGATGAAGCTGTATATATTTATATTATTTATTAAAATGATTTAATTTTATACCGTGAAAACGATTGTTTTTATCATTTCTATGGTTTCATATGCACTCTGAATGCGCGGACACGTATGTGTGTGTTTGAAATATTTAAGCAAGGAAGAAAAGACCATTATTACAATTTATATCATTTTTTATTTTGTTTTCATATTTTTAAATAAATACAACAATACATAAGCAACTCATAGTATAACATTATTACACACACAGAAACATTCGTTTAACTGCACGTGGCTTATAAAACAATTAGATCTAATACACTAATTTGATAGAGATGCTTAACATAAATAAAATGCTGTCCATCTGATATGAGATTATAACAGAAATATTTGATCAAATCCGATGTAAAAATCGTCGTTGGGATCACATTTGAGCAAAGTTCAATGAGCATAATATGTCATTTTTGTTGAATGATAGTATTTATTGCGTATTCTTCATCAACTTTATTGGTTGTCCACAAAATCTGCCGGACGGTCCTGTGTGAATTGAGAGAACGGGTATGAAGAAAACATGGGTGGTTTGTTGATGGGAGCGGATTGTCCCTGGGGTAGGGAACTGAAAGGCATCAACGCTGGAGAAATGTTAGCTAGCACTGGTGGATATGACAAAGGAAAAAGTCCCCTAGTAGGATAACTCCCGACTGTGTATCTAAGCGAATTAAGCCCTTGTGCGGCTGCAAGTCCAGAAATGCTTGTGGGAGTAAATGCAGACTTGAACGCACTGCAAGAGTCTTTAGAACCGAACACTGGTGATAACATTGGAGGTGAGCAAGATACTGTCGATCTGTTGTCATGTTCTGCCGGAGTGTTCAGAATGTGGTCGATGGTTTGAACCACATCCCCGCCGCAACCGTGCAGAATTAGCTGTAGAACATTGGACTTCATGTGTGGAAAGATCCGCGTTAACATGTCCATTGATTTCTTCATAGAGTAGGCAGAGGCGTCCTCTACGAGACTCGCGTGGAAGGTGTCGGGAATCGGGGATGAGGTGGAGCTGTGGGGAGAGAGGGAGCCACGGCTGTCTGGAGTGTGCGCGTTCTCACGTGCGGCTGTGTACATGTCGTCACATCGAAAGCGTTTTGCGGCTGGAAAAAAAGAAGGCGAAAATTAATTTAAATTTGCTATGACATCATTTTTGAATATCTGTAAGCTATATTGAAATGACGTAGAACACGTTTACCACGTAGATATGCAATAAACAATATGTTTGTAAATAGTTCATGTATTGGGTATATTTGTGTGATAACTCTGTACGTAATACGAATACGAGATCTACTATTATTTTGAGGGAATTTGATTATTAAAAAATCAAAGACATGAATGATGTTAAAGTATCAGCAAAAGTAAATTATGATAATTAAAATGTTAGCATACATACCAGGTTGTTCAGTATCGCTGTCGTAACTGCCGGTTGAACTCAGTCTGCTTCGAGCTCTGATTCCTTGCAGACTCTCCGACGTGTGTGCCTGGAGATTGCTGGATTGCGGTGTCAGAAGAACTCCAACTTCCCTCACGTCGCTTTCCTCCTGGGCTTGCTGCCTCCTTAGCGCCACCTGGGCGGCCATCACTCGTTGTCTCTCGGATATCAGCGTACACTTGGCACAAACACAGTCCCGCCACCTACAGTAACGCTTGTGGCCTTTAAGAGCGGAGACCACGCCATGATTCCGACATCGGGCACATTTCGGCGTTCTCGGGTACCTCTCAGATGCTCTTAAGAAAATCGGCGCACCAACAGAAACTTTTCCTGCGCCCGAAGAAGGCTCAGAGAATTTTGTATCTTCCTCTGTTGAGTTCGTCATTTTGGCCTTTGTAATTATCCTTTTTTTTTTTCTAAAAAAATAAGCAATTTTCTCGTTAACCGATTTACTCCAAACCAACTGGGTAGTTTATTGAATGGTGGACCGAGTACAGAAGTTTAAATAGTTGTAAAAGTTTAAGTCACGCCTTCTTTGAAATAAGATACCTAACGGTTTGCCACATATTAACGTTCGCCAAGGAATATGATACCTCTGGCAAGTGGCCGTGTAAAGATCCAACCACTCATGAAATACGGGAGAACGTCAATCACAGAAACAATGAGAAACAGTGTGTTAATACCGTGCGTAAACCCTCTCTAATCACTTTCAAAACATATATTTCTTTATGATCATTATCATTATTATAATTAACATTATGTCACACCCATCAAGATATTTTAATTAAATTCATTAAACCATCGTATCATAGTAAACAAGTGCTTAATGTCATCAAATTATAGCTGACGTTTATAAAATTACAGAAACAAAATTTTTAATAAAAAAAGTGTTTAAAGTTAAATATCTTCTCTTATAATAACTTCTTTCAGTAGTCATCAATTCGCAACAAAATATGTCAATGACGGCAAAATAACTTTAACCTTGAAATTTTTTCTACATGTATATTGATAAATGCAGTAATATCATCATCTGTATGCCGAACTTTAGGTGTATTATTTTTATAAGTGCTACTTAGTGTCAAATCAAAAAGTTCTCAGTTTAGACATTTGCATTCATTTGTTTGGTTGTAACTTCCTCGTAGACATTACATTGTATAAAAGGTATGATTGGAAACCAATTATTTATTCTATATCGACCTATTTATATAATGTGTATTAAAACTTTATAGTCCTTCATCAATATTATGGAGAGTATCATACAAAAATAATCTAGTTGAAATTAGGCAGGTTTTTTTGTTGTTTTTTCAAAAAGAATCATTTTAATTTAGCAATTGTTGTGATTACTGTATACAAATTATATTGATACAAAGTTTACATTAAAATGATACATAAACACATAATAAAATACATAATACAAATTAAGCATATAAATAATGTCACGATAAAAAGGGACATATCATAAATTCCACTACGCATCGTATTTTCTGTTTATTTTATTACTATCAATAAATTTAAAACGTTTTTCATGATAGATAAATATTTAAGTCTGCTAGGCATTATATACCTATGATTGATTCGATGACTCATGACAGTTATTACAAAAGATCAATGCAGAAAAAACATTGGCACTCTTTTAATTAATTTTCTTTGATTTTAAGATTCATTTGAGTGTCATCCTAATGACTAAGTCATCCGCCACCCATTTCTTTCAAACATCAATGATTCCCTTAAACCAAGAAGTCGCATCAAGAAAAGCTTTACTAAATCTAACGGTTTTGACCTCAAGCGTGTGCTTGACTGTCGCCAATCTCACTTTATCGCCCCTTAATCTTGTCCAGGCTTTCATTGCGTGTCTCGTCAAGACCTTCCACTCGGCGACTTCGCTTTCATTGTCGACGAATTGACGCAGATACTGTATCACCTTCTTTAGACATTCTTTGTTTTCCAGTCTTTAGTTGTCAATCATATCAGATTTAGAAACTGTAACAGTTGTTTTGCAGTCAAGACACTCAGATGCGAGTTGAGTACATGAAAGAGCACGTTTGAGTTAACACAAGCACTGCCGTGACTCAATGTCCAGAAATGCTCATCCGTTAGATCTACGAAATGTGTCCTTTCCATATTCGAAAGACCGTGTGTGGACTTGTTACTGAGTATTTGTGAGGACGCTTGTAGGCTATTGATTTGAGGAAAAATATACAGTTAAATGGTCAACATATGAGAAAGCCTCCCAGATGGCTTGCCCGAGGTCGAGAGTTCTACATGGTTGCTTCTTGTACTTCTCCACCTGTAATTACTTGACTGAAATACTGTCGCAGCAACAGAAATCTTCAACACAAGAACGACAAAACAAATGGTCAAACACACTGAGATATTTAAAAAAATTAGTCCAGTTCTTTTTGCTTTTTTAAATGTGTTTTGTGTTAGACTCTTCAATACATGTGTTGATGAAATTAATAAGTGAACAAAAGCAATGGTACCAATATTTCTTATAGACCTAAGACATGATGCTTGCATTTCACAAAACATCTCCAATTGAAATGTTAAATAAATTGTTAAAAACAAGCTCTTCATTCAATAAACAATATATTCAATTCGAGTTCATGAAAATATCAATTTAATATGTTTCGTTTCTGCTCATGTGACCGGTACCTTTGTTATTTTTATCAATCTCGATCATTTTATAATTTTGTGTTTTCACCGACGTTGTTACGCTTGACAGGGGTCAATTTTTGCTAATCTCAAAGTCAACTTAGATTTATCTACAGTTACAGCAATATTAAGGGCAAAATGATTTTCGAGAAATTTTAGATTTACTCTACATTATTTCATATATTAAATTAACATTCTCTAATAGGCTTGCGTCGTCTCATTTTCTGTTTTCAAAGTTCATATCTTAAGATGATCTATATTAGAAAGTAACAATTGGCCCCAATGAGTCACATTTTCCGCTCGTGTCAAGTGTAACGGTCTATTATTTTAAGGCTATTTATACCAAGTATGTCTTTTTCAACAAGGATACTCAAAGGTTGGAGACGGGTCTAAGTAATGGCCCTCTTCATTCTCGCCAGAGGTTCAACTGATCTGTATCGATTGCATAGAAAGACAGATGATGAAAGGATAGCAGTCGCCTGTGCTGCGGTGTCACGTCACTGGTATACACAATGTTAATAAAGTGTTAACTATGAAAAACGAACTGCGAATTAGTCACTAACCAAGTATGCAATATTGCTTGCTAGATTGATGACTGCTGATTACGTAGATAAGTGATATATTGAGGGGACTCTCTGACTTAAAAAAATGAAATAAAATTAAATAAAAGATAGGATACTGATACGGATATGACATTAATTTTGGGAATACACTATGATAAATGTATCACTTCAGGTGGTTCATGTCTCAAATATAGCTAATTGACTCACTTAATGATAGAAGCGCCCGTGGCCGAGTGGTAATTAAAGTTACTGACTTAATATCACCTAAACCCTCATCCACGTGGATTCGACCTGAGGAAGCCGCGTCCAGCTGATGGGCGGTAGGTCGGCAGTTCTATCCACCTGCCATTGTGTACTTCCTCCACTGGACATCGCTAAATGATTCCTATCGACAGTAAACTCAAAAACTGGCAGCATTAACAATGACAATCAAAGAGGTAGTGATTCAATACCTGTATCACGTAAAGCCCTTCCACCACAGTACTCATACTTTAACACGTGTACTCTTTCTGCCGAATATCAAACGGGGTTTTCAAATATTCACAAACTTTTATCGAGTTCATCCTACATTACATTGCTGCCGCGTAACAATACATTGATTACATATTATTCACGACAATTTAGAATTCGCGATGAAGTTGAATCAAGAATACTATCGAAAAAATTAATATGAAAGCGAAAAAAAAAAAAAACACCTGGTTACACGGAATGGGAATGTGTGTGTGTGTGTGTGTGTGTTCTCTGCAACACACACATACACGCCTTTACATATATTTGATATATTCAAGATTTTACAAAAGCAGATGCCTCTCTCTTCTCTCTCTCTCTGTCTGATTACGTGATATTTGAAGATAAACTAATTTGATTTTTTGAATTTTAATTTGAAACCTTCAAAGTGATTAAGTGGGGGAGAGTTCAGGAAGCGAACAAGGTACTTTCACCCGTTAGTACAGATTGAATACCTACCCGCCCTGGGTGTGGAGGACCGTCACAGTCCAGCCCAGGGATCACCCGACACCCCCCGGGGGTCTGCGACTCGACAAACACGATATCGACAACCGTAATATAACACGGCCTGTGGAATTTATGGACTGCACTATTGAAGAAGATACTTTTGGTATCATATTTCAGATCACCACTAAACCATTCAAGTTCGAGTGCGTATTTACCTGTATTGAAAATTATATAAAATAAATTAATGCGATATGATTTATATCGATATATAATTATAATATAATATTAATTTTTTTTTTTTTTTTTTTTTTTACACAATTGATTTATATAAAAGATTAATTATAATTTATAGTTTATCTTTACATTGATAAATTTAGAGGAAATGTTGTGGCGAACACTGTCCAGACCTTATGTGTCTTGTTTTGGATTTACAAATTTATTCCCACTTTCTCTATCTCACTCCCTGTTAAAAGCTATCAAAGTTCAACAGCTGTTTAGTCCTGTCAATTGTGAAACAATTTCATTTTCGGATCATTGACCTATAGTTGGTATTGATTTTAGGGCTTGTCGTTAATGTGTGTCTCTTTCTTACAGTTGGTCTGACAGTAGACCCCCAGCGAGAAATCGTTTTGTGACGCTCTGACCCTAAACTAAGATCCCAATCCGGGGTTCGGATCACAGACAGGAAAATACCATGAGGCCCGATAAATTCTTCTGTTTCATTTATTCAATCTTAAGTTTTGTTTTTGTAGTTTAACTTTCACCCTAAGCTCGAGTCATGATCTAGATTGTTATTATCTTTCATGTGCATGTGGTATGACGGGAACACCCATACTGAGGGCACCTGCACGCGTATGAACGGAAACGAGGCTCTTTCGAGTTTCCGCCAGCAACAACATGATTGTTTCCCATGTCTATCTTTGATATGAGCTCACATCTTTAATTTTACATTGTAATTTACATGAGCTTCAAGTGCGACGTCTTCGCACTTGAGCTGTATCCTGCAGCAGACGTAGTCTATATGGTATCCGACTACCAAATATTTGCCGTGCAGCTAACAATGTCCCACCGGTTGTAAGGGAACATACGTATACCATTTTTTTACGATTTTGTATGTCTCATTTGGTATTGATTGAACCCACGACCACCCGCTCCCAAGACAGACGCTCCCACTCGGTTTTATTTATTCGAAAAGATCCCGGGATTACATTTGGAGATATATAGCAATTTCCATCACCTTCATTTAGCTATACCTAATGGCGCGTTTTTCATCATACCCCTTTTCCTGAAAAAAATACCTATACATTTTATTTCATAACAAACTATGTTTGTCGAAAAAGACGTTTTTGTTTTTGTTGTTTTTATTTTTTTCGTGAAACAAGAGTGGTTAAATGTGTTCTTATTTATGATATTATGTACATGTACTTCCTATCGCTAACTATTGTTTTTGGTTTAATTCGAGTATATTTAAAGATTTATATATATGATCAAAAAGTCTTTTTTCCGATGCCATTGGAAATACATAGAATCTCGTTAAATGATGTACTATAAATAGAATTAAGATTATTGGATGTCTATCATCAATTAAAGATTTTTATTTTTTTATTTATTTTATGTTTCAAGCCCGGGCCTTATACTGCAGTATCTTTATTTATGAATAAATCTGCTACAATTTTCTTAGTGCAAAACAACACCAATTCGAAATTATAGACCCAATATGTCATCGGAGATCACCTAGGGGTCGATGACTCTATTAGAAAGTAACAGTCTTTGTTAGTCTATTGTCACTTTGCGGTTCCAAACAATACATATACGTAAAAGGCTAATTAGCAAATTGTAAACCAAGACAAAAATGACGACATGTGATCTGTTTTTCTCTCAGCAGGAGGTTATTACAATGTTTCAATTTTGAGCAAGTGGGGGTGCTGAACATTTAGGCGAAAGTTTGTAACTAATTGTGAAACAAAAGTGGTTTTAATTATCATGGAATGATCTGACACAGGAGTCGCCCCAGGAATGGAAAGGTTTCGGGTGTAGACCGTTGAATGAGTCAAAAACAGTCTTATCAGTCAGCCCTTGCTGAGATACCTTCAGTGTATCGAGTAGCAAGTTGTTTAAAGTATTGTTTGATATACCTGCGTGGTGCCCTTTCATATTCCTTTCTTTATCTAGCAATTCTAAGGTGAATCGACGTAGCCGTTAATAGATGGCCATTTTAACATATTTCATACTCTTATGTGATTAGATTGCGTGGTTTATGGCTAACTCCGCCGCGGTAGTTACCTCCCCTTACAGTTGTCACTAACCACTGCCACCACAAGTAGATTCGGCTGATATAGGCCGGATTTAATTTTATCACTTTTGACTTTAGTTTTGCATATATCATATCAGTTTCGTTATATTTCACGAAAATAACATTCATGATTATGAAAAAAGTAAAAAATCAAATCAAACAACATTAATTTATAAAATTATGAGTGCTGGTCACATGGTTTCAACTATCGTCACTTGACTTGTGTGGTAGCAGTGGTTAAAGTAGCGTAGCGTGACGTAAACGGTGCACGGAGTTTGAGTTTATAGATGTCAAAGAGGCAGTTGATAATATTGATTTTATGACTTAAAACTGAAAATTGCGTCACATGTCTCATAAGCTGAGGACAACTTGAATATAAGGCACCTTACTTCAAGCCGATATAAATCTTAAAATACTAAGCAGTAGAACTCCTAAGAAACGGCATGAACACATTCCATCATCAAAGTTTTCTAAAGATCTAAATGACTTATTGAACAGAAAATTATTTCCTTACAAATAATATTTGTTATAAAAATAAATAAGTAAGCACCCACAACTTACCGGTCACGGGACAGGCGCTCTAGCCCTCGGCTACCAGAACCGGCCAGTGCCTCACTATTTGGGTGAAATAGGTGGATTTAACACACGCTAATTTTGATTTAGTACACTTAAAAACAAAATTTCAGTGAACAGTGGTTATGAGCGCGTGCGAACGTGTGTGAAAATCGAATCATAATTCTGGTCTTCATTCAATTCAGTTTCGGTGCCCGAGTGGTTAGAGCGTCCGACCCG
>CM037785.1:17487127-17537127 GCA_021229015.1 Solen grandis | reverse complement strand
TATGTTTTCTGTAGTAACGTCATTGCCGTCTTCCTGGTCCAAAATTTGTTGTTTTGATAAAAATGGTCTCAAATAATAGTGTCTCAAATGTACATTTTCACCATACACCTTTCAGGATCATATACCTACTGTGCAAACATTTGCATGTCATTCATGGCATCATTTAGATTTCTGATGTCAGAGGTATAAACCAACAATGCTGACTGATGCAAAAGTGAGTGTTGAGCAAATATGCCACCAAATTTTTATGTTCTGAATGAAACTTCCAAGACTTACACTTTTTAAATGACACGTAATGCCTTTAGTGAAAGTGCTGTGAGAAAACAGTGAGATTCAAATATTACAAGGAGTTTGAGAACAACAGGGAAAACATCGTTGGTGACAAATGCAGAAGCTGTCAAGTGACAAAGATGTTGTCGCACAACGCTGCTGTCTAAGAGTTGCTTGGCCAGAGATCGGCGTATTGCCATCCCTGAAATTATGGATAGAACGGACTGTAGTAATGGGAATTCATGACCAGCTAAAAATATATATGCGACGTGTATGTTCCTATATGTGTATTTAAATACGATAAAGCTGTATTAATCGCCGTGAATGTGTATGAATGTTGACGTTGACGCCGTTTTGTGTTTGGCTGAGGTTACTATTGTTACAACTGTTTGGCCTGTATGCAAGCCTGCTATTGTATTATATTTTACTGGCCTGAATATACAGATATTATGTTTGTTTAAAAAAGAAATGTGAGCACTTTTCTGCCAACTTTGTGAACACCCATGGTACCCTTAGTAAAGATAATCTTGACCCGATGAAAGCTACCTCTATATTTGATTATTATATATCTAAATCCTAACAAACATAACTGAGCAGGAACCATGAAGTATTTTTTTTCCTTAAAAGTAATTTGTCCTAACTTCTTTTAATTAGGCAAGACAGGCCTAAACCTTTCCATGCAAAATAGTAAATTTAAGACTATGTAAAAGAATCCTAGTATACCCTCCCTCAAAAAGAAGGGATTCTAGACTTTGAGGAATCATACTCTAACTTGAAATATTAACACTCACTCTTGTAATCTATAAATAGAGACTGTGACATCACTGGCTAGCACAAGTAACTCTACACTAGACTGTAGTATGGTATTTACCCCAAAACTGCAAATTGTGCACCTTCAGCGTAAATAGACCTATATAGTAAAAGCAGTTAAGGAATATCATCAAAGACTAGCACATGACATGCCTTGTTATTACTAAATGAGCTTTTACCATTGTCGACAAATTATAAGTAATTTCAACACTTCTATTGCGGATTAAACAATCCGTTTAAATAAGAATTACTATTCTTTCACTTTCACAAAAAATATTTGGAAAATGCTGTCATGTAAGTATAATTCGCAATTGATTATTTATCTCTCAAAATGTCATATACAATGCAAAAATACATTTTATTGGCATGACAAAATGACAACAACTAAATAGCTAGCTAAATCATTATATCTACATTACTAATCCATTTCAATGAAATCTCCAATGTAGGAGATCTTAAAGGGGAGCAGCCATGATTTACCCATAATCCTTTGAGTGCATTCACACAGGTCATAATTCAGACTGGTATTTCCGCTATATTTAGCTTATTTTAAAAGAAAACAATGTTGACAGTCATCTGTTTTGCTTACAGCAATCATTTTACTAACTGGGAATAAAAATAATTCCAAACATAAAGTTGAATATTGTTGAATATCACTCACCCTCAGTTCTGATACTTATGTTTAAGTATCTATCTCATGAAAACAACAACAAAAGCATTTATCCTACAGGTCACCCTTGAAAGTTATGATAATGCACTTTGCTTCTCATGGGACCATGCTCGGTTCATACCAGAATGAGAACAGTGCAGATCTGCCACAGAAACAAGAGGGTCACAGTCATCTTGTGTCTTTGTTTATTTTTTGGCTTGAGACAGATATAGTGCTGCCACACTGCAGTATCACACCGTAGCCATGTGGCATGATACCACACCCAGTCACATTATCCTGACACTGGGACAACCAGTCCTTAAACTACCCGTAAATATTGAGCACCAAGCAAGGGAGCTATACCAGTACCATTTTTTGCAATTTTGATAAGTAGCCTCACAAAGGGATCAAATTTATGACCTCCCAACTCCGGGGTAGACACTCTAGCAACTTGTCCATCCAGAACGATACAGAGGTCTTCTATCACTCACATGAGAACCACCATGCAGCCTTATAATGAAGTAAAGCTAGATTCAGGACTTGACCATTTGACTGATCCTCCCCACACATGTGACCACCACAACCATCTGAAAGCCTCTGAGTGGCAGTGGAATCAATTTTTCAACAAGTAATGGGCAATTAATATGGTCAACAGTTTCAGGAATTATCAGATAGCATTCCCAACTTTAAGGGATCATATTCTAGTTTTTGCAATTTTTGTTCAGGCATTGAGATAATTATTTATGACAAATTGAATTAAATTCTGCCCAAGGGAATTTTTTTTTATTGATTTTTAAAGAAAACTAGCTCCACCCTTTAATTGCTTCATTTTTTTAATGGACAAAACCTTTTGTTTTAGCAATTACAGTACAGAACTAGCTATAAGGTAATTATTTGTGTATTTTGAAATGAATTCTAACACCTGAGGTGCAGTCAGTAAAATGAGCTCTCTTGAAGTGAATAGTTGTTGTTACAAGCACCTAAATAATATAGACACCTTGCACTTTCAAGTGCTCGTGTTTCTGAACATACATCAGGTTTGGTGTGCTGACAGAGTGTGAGTGGTGGTGCAGTACACAAGTGATTAATGTGCAATACACGTGTGATTAATGTGCAGTACACGTGTGATTAATGTGCAGTACACAAGTGATTAATGTGCAGTACAAGTATGATTAATGTGCAGTACAGTGTGTGTTAAGGTGCAGTACACAAGTGATTAATGTGCAATACACGTGTGATTAATGTGCAGTACACGTGTGATTAATGTGCAGTACACAAGTGATTAATGTGCAGTACACGAGTGATTAATGTGCAGTACACGAGTGATTAATGTGCAGTACACAAGTGATTAATGTGCAGTATACGAGTGATTACTGTGCAGTACACAAGTGATTAATGTGCAGTACACGAGTGATTAATGTGCAGTACACGAGTGATTAATGTGCAGTACACAGTGATTAATGTGCAGTATACGAGTGCTTAAAGTGCAGTAATCGAGTGATTAATGTGCAGTACACGTGTGATTAATAAAAAAACATGGAATTTCAAACAAAAGTACCTCAAAATCATTTCCAACATTTGCCTTCATGCATACCACCTATGGACAATATTTGGTTATAATACCTCATGGTCAAACCCAACTACCAGTAGACAGAGATCTGCATTCTGTCAATGGTCCAAAATGATGGGATGCAAGTGGCCAAAGGTTAAATGATATCATTCCAGCAATCCTATACAAGGCAGTGTCTGCCGATATTGCATCCAATCTACTCGATGTTTGAACATGTTTTTGTTGTTACGCCTTGTGTTGTCTCTAGGGTTTGCCGGGGAAATGAAATGTCCGACTAAACCCCTGCGTGGGAAATCCCAGGCTATACATCATGTTGCGTGCCTAAAATTGCTATCCTTAATATCAACACGAATGGTCATAATGGAAAAGAAATACTACAGCTACGTCTTTCCCAGCCAAAAAAAAGGATAATAAATACTGATGCAGTCTGGGGTCTTTCAGATCTATAACAAGTTAATACATAGAAACAGACAAACTAAGCCCTCAACAAATACATTGCAAGGCCTTTATTCTAGGAATGTCTAACAAGGAAAAGTCTAGATTGCTTATTGCTGAGGTCATCAAGCAAATCAGACAAATTATATTGCATGTAAGATCATCATTTCATCAATTAAACAAGAGGGCCATAGAGGCCCTTGATCACTCACCTGAGTATAGGGTTACCCAAGAAACATCTGTACTAAAACATTTTGAAATCTGGCCAGTAGTTTTGAAGGAGATGATTTTTAAAGTTTTCATTTTTTTTTCTTTCAGCTGCCATGGCAACCAGAGTTCTACATAGATCAAGTTTATTTTAGCAATTTTTGTGAAGGTTCACCCAAGGATCATCCCTGCAAAGTTTAATGAAATACTTTTTTAGAAGAGATGTCATTAAAAGTTTTTACTTTATACATTTAAGGCAAATTAGCCCCGCCCCTGGCGGCCATGTTTTTTTACGGATCAGAATAATTTTAGCAATCTTGGTAGAGTGTTGCCCAAGGAACATCTGTATCAAAGCATTTTGAAATCTGTCCAGCAGTTTCAGAGGAGATGTCGTTTTAAGCAAATTGTTGACGACCCACGACAGACGACTTATAATGATGGACACAGGGTGATCCTAATAGCTCACCTTGAGCACGATGTAGGTGAGCTAAATAATATTCACTGTATTTATGTCAAGCCAAATCTTAAATCCAATCTCTGTTCACATTGCAACCATGTTCTGCAGAACAAATGCACATTTTTACACTTATGGACACATTGACTTATGGCATTTGCTGACAAACTCACCAATTTATTTCATATACCTGTCTATAACACATGCCCCTTGTCACATGATTGTCTAGTTCAGCATATTACAATTTACTGCAGTGTAACAATTATGTATTGGATTTAACCCTTTCCCTCATAGAGGAAACCATGAAAAGACCTATGCGAACAGCATAAAACCAGATCAGCCTGCGATCAGGTTTTATGCTGTTCGCTGCTCCTCAGTGGTCTGGAAATGAGGATTTTGTAATTAAATTTGGTAAGGTTTAACTGTGGTTTTCTGCAGATCAGGCTTTTTGTGGTACCTACTGAGTGCGTCAAAATGAGTCTATATGAGGGAAAGGGTTAAATATCTATAGTGCTATAGATATTTGACTGGATACCCACAAACGGAATAGAATAACAAGATCTGTCCATAAGACAACATGCTTGACTATTTTAGCCAGTGTAGTTGGTGTCATGCTAATGTGTTGAACAAGGATATATGCCAGAGTTCCAAAAATTTTCTGGTTCCCATTCTGAGCCCTTAACACTCATGACTCTTGTAATTTATCTGTATCCTGGTTTCCAGCTTTATCAACTAATGCACAGAACTGAACATTTTTCTACTTTCTTGTCCCTATCTTTGATTATCTAATGCAATTGACTTTGATCACTGCTTCTACATACTGGTCCCAAGCTTTGATCATTAAATAAACTTCACAAGTGTGTTCTTTGGAACATGTGTGTCACCTGCTGAAGTGTGACAGAAAACAGAAAGACAGATAGACAGACAATGGAAAAGTGATCCTTATGTGTCGCCTCTGCTTACAGCAGGTGACACACAAAGGCTGATCATTGTTTTATATTCTGTGCCCCCATCCACCCTGGCATTGACAATCTAATGCAAATGACTTTGATCATTGTTCTACATTCTTGGCCCCAGCTTTGATAATCTTATACTGATCATTATTTTAACTTCTGGTCCCAAGTTTAAATCATCTAATGTACTTGTCTGATCATTATTCTATATTCATTTTCCCACCTTCCATGCCCTTATTACCAAATGAACATGACATGACTTTGATCATTGTTCAACATTTGGGTCCCCAGCTAAGATAATCTAATGCACATGACTGCATGGTTTTGTTCAATTTCGGTCGCCAGCTTAATAGATATTCTAATTTATATAACTCTGATAAATTGTTCAACATTTTGGTGCCCAGCTTAGATAATGTAATGCACATGACTCTGACCATTGTTTAACATTCTGGTCCCTGGCTCTGACCATCTAATGCACACGACTCTGATCATTTTTCTACATTCTGGTCCCTGACTCTGACCATCTAATGCACATGACTCTGATCATTGTTCTACATTCTTGTCCCTGACTCTGACCATCTAATGCACATGATTCTGATCATTGCTCTCTGGTCCCTGACTCTGACCATCTAATGCACATGATTCTGATCATTGTTCTACATTCTTGTCCCTGACTCTGACCATCTAATACACGACTCTGATCATTTTTCTACATTCTGGTCCCTGACTCTGACCATCTAATGCACATGATTCTGATCATTGTTCTACATTCTTGTCCCTGACTCTGACCATCTAATGCACATGACTCTGATCATTGTTCTACATTCTGGTCCCTGACTCTGACCATCTAATGCACATGACTCTGATCATTGTTCTACATTCTTGTCCCTGACTCTGACCATCTAATGCACATGACTCTGATCATTGTTCTACATTCTTGTCCCTGACTCTGACCATCTAATGCACATGACTTTGATCATTGTTCTACATTCTGGTCCCTGACTCTGACCATCTAATGCACATGACTCTGATCATTGTTCTACATTCTGGTCCCTGACTCTGACCATCTAATGCACATGACTCTGATCATTGTTCTACATTCTTGTCCCTGACTCTGACCATCTAATACACGACTCTGATCATTTTTCTACATTCTGGTCCCTGACTCTGACCATCTAATGCACTCGACTCTGATCATTGTTCTACATTCTTGTCCCTGACTCTGACCATCTAATGCACATGACTCTGATCATTGTTTTACATTCTGGTCCCTGGCTCTGACCATCTAATGCACATGACTCTGATCATTGTTCTACATTCTGGTCCCTGACTCTGACCATCTAATGCACATGACTCTGATCATTGTTCTACATTCTTGTCCCTGACTCTGACCATCTAATGCACATGACTCTGATCATTGTTCTACATTCTGGTCCCTGACTCTGTCCATCTAATGCACATGACTCTGATCATTGTTCTACATTCTTGTCCCTGACTCTGACCATCTAATGCACATGACTCTGATCATTGTTCTACATTCTGGTCCCTGACTCTGACCATCTAATGCACATGACTCTGATCATCGTTCTACATTCTGGTCCCTGACTCTGTCCATCTAATGCACATGACTCTGATCATTGTTCTACATTCTTGTCCCTGACTCTGTCCATCTAATGCACATGACTCTGATCATTGTTCTACATTCTTGTCCCTGACTCTGTCCATCTAATGCACATGACTCTGATCATTGTTCTACATTCTGGTCCCTGACTCTGACCATCTAATGCACATGACTCTGATCATTGTTCTACATTCTGGTCCCTGACTCTGACCATCTAATGCACATGACTCTGATCATTGTTCTACATTCTTGTCCCTGACTCTGACCATCTAATGCACATGACTCTGATCATTGTTCTACATTCTTGTCCCTGACTCTGTCCATCTAATGCACATGACTCTGATCATTGTTCTACATTCTGGTCCCTGACTCTGACCATCTAATGCACATGACTCTGATCATCGTTCTACATTCTGGTCCCTGACTCTGTCCATCTAATGCACATGACTCTGATCATTGTTCTACATTCTTGTCCCTGACTCTGTCCATCTAATGCACATGACTCTGATCATTGTTCTACATTCTTGTCCCTGACTCTGTCCATCTAATGCACATGACTCTGATCATTGTTCTACATTCTTGTCCCTGACTCTGACCATCTAATGCACATGACTCTGATCATCGTTCTACATTCTGGTCCCTGACTCTGTCCATCTAATGCACATGACTCTGATCATTGTTCTACATTCTTGTCCCTGACTCTGACCATCTAATGCACATGACTCTGATCATTGTTCTACATTCTGGCTCCTACATTTTAGCTTGAATTTCTGGTAATGGGCTAATGATGTACCTATCAATATTTTATCATGGTTGGGGATGGTGCACTCCCCACCCTAGAGTAATGGCAAATGGTCAAAATCACCAGATTAGGATTTGTTCTCCTGTTGTTGTTTTTTTTTTTTTTTTTTTTCATATTGCTAAGAAAACATCATGGAAATAACATCTATTCTAAATTGAAAAAATAATGCATTACTTCATAATTTATCACTTTTTCTACTTACAAAAAAAGTTCCCTGGTAAATATGGCACAATTAGCAGATAATGACTAATGACACAACAGGGTTTCTCACAAACAGTTTCAGGAATCATAATATTATTTTAAAAGAGATGGATAACTGTAACATGTGATAGGAGCAGCTGCACATTTTGATACCATATAATCTCTGAATATCCCATCAAGCCGGAATTCAGTTTTATTTAATGATGTAACATTTTTTGCAGTAAACTGTCTACAGCAAGAAAATTACTATGTTTGATATATCGGTTTCATTTCTCATTTGATGGCAAGATAAAGTCTGTATTTCAATGAAAAAACCATAATGTGACTAAGAAAATGTTGCAAATACAATAGAAAATGAGTGATTAAAGAAGATGTAACATACTAGATACTACATTTCACTCCAAATGATTTCTGTCAATTTTACATTAGAATTTCACACAAGGATGAGAAAAAATTGTTATACTTTTTTTAATGCAAAAGATAGACAATAATTAAAACTATTATAACTACACAATAGTGTCGCACCAATTCCTCATAATGTCAATCAGGGCCAATAATAATGACCTACCTGAGTATTGGGAAGGGATCTTACATGTGTAACATGTGTCTCATCTGATCATACGCGTGTTAAATGTGTCTCATCTTGATCGTTTGTGTGTTACATGCGTCTAATCTGATTGTACGCATGTTACATGTGTCTCATCTGATCTTACATGTGTTACATAATCTGATCTTACAATTGTCTCATCTTATGCTATCTATATAAGTACAATATATAAGGCCAAAAAAATCATTAAAAAAAAGTAGATAGCTGTTGGTGAACACAAGTTTGTTACTTTTTTTATATACATGTATATCATAAAGAGAATTAGACAGAATGGCAATATATAGATTCCAACATACTGTTTAACTTACTTATCATATTGACTCAATACTTTTAGCTAGAATAAAATCCACAGAAAAAAGAGAAACATTGACAGGACACAGCACAGTTTTGAATACAGAAGGGATATGATGGATAGATAGACTGGCAAAAAGAGAAACAGAAACTGTCATGTACATCTAATGTCATCAAAATCATGCTGGGTTGATACACCAAACTAGAAAAAGACAGAAGTGAAGGGGATAATGAATTTGGGGACAAGCAAGCTGACTCCTTTATACCCCAGGCTCAAGTTTTTAAGGCTAAATATAGTAAAATAAAAAGTAGAGAATACAGAAGGACCATTATTTCCAAGAACAAAATCTTTGCCTTTTTTGGCATTTTCTAAATTGGTGTCCCCAGACACATACCCTAGAATGGAACCTCTGTATAGGTACTTAAATTTGAATAAAGCTACTGTAGAGATGTTTTTGCTAAGTACAGACCTTATTAAAAAAAGAGAGAAAATAAAAATAGAAAGTAAATAGGTCTAGACTTACCCTCACTTCAAAGTTGAGATATTTGTCGAGCTTCTTTTGGCGTAGTTTCTGTAAAAATTGTTCCACTGGAATTGGTTCCTTTTTTATGGCGGCTATGGCTTTTTCTTCCTTTTCTGTCGAAGATTCAATATTTAAACATGAGAGAACTGGTCGACATATTAACCTATTGATGAATGCAAGCATCTGTCAACAAGGGAGTAGCATGTATAAATCCTTTTATTACATTCTTTCTATCCTCAAATTGCATCATAACATCCTTCTTGATGTCTATTTTCACTGCACATAAAACTACGAAGCTAATATCAAAACAATTATTCTTGGCCAATCGGAGAAACAGCTAATAAGTAAACCTATTTCAGGCTCGTCTTGAATTTTAATAATGTAAAATCAGCTCTTTTTATGGAAACATTGTTATTTTCCTCATACAATTTTTGTCATATGTCTCATAAAACTCCCTAGACACAATGAGAACGACGTGGCTGAGCTCTGAGGAAGATATTGTCTTTCTCAATGCTGTATAAATTTTCAGGATAATCTAAATATAGCCAGAATCTTGGATAATAGCTTGTTCACAATAGATTGCTCTTGTCAGAAGTACATCAACAATGACACACATACACATGAATCAAAGGAAGCAGTCTTTAATTTAATGACTGACATTAACTCCGTGGAGATAAAATAGCAGTATGGAGCCGAGACTTGATTGTGCCGCCACATACAATGTCATGCTGTGCATCTATTGATATGGAGCGAACTGAAGTCGCTCTGGGAATTTAAGTTGCAAAATATCTTGATCCACATCTCAACTGCAAAGATGGGGCTGATATTTTTGTCATATTTTTTTTGTTGTATACCTTACTCTTGCATTAGTTTCAGAGCAGGTGTTCAACCAAAAAGAACCAGTTTTGTATGCCATGTAAGCCCCGTTGAAAGTCACAAATTTCTTGCATATGCAACACATCTATTGGTTCATATGCTACACAGCATATGGTGCATATATGCTAATCTGACATAGAAGGTGTCTGGCAGATGTAACATATGGAGGATCTAGACACTCCACTGAAACAAATGTTGCAAAGTGTACATCAGATATCAATTGACAACAATTCTTGATTCCTCTTAGTTTAAGTTTCCATTTATCTACATCCCAATACCGGACATTAATTTTTCACACATTTTCCCTTATTAATTTTCATTTTTCTCAGAAATATAATTGAGCTTATGATCATTTCTTGATTTTCTGAGTGCATAAATAACCAACCACTACTACCAATTTATCACTATACTCAAAATAACAAACTCACATTTTATTCTTAAAAAAAAAAAAAATTATATTACTTAACAGAGCTTCTTCATATTTCTAGAAATATTCACACCTAATTCAATATGTGCATTTGTTGAATACATAAAGGATCACACTTTAGATCAATCTCAATGTTATTTGTGTGGTAAAAACCTCACATCATAAGTTTAGTGCCACATCCATTACTCATTTTGAATAATTCTGTTTTGAATTATTTCCACCTGGCTGTGATTCACTCCCAGAATACCTTGGATTCACTCTCTGTATTTCACATTAACTGATGATATCACTCAATATAACAGGATTCAAAATTAACATTAACATTTTATCAGTCATGCTGAAACACTGTCAACATGCCGCCTTCTCTGATCCTTTATCTCCTCAACTTACATTAATGTTCATTAAATTCATTATTCCCCCTTTTCTCTTTATTTTTCATTTACACTGATTTTCTCATTTTCACTTGATGTTTATGAAAATATTGATTCAAATTCAGCATACAACGTTAAGCAATCCTGTTTCCACTAAATGTTTCCAGTGGGATCTTGGTGTGAGTGAAGACGTTTTACTCTCCCAACCTTTGTTGTAACACCCTGACCACCTCTTATATCCTGAAGGATATCCCACTGAGTGCTATACATTTGTGGCTGCAATATACTGGAATGTAACATCCAAGAAAAATGACAACAGACAACCCCAGTTTTGTCAATATTCTGTGATGATTTACAAAGAGTGCAGCCTCCATTTCCATTTCCCGTCTGCTTCTCTATAGAATTTAGTCAAATGCAACATAAATGTCGTCTGCATGAATCTGATGCTAATCAAATAATCTTCCTTCCGTATTTCCTTTATAGAAGTGATATCAAGATCTACACATTGCAACCAAATCTCTATTCACCGTCTTATGTCTTAACAGCTACAAACTGTATTCCACAGACAGACTCTCTAAATTCAATATGCATTATATTGCTACGTAAGAATCACATTGACAGCCTGCTCAGAGAATTTATACAGCTATGCAAGTTGTTAGGTAATATTGAACATTTGGCCAGGTCCACTGAATCTAAATGTTTACTTTTCACTGAATGGCACCGAAGTTTGTTAACCTTGAGTAGCTTTAGATGTATTAGTGTATTAGGGAATCTTCATATTGTAACTTTATTGATATCATTTATCAGTGGGTATTTATCTTGAAAAGTTACAAATCCTGTATCAAAATGAACTTATCCACAACTCCACAAAACACAGAATCAAAACTGAAGGTGTTTCATCCCCCACCATGGCCAGACAAGACACAGGAATTCCAATTTAGCCCCACCCCCAAAATAAGTTTAGTGTGTGTGCGCAATTTCAGAATAGGATAGCCTTGAAGATATTTAACATCTTAAATTCCCTTTAATGTCAAGATAAAAGAGGTTTTTAAGATTCTATTTTTGCATTCACTTCATTTGCTTTTAGGTATTCAATTTTGGCAGAATACTCTCCCTTGATGATATTCACTAGATATCTTGTGTGAGAATCACTGCATAGGTTTGAGCATTTGTCAAGTGATTAGATGCAAAGGGGCCCTATAAGGTGTGACAAGAGTGCCAGGGATGCCACAATATACGCTGCCACAAAATATAAAGACCAAGAGAGGTCTTTTAATTATTGTTTTTAACATTTCTGTAAGCATAAGCTCATAATGAAGTCTGGAAGACCAATTAATTTAGCTGAACAGAGATAGAACCCTAAAAATGCTTCCAATATGACAGTAGGTCAAATAGCAGTATCAATATGAATCCTTTTTTCTTTCTCTGCATAACTCTTGTAAAAATCACTGTACCAGAAAATCCCTGCTTTATGCACTTTTACCTGTTTAGAAACTTGAGTTGTGTTTTCAAGAGACCATGTTTAGAAAGGCATAACTATTGCAAATATTGATGAACATCAAAATCCTTGCTTTGTGCATATCTACCCAGTATAGTAATGACATTGCCCAAGTTTTGAAAAGATTAGGTCAGAAACATACAAGAAATTGCATTCACAAAGCTGAAATATCAATCAGCTAAAGAGACTAAGTTTCAAGGGACAAAAATCTTGCAAAAATTAATGAACCAGAAAATTTCCACTTCATGCACATTTACCCATTATAGTAATGACATTGACCAAGTTTTGAAAAGATTCATTAAGAAATGTAGGAGGAGTTGCCTTCACAAGGCTGCAATATCAATCAGCTACAGAGACTAAGTTTCAAGGGACACAAATTTTGTAAAAATCAATGGACCAGAAAATCGATCGCCACTTCATGCACATCTACTTATTATAGTTATGACAAAGACCAAGTTTTGAAAAGATTCATTCAGAAATGTAGGAGGAGTTGCGTTCACAAGGCTGCAATATCAATCAGCTACAGAGACTAAGTTTCAAGGGACACAAATCTTGTAAAAATCAATGGACAGGAAAATCGCCACTTCATGCACATCTACCCATTATAGTAATGACATTGACCAAGTTTTGAAAAGATTCATTCAGAAATGTAGGAGGGAGGAGTTGCGTTCACAAGGATGCAATATCAATCAACTAGAGAGACTAAGTTTCAAGGGACACAAATCTCGTAAAAATCAATGGACCGGAAAATCGCCACTTCATGCACATCTTCCCATTATAGTAATGACATTGACCAAGTTTTGAAAAGATTCATTCAGAAATGTAGGGGGAGTTGCGTTCACAATATTTGGACGTACGAACGTACGGACGTACGTACGGACGGACAGACGGAGAAGATGACGCCAATATACGACCGGCTCCGGCAGTGTGTAAAAACACCAGCATTACTAAAGAATTTCCAAGGAAAAGTTACTAAGTATAGGGAGATTATCATTTTAAGCCCATCAAAGTTGCATGCTGAATAGGAAAGATCATTAAATAGTAAAAACTTTCAGGTTGCCTTGAAAGTCACATGTATAAGTCATTAAATTCAGGTGGTCACTAAGGATATCTAAACATGGTCAAACGAAAGTCTAAGTCACAGTTCTGATGGGTGTTGAAATGAATTATTAATATATATACATAGTAAATTTTTAAAAGGAGGAATGTTTTCATTCTGAGAGTCACATGCATGTCAAGGTCACAATAAAGATTATATTACAAAGGGATGTATAAATAGATGAAAGTGAATGGAACTGATATATTTTTTAATGATTAGTTTAAAGATTTGTTACTAAAAATGTTATATAAAGTTGCTATGGTGATTTATTATATATAAGATATGAGGACCAATCAACATTTTACTTTACAGGTTGTGTGCTTAATTATAAATAATTATCACAAAAATGATCAGTAAGTTATATTATAGGCTAGACAAGATTTAAGTAGATTCAAAACATAAAGTTTAAACTTTATTTATTTTATATTGATTATGAAACAAGTTCTCACAACTTATACTAATCACTCTTGATGGCTCTGGTGGCGGCATATGTGGTCGTTAATGTTGGAGAAAACTGGAGAGCCCAGAGAAAACCAATGTGCCTGGACAGGCAACTACTGTACCCTCTCACGTATGTGACCTGGAATCGAACCCGGGACACATTGGTGAGAAGCGAAGCATGTTACCATCAGCTATCCAGGCACCCATAAAGTGCCAAAACATGACCATGACCTTGTACATGACCTTAAGTCAAATCCTGACATTTAAACCTCTCGTCATAAGTATATGCACAGCATCAGCATCTAATACCAAGAGATTGTGATGTAATAGGGTGGACACAAATTAGAAAATGCATCCAGGTCATGACACATCCTCTGGGTAAATGCAACCATTGCGCCAAGGACAAGCTTGTAGGGTGAAGGTGTTATAGCCTGGACTTGAGAGTGAAACAGACATATGGACAGACGGACAGATACATAGACATGATTATTCCTATAATCCCTTCAAAATTAGTAGAAAATATAGGTCAAGGTTAAAAATCTTTTATGTAATGTCTTTTTTTTTTAATCTAATATAACCAAGCTAAGTCTGTGTGAAGAAAAATACTGGTATATGCTATGTTTGGAAATGGAATTAGAGCTGAGACTGAGAAAATGTTGATCAGGAAGAATATTTGAATTCAATCAATCTTGACCCTGGGAGACTCTGCCACGGTAACTAAAGAGCACCTGCAAGTAATTCCCTCTCAATAATGTACCAAACTCTTCTGAGTGCTGATGAAGGACCTACACTCATGTGATACAACCCCATTCTCTACTTGACAGGGCTATTTCTTTCCATGGCAATACTATATAATCTAAGCTAAGAAATGGCCAAATTAGGGTCAAATTTCCCTCCAAGGTCATTATTCAGTTAGGATTGCAGACATATACAATTACAGTGCTTTACCAGGGCAATGTATCACCTCAATAAAGAAGACATTACTCTGAGTATTGTTTATCTGAGACTCAGATCAAGAAAGCTCAAGGAGCCATCACCCACAGTGTCTCAACTTGACAATATATAAAGATTGTGAACTTTGAACAGGATGCAACACAAAGGGACTGAACACAATGTAAAGGACAACACTTGTGTTGATGACATTATAAGTCATAATGCTGGATGGCATCATCAGTAGAGGAAAATTAAGTCAGGCACTGAAATTTTATATAGGTTGGTGAATAGTTATGTCTCTTAACCCTTTCCCTCATATAGACTCATTTTGATGCACTCAATAGGTACCACATAAAGCCTGATCTGCAGAAAGCCAAACTCAAACCTTACCAAATTTAATTGTAAAGTCCTCATTACCAGACCACTATATGAGGAGCAGCAAACAGCATAAAACCTGATCTGGTTTTATGCTGTTGGCATAGGTCTTTTCATGGTATCCTCTATGAGGGAAAGGGTTAACAAAGGAAATTATTTGATGGGAACAAAATCTATTTTAGTAACAGTGGCCTTGACCCTATCAACCTGAAAATAAATTCCAATCTTCCTCTTCCCACGAGGTATCTACCTTTCAGGTAGGAAAACTGTAGGAGATATTCAACGGAAATCACATGTTTGACACACACCAACCCATCCAATGATATACCCCATTCTAATAACCAGGATTTTTTAAGCACCTGATTATAAGTTTTATTTTGAGATCTAACTTCTTTTCAGTTTGCTTGTCATTCCAATTGAATTTGTTTAATTCTGCTGTGCAGGTTTCAATAAAATAATTATTATTCACAACTATTAAATTTTCATTTATTATTTTCCAGTCCTCCCCTTTGAACCTTAAAACATGCAACATCAAGCCCTTTTTGGTTTTATCTTTTCTTTTTGTGTGTTAAACTTGCTTTATATTTGAATTTATTTGAATTATTTTATGTCATTTTATGTCATCAAAGACTAACACGTGGCCAGTTAATCTAACCACTCTTACCCTGAATTCTGACAGTACTAAAAGGTTAACCGGTACTTTAGCACACATCTTCATAGTTAACTGACAATTGCTCACTAAGAACAGCGGTGGAAGATGATAACCATCGGAAAGAAATTGTTGGTTATTCATCATGGAGACTAAGGGGATCAAACCCACAACTCTCAGCTTCACAGTTAAGCACCACCAAGGCCATTTTATTTATGTGAAACTCATGATCCCCATGCTGTGGTTGAATACTGGGACATGATATATCTTGTATCATTCAGACAAATACCAACAATAAATAACATTCACGTGATTTTGCGGGACTTTTTGTAGTGTAAAAATATCTCAAAAACTCAATAACTGCTTTTTGCCACAACTTTTTTCCATTAAGCATGCTCCATTGAATATCATCTACAAATACTTAAAGCATGCAAACTTTTCATTCAAAAACCCTTAAAACTTTGGGATGTTACATACAGATCAACCAACCATTTGACAGGCTGATTCCAGTATCAGGGTAGCCCTAAATCTGCAGGGGTATAATTGCTTGTTTGATACAAGAAACTGATATGAACAGCAAACTCTCCAGTCGCTATCCAACAAAAATATATCTCTTAACGTACACATTATCTCTTTTCATGTTGAAAAACCCCCTACCAAAACCCTCACTATTAATGCCACTTCATCTCTCATTATTGGAAATATGTCATATCAAATATATTGACGAAATTTGTCTTCATATCAATTGATACTTTTGACCTTAACGATGTGTCCCCACCCTGGTCTGTGGCCAAAGTGTCCCATCAATCATGTGAAATGTTACCACACTAATCAAACGCTTGATATATATGATACAAATCATTGACTTGAAAGCATATCTTTTTCAGCAGTTATTGTGAGCTGATTTCCGTGCCCAACGGCTGTTAATTCAACAGCATGTTCAGAAAAGTCATCTTTGAAGTTAGATCTATTTTTTACCCAATGTAAACATAAGCAAAAATGAAACAATTCATGACCTACTGGAGTATTACGACAGCAAAACCAATCCATTGTCAGTTATTTGTTTATTTTACACAATAATTTTATTGTTAAATATGAAAATCAATAGCAAGTGCCAGTCAATACACAAGTTGTGTTTTAGGTGAATCAATACTGAACCTGTCTTAAACAAACACAGGCACACAAAAGTTCCCTGAAATTCCACTATGAAGATAGTGTCAAGAAACTTTATGGTCTGTTCTTTATTGTTAGTATACATGAAGATTTATTGACTTATATCTAAGCTCAATAAGGTTTCGAAATAGTCATTTAGGATGTGATTTATTATTTTATGAGTCTCTTTCTGAAACATTTGGTACATGTAATAAGTATCTGACACACAAAATATCACTTTGCTTGGATGTAACAAAATAAACAGCTCACTGACTTCCAGAATTCAGAACATAAAACATTTTCCAAACTTTCATCTCAATATCTTTTAATGTTTATTTAAAATTTCAGTGTTGAATAATGACAGAGTTCATTTTTTTCAGTATGACCCAGATAGCTCCATTAAATATAGATCATTCATGATGCATAATATTTTGATGACTCCAAAAAACAAGAGGGCCATGATGGCCCTGGATCGCTCACCTGGTATCATTAGGCTATGTAAAATCAAGTGACCCCTGGGTTGGAGCCAATTTTAACCCCAGTTTCATGATGTGAACAGACTTGGTAGATGTCAACTAAGCTGTGTTACATACCAAATATCTAAACTCCAGGCCTTGCGGTTTCTGACAAGAAGATTTTTCTGTTGTTTTTTTTGTTTTTTGTTGTTGTTTTTCTCTATATTTATAAGACTATGTTAACTCAAGTGACACCTGGGGTGGGGCCAATTTTGACCCCAGGGTCATGATTTGAACAAACAACCGAATGCTGCACACCAAGTATCTAAACTCCAGGCCTTGTGGTTTCTGACAAGAAGGTATTTCTAGTTTTTTTCCTATATTTGCCTATGTTAAATCAAGTGACCCCTTGGGCGGTAATAAATTTGACCCCAGGGTCACAATTTGAACAAAACTTGGTAGTGGTTTACTAGACAATGCTACACACCAACTATCTAAACTCCAGGCCTTGTGGATTCTGACAAGAAGATTTTTCTAGTTTTTCCTATACATGTATAAGTCAAAGTAAAATAAAGGGGCAGGGCCAATTTTGACCCCAGGGTCATGATTTAAACAACTTGGTAGAGGTATACTAGACAAAGCCATATACCAAATATCTAAGCTCTAGGCCTTGTGGTTTTGGAGAAGATTTTTTAAGATTTCACTTATAAAATCTATTATTTTTAGCTCCTGTGACCTAATTATGCAAAAGATCACAACCATTTGAACAAGTTTATAGGGGATCACCTTAGGAACATCCTTGCCAAGTTTGATCACTTTCCCATTAGTAGTTTCAGAGAAGAAGATGTTTTAAGTAAATTGTTGATGACTGACGACTCACAACTGATGACTAACGACTCATGACGCTGGACACAGGCTGGATCCAATAGCTCACCTTGGCACTTCATGCCAGGTGAGCTTAAAATAGACAAGTAATTTGCTGCGCAAATCAATCTGCAAATCAATCTGATCCCAATCAAAAGTTAAACATCCAGACATGCATGGTGGGGTGGCAATAAAATGAATAGCTGAATTCTGTTGAAAATACTGAAATATGTTAGTTTAAAATGAAGAGTTCATCTATTTTCACACTGGTAGCTTCTTTAATGTATGCCTCTTTTTATTTCTGTATTATAGAAATGATTTTTCACAGTCCCTATATGAAAAACATTAGTGGCAAGACCACGTGTCAAACCCCATTTTAACTATAACCACTTGGCCATGGAAGTTAAAAAAAATTTGCTGATGCTAGCATATTATAAAGAGTTCAATTGTACATGTAGGTTATACTTGATATTGAATTTCAAACAAATATAGGTACTATAAATAACTGATTTACTACTGTGTGTAGGAGTTGCAGCATAGTCAGAGACAATGATTGGTTTGAGGCTCCCAATGGTGTCAATTCTAAAGAAAATCGAGAGAACACAATCACAATCACGGAAAACATAAGTAGAGGCATTGTCAAGTTGTTCTTATTTTTGAGTTTCCTATCACAGTGACAGTATTTCAATCATGTATTGAATTCCAGTAGTGGAACACCTTGATAACATAAAGGCACATGATTTCAACCGAAGATTAAATACTGAGTCATATGGAAGGATTCCTCGCATGAAAAATCCATGTGACCTGACTGGGACTCAAACCCAAGGCGATCAGGGACCAAGAGATCATTTCTATATAATGCCCTATAATGGGATCTAAACCTAAGGCATGTTATGAAAATTGTCCCACATTGGCATTATGAAAACAGTAAACAAACTAAAGATGAAAATCTAAGTAGTCTGATGTGACAACAGTCAATATGTCCTTCATCACCAAAAAAGCAAAAATAACCTGAATTTGAAGATTTTAAGAGCAAGAGAGCCATGGAGGTCATGGTCACTCACCTGATCACAACTTACATAAAGTAGCCTGATGTATTGATTAAGGAGTCAAGTAATTTGAAAAACGGCCACCTGTGCTAAAATATATCCACTAAGTGTACATCCATTAAAATGATATGTGAAGAATAGTCTAAGCATAACAGGGAACATATCTTAACCCTTAACCTGCTGAATTTCTCCAATGGACATAGCCGGCATCTTTTTTGGAACTGCCCATTATCAATTTTAGGAATAACAAGATGAAACTTGTAGTTGGTCAGCCAACAGAAAACAGCCAGGCCAGCCTGAACATCCGTGCAGGCTGGCCTGGCTCTTTACTGGTGGCAAAGGTTAGCACGTACGGTTCCAGCAGGGTAAGGGTTAATGGTGATGATTTTCTTTCCTTCTGTTATTAATATACTAAAAAAATTATTTAAATGTTTAAAACATTATGCATGTATGTACATATAGACATATATAAACATGGAGTTTACCTTATTAATTATATGTGTGTAGTTACATGGAGTTTACCTTATTGATCATATGTGTGTAGTTACATGGAGTTTACCTTATTGATCATATGTGTGTAGTTACATGGAGTTTACCTTATTGTTCATATGTGTGTAGTTACATGGAGTTTACCTTATTGATCATATGTGTATAGTTACATAGAGTTTACCTTATTGATCATATGTGTGTAGTTACATAGAGTTTACCTTATTGATCATATGTGTATAGTTACATAGAGTTTACCTTATTGATCATATGTGTGTAGTTACATGGAGTTTACCTTATTGATCATATGTGTATAGTTACATAGAGTTTACCTTATTGATCATATGTGTGTAGTTACATGGAGTTTACCTTATTGTTCATATTTGTGTAGTTACATGGAGTTTACCTTATTGATTATATGTGTGTAGTTACATGGAGTTTACCTTATTGATCATATGTGTGTAGTTACATAGAGTTTACCTTATTGATCATATGTGTGTAGTTACATGGAGTTTACCTTATTGATTATATGTGTGTAGTTACATAGAGTTTACCTTATTGATCATATGTGTATAGTTACATAGAGTTTACCTTATTGATCATATGTGTATAGTTACATAGAGTTTACCTTATTGATCATATGTGTGTAGTTACATGGAGTTTACCTTATTGATCATATGTGTGTAGTTACATGGAGTTTACCTTATTGATCATATGTGTGTAGTTACATGGAGTTTACCTTATTGATTATATGTGTGTAGTTACATAGAGTTTACCTATATATGTGTTAGTTACATGAGTTTACCTTATTGATCATATGTGTGTAGTTACATGGAGTTTACCTTATTGATCATATGTGTGTAGTTACATAGAGTTTACCTTATTGATCATATGTGTATAGTTACATAGAGTTTACCTTATTGATCATATGTGTGTAGTTACATGGAGTTTACCTTATTGATTATATGTGTGTAGTTACATGGAGTTTACCTTATTGATTATACATGTGTGTAGTTGTATGGAGTTTACCTTATTCATCATACATGTATCAAGCTACATTTTTTTCTTTAATAAAAGATAAATCTGTATCAAGGTTGATGTTAAGGTAGTACTTATAATGGCCCAGCAGAATACTGTGCACAGATATGAACGGAGACAGTTTCAGGATGAGAAAGTCCAAAACAATTTGACAAAAAACATTGTTTTCTGCTACTAATCTAGGGTGTGAGATGGTGGGTGAATATGAAAACTAATTACAACCTTCCAAAATTAATTAAGACCGACAACTGCCTTTCTTTCACCAATATCATAAGCCATGCTTTTGAAACAAAAGAGCGCCACCAGCTGCAAATAAATCATGCCATTATCCCACATGTGCTGTCACCAAGAAAGGCACTGTATAGGATGCACATCCTCCCAGAGACCATGTTTTATTTTCTAATTAGCTAATGATGCATCCCTGTCATTGATCCATATTGCCTCAATCAGCTAATGCATACCAAAATGGTCCTTTAATTAATGACAGTTACTAGGTGACAAGGACATATCCTGGCTTGTGTGAACACAATGACACAAAAATGACAGCAGAACAATGCCAGCCCCCATGCTGGCTATAATACATGATTAAAATATTCCAGATTTAACTTTATTAAAGGCCAATGGTAACAAAAAAACTCAAAAATTTGTATCCTAAATTCAAATTATAAACATTGAGAGAGACATTTTTTTTTAATCTGTATTAACAAGGACAATGGCTTAAAAAGTTATCATCTTATAAATCTATGACCCTAAAATAAACCTACATGAAAGACTCAGGTGCATTTTAAATCAGTTATAAAAACCTGCCTTAGACAGTTATTGAAAGTGGCTGCTGCTTTAATAAAAGTTTTATCATAAAATTCCACTTTGAGAATCTGAATACTGTTTATAAATTAACATAACACATTTAAACCGACGGGCAAAAGAAACGCCCCATTCCTATTTGAGGTCCGATTTTTGAGTTTCGTGATTTAGAATTACAAAAACTTATTATCATCTGCAAATTTGAATATTTTTAATTAAAAAATGATCGTAAAGAAATCATCAAATTGTTACAGTTTAAAAAAAACGTAATTTTAAATAGACTGGTCGGAGAATTTTCATTTCGAAAATCAGTAGCGTGTGTGTCCTCTACTTGCGACAACAGCAACAAGGCGACGTCTCATGGAATCGCACAAATTGCGTAGCAGATAATGAGGGATTCTTCCCCACTCCTGGTGCAGCGCTGCCGTCAGTTGCTGGACGTTTGCTGGCTGGGGTTGACGTCGACGTAACCGACGTTCAAGGTAATCCCACACGTGTTCAATCGGGTTGCAATCAGGTGAACACGCCGGCCAAGGCAAAACGCCAATGTTGTTCGCCTGTAGAAAGTCCCGGGTGGCATGTGCAACGTGTGGTCTCGCGTAGTCGTGCTGGTAGACCAGGTTTTGACGTTGGCGGAACATCGGTACAACCACAGGATGTAAAACCTGGTCTATGTAACACCTTGCTGTGAGGTTACCTTGGCAGACGTAGCGTTCGTGACGTCGCCTGTACACACGGATACGCCCGTCGGCTTTCCATAAGTTGAAACGCAACTCGTCGCTGAACACTACGTTCTGTCAACGCTGACCGCGATGGTTGCGGGCCCAGATCAGGCGTTGGTGACTGTGGCGTAAAGTTAGAACTTAACCACGGTAGGGTCTACGGCAGGTAATCCCGCATTCCCTCAGTCGTCTTCTAACCATATAATGACTTATTGGGCAACCACGGTTACCGACTACTAAAAGCGATGTCGATTCCACCATCACAAACCTGTCACGCAAATGATGTTGATGTATGAAATTATCTTGTCTTACAGACGTCACACGAGGTCTTCCTGAGCGTGGCCAATCATCATATGTTCCCGTAACTCTAACACATCAAACAAGACGCTGAATCGTCGAACGCGAGACGTTAAAACGTCTGGCGACTTGTTCTTCGTTTCGCCCGCATTTGAGCATGGCCAAAACGCAAGCTCTCTCTTCAGAATTTAGCCTTGGCATTCTTAAATACGAATGTTTAATCAGAAAATCTCTGAAATTGTGATTGTCTATCGACTAGCACATGTAACTGTGTAAAATTTGATCGATTTCACCACGTGGTAAACATACACGAGGTGCACGTGGAAATCATGAGCAGCCACCGGAAATGGACATCGCACGATTTTTTCTTTGCCGTGATTGTCGGTTAATGTACATGTATACAGACTACATTTCACTATAATTTCAATAGGTATGAGGAAAATAACGCCAAATTCCGTTGGGGCGTTTCTTTTGCCCGTCAGTATATGTAGTGTTATGTTATAAATAAGACCGACTTCTTTATGTACAGGGCTGGTGCCACTAAACATACCTGACTGTACATAAGATGGGTGGCTGCTGTACATAAGGCAGGTTGCTAAAAACGTAACACCAGTTTGACTGTATGTAAGGCAGATGGCTGCAACACCAATTTGACCGTATGTGAGGCATATGCACAAGTTTGATTGTATGTAACAATATGACTTTTGTAATGCAGTTTGCTGCATCACAAGTTTGATTGTATGTAAGGCAGGTGGCAGCAAAACAGTTTGACTTATGTAATGCAGTTGGCTGCAACACCTGTCTGACTGTATGTATGGCAGGTGGCTTCAACACCAGTTTGACTATATGTAAGGCATATGATTACAACACTAGATTGATTGTATGTAAGGCATGTGGCTGCAACAAAGGTTTACTGTATATAGTCCAGTTGGCTGCAACACCAACTGTATATACGGCAAATAGCTGTAACAAAAGTATGACTGGATGTAAGGTAGGTGATTGTAAGACTAAATCGGCTGTATGTAAGGCAGATGACTGAACCACCAGTTAGACTTGTGTAAGGCAGATGATTGCACTGCAAGTAAGGCAGGTGGCTGCAACACCAGAGTTTGACGGTATGTATGGCAGGTGGCTACAATATCAGGTTGACTGTATGTAAAGCAGGTGGCTGCAAAACTAAGCTGACTGTATGTAAGGAAGGTGATTGTGCTATATATTAGGCAGGTGGCTGGAAAACAATTTGACTTATGTAATGCAGTTGCTTGCAACACCTGTCTGACAGTGACAACAGGTGGCTGTTATAACACCAGTTTTGACTATATGTTAGGCATGTGATTACAACACTAGACTGACTGTATGTAAGGCAGGTGGCTGCAACATTAATTTACTGTATATAGTGCAGTTGGCTGCAACACCAGTTTGACTGTATGTAAGGCAGATGGCTGTAACACCAGTTTAAATGTATGTAAGTCGGGTGATTGTAACACTAGATTGATTGTGCGTAAGGCAGGTGACTGAGCCACCAGTTTAACTTATGTAAGTCAGGTGATTGCACTGTAGGTAATGCAGGTGGCCGCAACACCAGCTTGATGATATCTAAGGCAGGTGGCTACAATACCAGGTTGACTATATCTAAAGCAGGTGGATGCAAAACCAAGCTGACTATTTGTAAGGAAGGTGCTTACATTAATTGACTGTATATAAGGCAGGTGGCTGCAACATCAGTTTGATTGCAGGTAAGGCAGGTGGCTGCTATTCCATGTTGACATTATGTAAGACAGGTGATTGCAATGTAAGCAAGGTAGGTGGCTGCACCACCAGTTTGACTTATGTAAGGCAGGTGGCTGCAATACCAGGTTGATTATATGTATGGTAGGTAAGGTAGATGGCTGCAACATGTTTGACTGTATATTAGGTAGGTGGATGCTATCTTAACACACGTTTGACCATAATAAGATAGGTGCACTGATACATAGGATTGACTGATTATAAGGTTAATGGCTGCAAAGTCAGGGTTATTTGTGATTTAATTGTTGTCAAAAGAAACTTCACCTGAATCATAATTTGAAAGTATGCTGTGAACACAGGTCTAACAGAATATATTGAATGTGTCTGTAAATACATATTAAATTGTAAATGTAGTAAGACATCAAAATTCATTGCATATGCATGTCTCTGGAAGGCTGCCACTTTAATTACAAAGTTTCTGACATTTAATAGCCTTGTCAGGGCAGCCTGCAATTCCTTGATGTAACCAAGTATTACAGAGGATCCTTCAATTGCTGTCTAGGAAAACAAGGAAAAAAGTGAAAGACAGGCAAGCAATTTTCTTGAGCGCAAAAATCTCCAAAGCAAATTATATGGGGATCTTATTGAAGTTCTATAGGTTGTACTTATAAATTAAGTTTGATGAAATGAGATTAGCAAATGTTCACTCGATACCAATTTTACAATTAAGAGGAAATAAAATACCAAAGGCAAAGAAATTCTCACTATGGATATGATATTTGAGTTAAATTGATCCACATGCTTCAATATCTTTTCCTCTGCTTAACCGGTCCAAGGTCTTTAACCCATAACCTCATTTTTCATTGACTCTAAGTTTTGGGACAAATTTTTATTCCATAATTGTCGCTTACCAATGCTTTTTCCTCAAATACCATTACGCAAATTTCGTATAGCTTTTTAGAAGCTGGTGCATGAAAGTCACTTTGTTGTGATATTTACTTAATCAGGTGAAGTATTATTCATTTATCTATGTAATAAACCAGACAGATACTCCAATTGTTTATCTTCAATTCCCCACCCTTCTTAGCTCCCTCCCACCTGTGACACATATCGCATGTTTAAACAACATCACACCTCAGGGAACGGGTTGGGTGGGAGGGGTGTGTACTGTATATTCACGTACATGTGTCACTAATTGGCAATCAAGAACAATAAGCAGACAATAACAAACGACACAGCAATTCAATTAACAGATGAATAAGGGTTCTGAGACTGTATATGTGTTTTTGACACGTCTCGATAATGTTGTATATATAAATGATGTTAGAATATAGCAATTCTTGTCCCGGAAAATACACTATTCCAACTGGCCGGAAGAAAGTGTAAATATAAAACTTAATGTGTCAAACATTGTAATTGATGTTAAATAAATAAAATTTAAACACAAATCATTTTTTTATCATTAAAGAATCATATATATATATATATGAATTAACAGGTATCATGTGTATGAAAAAAAAAAATTTTTTCTGTCCAAAAACTTGGAGTGATTATATCATTTAAAGTTATGTAAATTGATAATTATTGAGACATATATTTGGACAGGTTAAAAGGTTAAATACCAACCAATATAACAACATAAAACTTATAGCACACATAACACCTCTTGTAGACAGTGTTATAATACTAACTAATGGTATGACTTAACAAGTTTATCATTAGTGAGATATCAAGGTTCGTTGAAGCTCATTTTGTTTACTCTGATTGGGAACCAAGAATTAATAACTAACATCAGACCAACTTGACTGCTCCTGGGTTGGACCAGTACTTCATCCCTGGTCTCACCACAAGTGGGGATCAACTTCCACCTACCAGATTCAAGGTAAACTAGAACTATCCCTGAATGGGATTTATAACCCCACATACTGCTTTGACACAGAAAAAGAGCTATCATTCTTACGAAATCCTTGAAAGTTATCTGCACTTGACTGCTGATTGGTCTTTTCCTAAGTAATCATTATTCCAAGTGTGAAGGCATTATTAGCAATGGTTACCAGCCTTCATGTAATGTGAGAGTAGGAAGATGAGACAGATGTGATTCCTATGTGAGACAACCACTACCACTAGACAAACTGGAACCTTTGATAGTCAGTATCTCTGGAAAGTATCAGGCATAATTGGTAGAGTGGTACTAACAAGGCACCATACCACATTTCTATGGCTCGAATATAACACCATGCAATAAATATACAAATCTATGTTCCTATCCTGTTCCTATGAAGCACTCTTGTATTCTGTATAGACTCTTATTTCACTGGGTGCTTGTTTGTTGGGTATAACATCCCAACGACAGTATTTCAGTCGTTTGGAGACAATGTCTACCTGAGACAGATATCATGCTGCCACACTGCAGTATCACACAATAGACATGATACCACACCAGGTCACATTATCCTGACACCGAGCCAACCAGTCCTGGAACTACCCTTATATGCTGAGCGCCAAGCAAGGAAGCTACTGTATACACCGGCAGATTAGGCACACCTTTTTTCCAGATAATTCAAGTTTATAGAGGGGGTGCGCCTTATATGATGATAAACAGCTTTTCAGGGGTTTTTTTTCAATCACCGAGAAGTGAAAATTACCGGTATACGATCTCAGAAAATGGATATACTGAAAGCCAATGAATACGATAGTATGACACAAAGTCTATACGACACCATGATAAACAATACCAGATTACTGCTTTTGTTCTTATTAGTTATCCTACAGGTATATTTCATGATAAAATGATTGTGAGAAACTGAAACAACTTGATGGAAGCCATTTTCAATATAAACAAATAAGTTTATTTTACGGGACCTCATGATGTATAGGAGAAACTTGACAGGTGGCAATTGTTACGTAACGTTTGTTAGTTGGGAGAATTTTGACAGGTGACAATGGTCCCCAGTGTTAGAATGCGGGGACACGGTTGATAATGTCATGTTATGAAAATGTGTCACCTTTATCTTTTACCCATCGTTAATGTAACGGTCTAACTGTAATCTTATGCAATGTGTAAATAAAACGGTTAACCGTATGATTAGCCTGGTGACGTACGGATAGCTTTCGGTCTGTCAAAATGTACAACGGCGCAAATTTCAAAACAAGATTTCGCCGCATACGAATTATGATTTATTTTTTTTTCAAATAAGTTATTCTGAAAGTTAGGATGCGCCTTATATGAAGCTGCGCCTAATCTGACCGTGTATATGGTATACCAGTACCATTTTTTTTACAATTTTTTTATGTCGCGGCCAGTCGAACCAAAGACCTCCCGCTCAAAAGGTGGACGCTCTAACCAATAGGCTACCAGGGACAGTCACAGGGCGTAAATTTTCACTATATTCATATTTTTGATAAATACATATCAATCCAACAACATATAAGGAAATTTATTCGAGTGTAAAATCTGTCGTGATACATTTTAAGCCATGTTATGCAAATATAAGAAGCTGAAAAAAAATTAAAAGAACGAAAACTGAAACCACCGGTGGAATCAAAGCCCTATAACATATTTGAAGGAATATTGGTATAACACTCTACATGGATATAAAAAAAAGAAGCCTAGATCAAGATCTGATAAATCTATTCTAGAGATGGGATGAGTCATAAAGATATTTACATTTAATTCCTAACTTGGCATATATTCAAAGATATTGCTGGTGATAAATGGATGGCTTAGTACACATCTTAGATATCTAACTGCAAAAATAGCAAAATCAGGCAGATTAAATGCCATCTGGTGTGAAAATGAACTACTTGTTGAATTATTAATCTTCATTAATAAGGCCTCGTTCTTTACTTATATGCCTACATGTACATGTATATAAATGATATTGAAGGAATTTCTTAAGTAACAGTAGCATAGGTATATAATGGCCTTTTGTACTACCTTGTTATAGAGATAGTTTTTCTGGCAACAAGGTAGAGTGTCTACTTTGCATACCGAATGTCTCAAGGTTGATTCTAACACAGGGCAGTAGGATTTTACTTGATTACATTTGGCGCCCAGTGTAAAACTCACAGTCGTAGAGGGAATGGCACCTTAAGAAAATCTCACAGACATTCATACTCCAGGATTCTGTGGACAGATTCTAGGAGGAGGTGTAAGTCATAGAGGTATCAAATGGCACTTGCACTATCTTGCCATGGAGGTAGATTTTGAGGTAACATAGTGTCTGACTTGCATACCTGGAGTCTGAGTTCAATTCAAGCTCAGTCAGTTATCATGTTTAAAAAAAAAGGTTTTTTAAACAAATCCACATTATCTTGTTTAATCAAGTCCTTATAACAATATAACATATATTTTTTATATATTGGCCATGAACATAATATGAACATAGTACTCATGTTTATTTATAACATGCTTGAAAGTTGTGTCAAATATCTGTAAGTGACTTGCATTATATGACTGAACAAGTTATGTAATGTTTGCTATGTATTCATAAATTTAAAATGGAAGGCAAATAAGACTTAAAAATTTGTTCAGAATGCAAAAGCTTCCAGATTTATCTGATTCTTGGAACTAAAAATATTTATCTTTTACTGCAGGGATATAAAAATCCACTCGTCTGCTCATATTTACGAGTGAATTTCATGGATGGACAGGCATAATTTCCCTTAACACTCGTCAGACTGGACGAGTAACTTTCTGTAGATAAGAAAGAAATATTTCAATAAAAAAAAAAAGACTTTCATATCATTACAATTGTTAAACGAGATCATAAAATGTTTTACTTAATCAGGGGAGCTAATTTTGACAAAATATATCACATAGTGACACTCTTTTTCCAAAAAGGATCAGTAAGTGCAGACTGGTTTGCAATATTCTACACTTTTTTTGTTTTCAATACTTATTTTGTTAGATTGAGGCACGGTCCAGGACTACAAATTTGTTTTGTTTCCGGCTGTCAAAAATGTAAAAGAAGACGCTTTTCAGCAGTGAAGACAAAGGGGTATGAAGATTTCATGTGTTTTTCATCCTTTAGATATGTTAATTTACTGTGTACTTGAATTGATTATGTATTAATATATTTCTGCTGGAAAATTGGGGTTTTAGGAATGTTTATACAAGCAAACAAACTGCTCTCTTTACCGGAGGGATACTTTAGATTTTTAAGTTGACCAATCAAAACTTACAGTATTCATCAGCAGTTTAGTGACCTTCACCTTTAAGTTTAGACTGGAAATTCAGGTGAAAACAAAACAGCCAACGGCTGAAAAAAAAGATGAGAGTACCCTAAGAGCGTAAACCTGGTTTGTTATCCTCCAAGCAATGTTTGGAAGCATAATATTCACTGTTACCATACTGGACAATTTAGCAGAGGCGAAAAGGGTATACACACCGGAGAAGTATTTCGCAGCTATCTCTGACTCAATAAGCAAAATGGTTCCCTAAAATTTGTACTGGTTCCCTAAAATTCAATGTTAAACTTTTGATGAGGATGATATCATTGAGGTTCCATTATTATAATGAAGATGCCTAATTTTTACTTTGAAGTGACGTTGACATTGCATTCTGTTATTTCTTATTTTAGTTTACAAAATCCATAGTCATGAAAGAATACAATCTTGAAGTATAAAATACAAACTCATTGTTAATTTCATATTCAAATGATTAAATAATCAATAAATATTCTGAACACAACGAGCTGAATGCTGAATAGTATAATATTCAAAGTCATATGATGAGAAAATTAATGATAACACATAATTTAAATAGTACCAAACATATAAGAAGAAATCAAATATTGCAAAATTTTAACAAACGATAGCATAATAAATAGCATAATGAGTGAACTGGCGAATATGACACTAGTTGGTGTCAAGATTTTGCATGATGTACTGTCCATTTTGATCCTAAAATTATGTTAATGACGTCCAAACACTGCAAAATTATTTGACTCTTTATTCATAACATCACAAGGTCATCAAATCAATCCCCATTTAAGAAAGTCAATGGAATACTCTGATTGGTGTTAAGTAATTGTTAACGTTAACCATTACTTTGTGCAGGTGCACATCAACCTCATTAAAATCATATCCTAATTTGCACTCCTCTACTATCCACAATTAGGATCTGACATCGCGTTAGGGTTCACGTCAGACTGACCTTTAAAGTAATTCATATGCATAAACAAGTGCTCAATTTTAAACCAATTAAATAATGAATTTCTAACTGACTTCAGTAAAACATTTGTCACAGGTTGAGAAAAATGGGCAGCTTGACCCAGACTCGAATCCAGGGCCTTTTGCTTACAGAGCGAATACTCTACCCGGCCGCTTACAAATCTTTCTACTCTATTGTGAGATGAATGCGGTTACTTCCCCTGGTTATACCGAATGATTCGGTAGCTGCCGATTTGATTGGCTTATACAAAGGAAAATCTGAGACGACCCTCTATACACTGTGGTCAGATCCAGATAGCATACTGAATTTGATTTCAATGAGATTGAGGTGCACAATGTCATGATCATGGATGTCAAGAGTAGATCAAATTTAGTACTTTTGGAATCAAAATTGTAAATATGACAACTTAACCCATTCCCTCATATAGACTCATTTTGATGCACTCAGTAGATACCACATAAAGCCTGATCTGCAGAAAACCACAGTTAAACCTTACCAAATTTAATTACAATATCCTCATTTCCAGGCCACTGAGGAGCAGCAAACAGCATAAAAAACCTGATCAGCCTGCGAGTTACTCGCAGGCTGATCTGGTTTTATGCTGTTCACATAGGTCTTTTCATGGTGTCCTCTATGAGGGAAAGGGTTAAATGAAGATTATGCCTATCAGTTCTTCACTAGTTTGTGTAAATAAATTGTTTCAGTTCTTGACTCTTGCTGTACCTTTAAACTATTACTTCACATCTTATTTTAAAGCAGTGTACAAAGACATTGAAATAATCCTATACTGTGTTTGCATGATCATAAGAGATAAGAATCTGAAATGAGGAAACTTGCAGCATTGAAAGAAAAAAAAATCTTTTATATGCTTTGGAATCAGACAAATAATTAAGCATTTTGTTTATGAAATCATGAACTATAACTGGCACAATGTATTTTTAACATTAACATGTTTGTAATCAGACGCTGTTATTATTTTTAATAGCAGAGAGCCTGGTGCTGAAACCACAATTCGTGATAAACGTTTTTTTTTTCTATTGATCAAGAGGATGACGGAAAAGTGATCCCTATGTATCACCTCTGCTTATGGCATGTGACACAAAAAGTAGGACATAAAACATGCACCGATCAATTGCTGAAATATGCCTCATTACATTTCTAAATAATTTAAGATAGTTAAAATGTTCAACTTTTTTCAGCTATAAGGAAAACTGGCCAAACTCCAATCAGCCATGTTTTTTTACAGATCAGAATGATCTTAACAATCCGGGATATAATTATAAAAAAAAAAAAAAAAAAAAAAAAGGGTGGGTGGGTAGGTGGGGAAGGAACTGAGATGAGATTGAAACCAATGGTTATGTGATCGTGAGCTTCTGAATTGTTTTAGATGACGATATATCACGAAAGTATATTTCATTACTAGCTCTACTTGCCAAATTCCACAAAATATGTCAGCAAAAATTTGTGCAAAGATAAAATGATAGCATTTTAGTATCAAAGAGGGACATATAAAAAACCCTGCCAATCCAAATAATTATTTCCCTTATCATATTCTGTCAGTATATACAACAAGCAAGTCAATAGCAGCTCAATATGTTCCATGCATGGCAAAGTTTTCCATCATATGGAAACATTTTTCATATATCTTCTTCAGGACTTAAAAAATGCCTCATGTTCAAGGCTTTGATATTTTATGTCATTTTGGTTTTTCACAATTTGACACCATCTGTATACTTCTTTCTTAAGTGATAAAATAAAAGAAGGATATAAAGCATTTTCAAATAATCTAAAATGAAATATTCAACATTTTTCAAGGTAAGCCATTTTTTAAAGTCCTTGAGTATAAATCAATACTCCTTTCCTCTGGATCCTGGTTGGAACCCGCACTTCCTTACAGACCTACCTTAAGCAGGAATCAAACCTGTAACCCCCAGACCCAGTGTCTAAAGTTTTATACCAAATTGCAAATTGTTGCTATCATTGTTGTATCTTTGGTGTTTACCATCACTGTGCCAGTATTACAGCCACAAAGTGATGTCAAGTTATAGGTTGAGGAAGACCCTGAGTTTACAGTGGCACCATGGTAAAACTAGGACTCAAACCCACAGCTGTGAAGGGTAAGAGACAGTTATAATGACTGTGACATACTACCAGTCAGCCACAGATGTCCCAACTCCTCAGAGTCCTTTAATACCCACAGTCATGACCGACTTACACTTTTCACTGACTTTGTTAATGAAAAGTAAATATCCTAGGGGATCAGTGACACGTGTGTCCGGATCAATGACGTGTGTCCAGATCAATGACGTGTGTCCAGATCAGTGACGTGTGTCCAGATAAATGACATGTGTGTACGGATCAATGACGTGTGTCCGGATCAATGACATGTGTCCAGATCAATGACATGTGTGTCCGATTCAATGACGTGTGTCCAGATCAATGACTTGTGTTTCCGGATCAATAACATGTGTGTCCAGATCAATGACGTGTGTCCAGATCAATGATGTGTGTGTCCGGATCAATGACATGTGTGTCCGGATCAATGACATGTGTGTCCTATTAATAATATATATGCAATTCCTCCCAATCAATTAAGCCTATCATCAAACTACTAATAACTAATGAATATGTGCATTTCTGTCTTTAAATAATAGCTTGTTTCCTCTAAATGATGTCCAAAAAATGTTGTCAAATCATAATCTAGTTAGCATCCTTTTACATGCATTAAAACTTAGTTAACATCCTTTTACATGCATTAAAACTTTAATCATAAAGTATAATATATAAATAAGTATATTTACCGTAATCTATAGGAGAACGCCGTCTGCTTTTAGTTACAAGCGCCTTTAAAAAACTGCACATGACATATTTTTGTCACTCCTCTAGTTCCAAGTCTGTCATGTTGAATTACATCCCTTGAATCACTTTTTTTTCATGATATTCCTTTTTCGTTTGTCCCAAATTCTTATGACAATTATAAGTTCACAAGTTTTGGTTCACTTCACCGACATTCTGCATCTCCTGTGTACATAATTACCGACTTATAATGCGCATATAATGATTCTGATTTTCTCTTGTAACAATTAAATAGTAATCAAATTAAATATTTATAGGAGATATGAAACATAAAAGCGCAATAAAGTGGCTGAATAGATTGATCATAATTTAAAATATGATCTTCTGTGTAGTTGGCATTCATGTAAAATTCATGAAAAATACTGGTTATCTTACAAGTCATTATCAGTAACAGAGCATAAGTGCAAATGTCCTTCATGGTTTGTTTATTTCATTACTATGTTTTCAGAATCAATATTTCAATGGCGTCTATGTATACCCTTTATATTCAATGTCTCTAAGCTATGTTTATGTTTTCTCATAAAGCTGTCATATCTTTAACTTTCACTAAAAATATAAAAAAAATATGTTAAACCCACTATCCAACCTATTCCACCATTTGTCACGGCGTTACCTAAATAATTACACTTCATCCAACAACCATTCCCGGTGGCCGAGTGGTTAGAGTGTCCGCCACGGGAGCGGGAGGTTGTGGGTTCGATCCCCGGCCGCAACATACCAAAGTCGTAAAATATGGTACTGTTATAGCTCCCGTGCTTGGCGTTCAGCATATAAGGGTAGTATCAGGACTGGTTGGCCCGGTGTCAGGATAATGTGACTGGGTGTCATATCATGCCACATGTCTACAGCATGATACTGCAGTGTGGCAGCACTATATCTGTCTCAAGTAGACATCGTCTCCAAATGACTGAAATACTGTCGGTGGGACGTTAAACCCATCAAACAAACAAACTTCATCCAACAGGCTTCCCATTTCCTTTTACATCAATGGGAAACAGGTTCTTACAATGTAACTATGCCATGGTCACAAACAATTCTTGCCCCCATAAAGGATTTGAACCTACAACCTTCAGAACTGCAGTCATACTGTACACCATCAGTGGACCAAAGAGCCAGGGCTCAAACATGCAACTTCAGGAATGAAGCTGCAGAACAATTCACAATTCATTGCTCAGGAGAATGCAATATATGTGACAACAAATTTATGTGTTGAGCTTAATCCTTTATCTCATGAATATTCATGAGCATTCTTTTTTTTGCTGGACTTAAAATGGTATGTGCATACCATTGGGTTTTTTCTTGCTGTGCTGACTGTGTAGAATCCTAGGAACAACACTGTATGAGCAAACAGAGCAGTCACCCTGATCTGCTCTTGGTCTGCTCTGTTTGCTGACGTATCAGAACATGTCTATATGAGGTGAAAGGTTAACAGTTTATACAATTTGGTACAGTTATCGTAATTAATAACAGACAATTGTGGCTGTTCCATGTAATTTGCCACATTCTGCAGAGTTTACAAAGCAAACAATGGAATATTGTAGAGTGTTCAAATAACTTGATTATAGCAATTATATTGTATATAAAAAATTCTCAGGCTGAAGATATCAAAACGACCTTTCCGTATGCAGCATGAAATGAACATTACCATTTACATTAAACACTGATAATACATCAATAAATCATTATTACCTTTGATGCTTAGTTTTGTGTGACTGCTTTTTTCCCCCCATAATTGTTAAAAAAGAACACCTCATTTAACTAGCACAAAATTGCTGATTTTGACACTTTGTGCTAATATGATCCCTAAGTTCATCTATTCACGATAACCAAGACTGGTGCGACCATCTTTTTTTACAATAAAAAAAAAAAAGATGGCTGAAAAATCAGACATTTAAGAACTTTCCTCAAGTAAATTTGGTATCAAGATTCATTATACACAAAGTTCAATGACTAATTTGTTTAAAATTATTTATCACAAACCTTAATATTAAATCTGTCATTCCCTGCTTTTCTATTGGGAAAAAAACAAAACAACAAATTATTGCTCTAATTAAAATATATAGAGCATACCTATAAGATCTATTTATGACAGGAGAAAATCAGGAATGCTTATAGCAGCAGACATCTCTTAGACTTTCCCCAGATGAATCACCTTATTTATGTAGATGTATGCCCCATGGGAAAATGTCAGAAAAAACATCAGTTCCTTAACCCTTTCCCTCATAGAGGACACCATGAAAAGACCTATGCGAACAGCATAAAACCAGATCAGCCTGCGAGTAACTCGCAGGCTGATCAGGTTTTATGCTGTTCGCTGCTCCTCAGTGGTCTGGAAATGAGGATTTTGTAATTAAATTTGGTATGGTTTAACTGTGGTTTTCTGCAGATCAGGCTTTATGTGGTACCTATTGAGGGCGTCAAAAGGAGTATTTATGAGGGAAAGGGTTAAAACAATTATGAGACAGGAGAAAAGAAGAATGCTTCAGTAAGTAATTATACAACTGAAAACTGTTACAATAGATAGGGCTTCTATACCAAAATATCACCATGCCATATTCTTTAATTCCCAAAGCAATTACTGATGCTATAAAAATGTAATTGGTTAAAGCAAAACAATAGAAAAATTGACCTTGTTTTGTTTTGGTAGAAAAATAAGGCAATATTGAATTAAAGGCGATCAGAAAAAAATGGAAATGTCTATTCGTATCAGACCTAACAGTCTGAAAGTTGTCTGACTCCTTTGAGATTTGAATAATGTGCCCATGTTGAGTTTTTATATTACATTCTATAAAACCCTTATACGTGCTGAATCAATATTCCAGAGAAGTGAGAGACAAAACAAGGAGTTCCGAGGATGAGCTTGGTTACAGACTCTGGTACCAGCACAGTTCTACACACCGGAGTCTCTGCAGACAAGGTGAGGTGGAAGTTAAGGTCAATACTAGATTATTTAGTGCTGTTTTGTTCAGTAGAGGTTGCATTCAATCACAGGAAACAAGTACTTATTTTTCTATTTCCAGATATAACCAGTTTTTAAATTCTTGACTTTAAGGCTTCTAAAATGTCTGATGCAGTCGATATCAAAATTACTCACTGACGCAATCAAATATTTAACTAATGCAAGAAAAATTATACTAGAAGCAATCAATATAAACAAAACTGCAGTTTGCAAGAATTTAAGATGAATCCATCGGAATTGGATAAAACTAAACAGAGTAACATTTCTGGGTAACACCATATAGTGTATTGTTAAAAAATATGTCTACTCTTCGTGGAGAACTTCGAATAGCCTCGCAGCCATGTTTCAAGAGTGTTACAAAGCAACGAAATCGGTTTTGTGTCCCCATTTTAACTATGTGGGTACTATTATTTATATTTGAGTGTTACCCAATTTATCTTTCTAGTTTGTTGAGTGGCATTTATACAAATGCTCCGTAGGACGACGCTGTAGTCTGGCTTGTGTATAAATATACATATAGTATAAGGTACGAGGTAAAAGCATGGTATATTGCCCTAAGACTAAAACAACTTCATAGCTGTGTGCAGTATTAAGTGGGAATGATGTCATTTGTACCCAATTCAATGTTTAAATATCGAGCAACGGTTATACAGCCCAAGTTTAACTTGTGCATTTTGTTAGCACCATATCATAAGTCTCAGATTTGTGATCTGTTATGGTTTTTTTTGTTTGTTTTGTTTTTCAATTTGTTCGTCATTCCTGTAGAAATTGTTTAATTTTGCTGTGCAGGTTGCAATACAACTAGTCATTGTTTAAAGCAATTGAAAGTTTCCATTAATTATATTCCATTCCACATTATATTCCATTGCTGCAACTATTATTAAACATGCGACAACAATTAGACCTTTTTAATTTTAACTTCTTCTTTTGGTGTGTTAAACTTGGTTTATTTGATTTTATTTTGAATTATTTAACACAATTTTATGCAATTAATGGCTAACAAATGGCCAGTTCACCTAACAACTCCTTCCCTGGATTCTGACAGTACATTAGCAGTCATCTCTGTAGTAAGTGCAGTGGAAGACGACAAATGACCATCAGAAAGAAATATAAGTCATTCCTAACGGAGACCATGCCCAACCCCAGTCGGGATTGAACCCACAACCCTCGGCTTCACAGTCAAGCACCACCAAGACCATTTTTATCTATGGGACATGATATAACAATAAAAATCATTCCCATGCTATTGCTCACTGGACTCTTTCTAATAACATATAACATGACTGAAACAGTCAACCTATTTTAGCATAAGAGCTATCAAGGAATGACTTATAACCATATGAATAGATTGTTACCAAATGAAAGCTATCAAGGAATGACTTGTAACCATATAAATAGATTGCTACCAAATGAAAGCTATCAAGGAATAACTTGCAACCATATGAATAGATTGCTACCAAATGAAAGCTATCAAGGAATGACTTGTAACCATATGAATAGCTTGTTACCAAATGAAAGCTATCAAGGAATGACTTGTAACCATATGAATAGCTTGTTACCAAATGAAAGCTATCAAGGAATAACTTGCAACCATATGAATAGATTGCTACCAAATGAAAGCTATCAAGGAATGACTTGTAACTATATGAATAGCTTGTTCCAAATGAAAGCTATCAAGGAATGACTTGTAACCATATGAATAGCTTGTTACCAAATGAAAGCTATCAAGGAATGACTTGTAACCATATGAATAGCTTGTTACCAAATGAAAGCTATCAAGGAATGACTTGTTACCACATGAATAGTTTGTTACCTGCTACGACAAGAGAATTTTTAAGTAATGATAGTGTTAATATTGATAGACTTGCCATAATTTCAACTATACTTTTTCAAATAAGATCATTTAATTAAAATTTAAACCAACCGAAATAAAATCATTTTTTAGCCTTTTCCAAATTTTCAATGGTTTTATTTATTTATTTTTTTTTAAATCATGAGAGATATTGAGTCTCCATTTCCATTTGTATGTGAAATGTTGCCAGCGCATCCCAGATACTTCTGGGGCTGCTTTTCCTGATTTAGTCGAAGCAAAGCTTTATTTCTGAAATAATCTGCCATTTAAATCCAAATAGCTGAAAAGTTGCTCCATGAAAATGGCTCTTTATTTTCTTTACATTTCAAATTTCAATGTATCATATTACACTTATAAGTTCCATGGGTGAAAATTTAGGGTTTGAATACCAGCTTTTTGAAGTCAACAAATGAAATTGTTGAAGCCTTTAAATATCAGTGCATTTTCCAAGCATCCTCTACTTATTAGAAATTGGCAGTAAATGTTCTGATATTTCAAGAAATCACTTAGTCCAAATTATTCCAATCAAGTAGTTTTCTCTACCTTTAGAATCAGAAGTTCAACTCAATGAAGGTTTGTCATATGACAACCACATGGAAATGACCTTTGCAAGGAATTCTCTTCAGATGAGATGTTAACCCTTTCCCCCATAGAGGAAACCATGAAAAGACCTATGCGAACAGCATAAAACCAGATCAGCCTGCGAGTAACTCGAACTGGTTTTCTGCAGATCAGGCTTTATGTGATACCTATAGAGGGCGTCAAAAGGAGTATATATGAGGGAAAGGGTTAACAATGTAATGAGAACTGCTGTCTGTGTCTAGCTTGGCTATGAGATAAAGAGCTATGTCAACCAAGTCACTGGAGGTGATGACTACCCCTTCAACAATGCATTGGCTCAACATTAAAAAGGGACATGATAAAGATGGGACAATTCTTATACAGCCCCATGTTACTTAAAACTATACACAAGGCAAACCCTTTCTTAAAGATTTGAGCCAGTGTCCAGCATCTCACAGCAATAGTGACCTTCAATTAACCCTGGGGTTCAGTAATGTGTCTGACAAGCATACGGATGTGAGGAAACTCCCCATCACAATGCTGTTGATTAACATCTTTTATGGCATAATGCGCCAATATAGTCGGACATTGATACTGGCAATGTGGATTCGAAATTCTCCTGATCTCCCAGAATGACTGAATAAACACAAGTGACCTTTACTAAATTGCCTGATGAGGGATGCTAATGGACATGGGCAAAAAACTTCTCTTTAGGTGCATTGGCACTTCCAGCATGGAAAATAAATAAAATAAATGGAAGTACTGAAATTTAAAGATATAAGGCACATTCAGAAATCAACACAAAACTTTTCACATTTAAAATAACATTAGATTCTGAAGCATTCTCCTGGTAATTAATATCTTTTGATTGCTTGTGGGCTTAACATCCCAGAGGGCCTCCGTGGCTGAGAGGGTATAGTCGCTGACTTACACTCACTCAGCCCCTCACTGCTGTGGGTTCGAATCCAACCTTCTGATTCGGATTTTTACGTAAGGTAACCTTCCAGCTGGCTTGTGGTAGGTCAGTGGTTCTTCCTGAATGCCTCCGTGCATTCGGGGTCTTCCTCCACCCGTCGCTATATGACTGAAATACTGTCGCAGCGACGGTAAATTCAAATAGTCAAGTCATAGTCAACATCCCACCAACCTTCAGTCATTTGGAGATAATGTATACCTTATGATACAGCACCCTGATACCAAGTCCTATGCTTACCACTATACAGAGAGCTACCAGTACCACATATTTCACAACTTCAGTATTCCATCGCCAGAGATCAAATCTGCAGCCCCCTGTTCCCAATATCCAAGTAATTCAAAGCTGTGTATCATAATAATCCCAAGTCTTACTTGATTATAATGTAAACCTATGACCACTTATAGGCTATCAAAAAAATACCAGAGTACCAATATCAGACCTCTAGCACTGATCAGGTTGTAGGTTTGCAACTCAATGATGCCATCTTAGTAGGAGGTAACACTCTTTCAGATGTTTTCACAGACTAGACTGGTTTTTTCTGTGGTTTAACATGTCAATGGTTCCTGGGTTGCACCTGGGATGGTCTTGTGATATTCCAGTCTCAGCAAAGATTGAACTCACAACAAAAGGGCCCATAGACAATGAACACAACCACTGCACCAAAACTTAATTAACTTATACAATGTTTTGGGCACTTGTGACTGCCATTGTGACCAGTGCAGACTGTTCGCTATTCAGTAATCAAATTTTCAGCATGTACCCCTATAAATAATTAATGCTACAGTCCAAAATGAAACAAAGACCACCCGAATGGCAATTTTATCAAATCAAGGGTTGTAACTCTGGAGTATCTTGGACATTCTGACTGGATTTCAAACTTGAGACACTGTGCCAATACACTTAGTGATAAAGTTTGGAAAAGATCCGTTTATGTTTGTCAGTGTTAAAAAACAGGCACTGTAAATTTTGCAATTTTCATTCAACGGGTGTATAAAAAGAACCAATAAGTCCAATTAAGAAATTTAGCATAGTAAGAGTTAATTTTGTATATTATCAAATACTGATTTTAACCAAATATTGGTTAAATCAAACTTGTATATCTGAGTACAGAAAGGTTATACAGATCAAACCAGGTCACATGATAATGCTTCTATGAAACAGCTAGTAATTATTTCCTTATAACGCTAAAACTAGTTTTTATCATTTTCTTAGATTAAGAATTCTCACTAGACATTTCATACATGGTCATAATGCCCAGTCTATCTATTTATCTCCTTGGAAACTGGATAAACATTAAAGACACAAGTCTATAATAAATCCTACTTGTGGCTCTCCAGCTATTGCTTATTAAAAATTTATAAGACTATATCCCTACCCTTTCAATATCAATATTCCGAGATACATAGAGTCTTAGATGAAACAAGCACAAGTCTGTGATTTGACACGTTAATGTCTATTCCTGGAATTCGACAGTTTCAAATCACTTAAAATAGTCAAATAAGAGACTGCAAGACAGATTTGACAACTATGTTCCTGAACAGGTAAACTGAAGATAAAATTGAAATTGAACAACTAATTGTTTATTGATCTTGTAATTTAATATGGTGAACATATCTGTAAATATTTATTAATTTCTTTACTAGTGAAAGAAACAAATATATCTAAAATGTTGACTCGAAAGCCATTGTTTTGAGAATATCTTGTGACTAAATCGAAAACAAAACTACATCAGCAATGTCACCAAGACACTTGATAATAACTGTAGAGAATCTGCAATTAAACGTATCTGTTCACTGGTCAAGGTTGATTCAGAAATATTTACAAAAGGCAGAAAAAAAAAGGCTGCATAAGATTAAAACCAAATGTGTTTTCGACTTTGCAAACTGTTGTAGCATGATTCCTTTGGTAAAGGTATGTTTTTTGTACCCGATTGTCTTAATCTCTTCCACGCAAAATAAGACCAATTTTATGAAAATCCACCAATTTTCAAAGGAGTTACGGCAATTGAAACAACATGATGTATGTTTTCAATGGAAGAAGTTACCTACCTTTTTATTATATATAGAGCTTCATTTAATTTTTTTATCTTTATTTTTTTACCTTTGTTTTGTTTTAGAGAAAAAGTTAATTAAAAAAAACTGCTTTACCATATGATAGCTGTCATTACAAAATCCGAGGGCTCAGTGCAAAACGGTTTTAACTTGTTCTTTATTACATATAAGTTACGACCGTTTTGCACTGAGCCCTTGAAATGTGACTAGATTTTACACTGTGTGTTACTCTATCAGCAACAATTAAAAGCTATCACTAAATAATATGAATAACCCTGCTACAGAGTCTTGATCAACAATATGAAAAGGGATCAAGTGAATGATTCCTATATAGCCTAATGTCACTTTGTGACATAGGGGTATAATTTTTTACTTTGTATTAAATTTTCAATTGTCTAGCATAAACTTAATGGCTTTCCAAAGTGATGAAGGTCTAGATGATATAATCAAACGCCATCTATTACTTCTGGAATATAGTTCTGTTCAAGGTATTTTTTTCTAGGAAACTTCGCTAAAATACACCAATGGAACAAACTTAGATTATATCTACCTGTAAGGACTCTGAAGTTATTTTGATTTTTTTTCTCTTATCTTTTTACCTTAAATAATATTTGTCAAAACAACACGTCTTTCATAAGACAAACCTAAAGGCACACATGGTCCAACAAACGGTCACTGATTCAAAATAACACTAACACTGGACACAAATTGGTCATCAGAGTGATATGAACTGGCATGAAAAAAAGCCAATATAGATCCAATCAGCCACTGGAAGGAACAAATATAGCACACGCCTGTCACAATAGTCTATTCTAAAACCAATTAACAAATCCCATCTCCGAGGTCCGCAGTACCTAAGGCATTCCGGTACAACCGGAATTGGTCCGATAAATAATAGAGTAATGCTCTTTGTGTATGGGCCTCCACATCTTGTAACTGTGGCCAAGTTTGGATAATGACTTGGGACATAACTCTTGGTTCATGGAATATCATGGAGGTTTTACCTTTGAAAAAGAATAGAACAAAGTAAAACCAGGTTTTCCCAACATCTGATTTGATTTAACAACATTGATATTGCTGGTCCCTAAAATTCCACAATTTAAGTTCTCTCTGTCTGATCCTTTATGATACTCCAACTAACAGCACTGCTTACAAAGTTAAGACTTAATGTTTTCACACTTTTGTAGCATGGCATCTGCTAATCATGTTTGAATGAGCATTTGATAATGACTCAGTTTTGGGCATGGCATAAAACCAAAATTATGGGTAATGATTGTTAATAACAACAAAAAGAACCTACTAAATATTCAGTTCACATTCAACATCAGTAATAATAGAAGACAAGTCAGTGAGATTATAGAAAATGACCAGGGTTCTATTGGCCTGTGATTGCTCTGTAGCTATGTGATTACATAATGCTTACAGGGAATGTACCATATGTCAGATGAAGACAGAAAAATAGTGGTACTCTGGGGAAAAATCTTTATAAATATTCAATTCGGAACCCCAAATGAAGCAGGAATAAGACCCCCGGACAATTAACTGCATGTATTTGCCTTTGAATATGATGCTACCAAATTGATCTTTGTATTAGGTTTGATGCTATAATGATAAGAATAATACTTGCAAGCCAGCAGTTATGAAGTATGTCCAAGGCAGTCCATATGATGATATACACTCTTAATTCAAGCTTGTTCAGCATCGTAATAATTTTATGATCAAAAATCAAAGTTGAAATATTTTATTGCCATAAACAATTACATGTTCATTGCCATGACTGTAGGAATATAAAACATGATACAAATAACTGTGTTAGTATAATGATATTTTTCTATATCAATTAGAAATAACACAGTATTTGGTTAATGGATATGGCTAATGGATAGCCCAGATCAAAACTAAAACTAATAATTTCATTTATTGAAATGCCATGGCAACTGTGTGGCTATGGTGTGAAAATATTACATTTTTCATGTTGGCATTTTCGTCATTTCAATGTCATTTCAGGCAAATTTCAACATTCTCAGACACATAACAGCAAATCAAAAGCACACTTGTCTTTATTAACTGTAAATTTGAACTACAAAATGGCATTATTCAACTCAGAAGAACAGCACAAACACAAAGTGGTGAATCTTTTTGTTAAAAAAAAATCATAAACCAGACTGTGAAAAGGATCAAGTAAGCAAAAGGGAAACCATCAGTGTGTAGATCACAAAGTAACATAAGATGCTCTCTAATTAGAAAGACTACAACAAAGTTAAGGAAGTTATCATAAGTTAAGGATACCATTAAAGAGTGAAGCCTTAAGGAGTACTTGGAAATCAGCATAGTTTAACATAAAAGTTGAACAGAATACTGTCATTTTCATAATGTATTTTATTGCCCCCCCCCCCCCCCCTTCCCCAGGACGAGTGGTTCAAGAGTGTCTGCCTTGGGTGAGGAAGGTGGTGGGTTTGATCAACAGCCACAACATACCAAAGTGCTTGGTGCTCAGAATATAAGGGTAGTTCCAGAACAGGTTGGCTCGGTGTCAGGATAATGTGACAGGGTGTGGTATCATGCCACATATCTATGGAGTGATGCTGCAGTGCTGTAGCACTATATCTGTCCCAAGTAGAAATGGTCTCCAAATGACTGAAATAGTGTCAGTGGGATGTTAAATCAAACAAACATAATGCATTTCAATACTTTCTCCTGCATTAAATACTAATACATCAAAGATTTTGTGATCTTATTTTGTTCATTTTTTTATTTAGTAAAAGTGTCTACAAACTTTTTGGACACACCTTGTTACTCTTGTATCAGTTGCCACCTGACAACTGCTTTATGCAGCTGGTTTCAGTCCTTCATCCCTGGTGACATAGACAAATTGTGACAACTTGGTAAACAGAGCAGACCCAGGGGCAAGTTGCTTACACAAGTACTTTCAATAAGTTTTGTAGTCTGGTTCCTGCTTACACAAGTACTTTCAATAAGTTTTGTAGTTTGGTTCCTGGTCGTTCTCAAGATTACTGGTAATGTAGTGAAAAGAGTAGGCACCTCAGCCAAGAACCAGACAATGAAACTTATTGGAACATATTGTCTGAGCAACTGGCCCCCAGTCAAATACCTCCTGAAGGTCTCCTCTATTTTTTCATATACTATAATAACTCACATTCTACACATTTAATGCACAGCATTGAAAAATCTATTGTTTTATGCATCATTTAAAGTTCAGGAAATTTATATTTATTTATTTAAAAATTTGTACATGAGTGTTCATGCGGTAAAGCATGTTTTAACATTTGACTTACACTGTGCAGCCATCTTGTCTACTTAAGCATTAATCCCCCGTAAATCAGTCCAACTTTGCAGTTTTACAGAAGAAGCAACATTAAATGCAACACACATCTGCATTATGCAATTTCCATAGAAATACTGAAATATTTGAACAGAAAAGTCAATTTCCCCCCCTCAATTAAGTATTACTTTGCAAGAATTCAAATAAATGAATATAAAGTTTAATGAAAACAAGCCTATTGGGTTCATTAATTTGTTTTCATCTCCAGTGAATGGTGAAAATGCATTATTTCAACTATTTCTCAATCAGTATAAATAGCACCTTTACAGGCCTAAATAGCTGAAAGTGATTATTATGTAAACATTTGAATGTGGATCTGGGGCAAGTTGCCCAAACAAAGTGTTGCAACATCACATATTCCCATTTTCTTCGTGCTCTAATATAACGATTTTACTCTTTATAGTGAAGAAAGTAGTTTCAAGATGGTGTCTAACGTAGACAATATTTATCTTCAATTAGAAACAAATATCAATCTGCAAGATTTAGCAGATAAACCATGCATTTAACCGTCATATAAACGCTAATTCTATACATCCAAACAGAAACGATAAAGGAAACATTTGTATTTCAACATTTTATGAGCAATTAATTATCTATATCTATAACATTTTTTAGGAGAGATTTTCATCTTCAAACAGGCTTGTATACTTACTTACCCAACTGAAACTAAAACTGGTTTCTAATAATTGTATTTTATGAGCGAAATGAGACGAAAACTGACCATGCTTGCTAAATACTATGTGCATAAGAAATTCATTTCAAATCTAGACCAAAAACTCATACAAAGCATGAAAACTTCCAAAACAACAAACCAAAAGCAGATAACTGAGACGGCACCCGAAACATTGTCCAACATCAATAACTTACTATTTAAATACCCTAAATTTGTTGCACATGAGAAATTTGTGGTTACCTCATACTCAGGAACTATTATCAGATCATCCATTAAAAGCCAAAAAGGCTCATCAGCATAATATCATATGAAACAAAGACTGATGAGCCCTTCTGGTTTTCATTGGACGAAATATGAAATGCAGCTATACGATTGGTTCCTTCTGATGAAACCCAGTATTGAATCAAAATGTAAGTCTTATATGTCAGTATACAGAATAAGCTTGAAAGATTACCCCAAAATGAGATTTTCCATTGTTTTACATGTCCCACGGTATTAAGTGACAGCATTTTATATACCTTGAAAAACTAATGATGCACCTTAGTCTCCTTTAAATTAGACTCTGAAACTCTCTGTAATAAATCAATGCAAAAAAAAAAGACAACATACTGCAAGAGGAAATCAAACCATTTCTTCTGGGGAACATATATTTGAAACATTTCTTGAAATTCTAAGACTCTTGAATCTAAATTTTAATGTGATGCACTTACTGCAAGAACGCACCATGCAGACTCCTGATATTATACAAACTAAGTAATCTACTGGAAAGATCGACACACGCAATACAGCATGTCAATGTAATAAAATATGTAAAAAGTGATAAGTTGATTTCAATCCAATTAGATCTTACTGAAATTAATGTAATCAATCCTGAAGTGTCACTTTAAAAGAATGAAGCAATCCAACATAGAGCAGTATCATACAGTAATGTATTTGAAAAGGTACAGATGATAACACCATCAAGGCAGCTAATTAGATTTTCACATTAATTTTATGTACCAACTAAAAGGCAGCACCTGAGTAAAAAAGTGGTAACTGAGTGATAATAATGTATTTATCACAAAATATTTTAATATCTCCGGCCCAGGGCTGCGATATTATACTATCGAGCAAAAAAACAACTTTTTACCCCCGCACCGCTGATGTAATAGAAAAACAGGTTCCTTCTCAGTCGGTCCATAAAGATAAACAGATCAGATTATACTGGGAACAAGCTCTAGGGAAACTGCTTTGAACGCGGCAAAATCTGGACTGGTTTACAGGCTACCGGAAGTACATGTTGCTAGGACTGGTAGTCGCATAATTGGGCAGATTCGATTGGAGTATGCCCCTTTGTTCCTTGCATTCACTAATCCACCTGATTAATGTATGTACAGCAGTTATAAAGTTAGCTTCCTATTTCACATGAATGGGGATTTGTTTCTATATCAGCTTTGATAACAACCTCTCCTTCAACTTCAGGTACTTTAACATATAATTTCCCTTTACATCACAGTATAACTTTCTGTTCACTTGGCTAACGGTGACTTTTTGCATTTTTTGAAATGCTAATACTTGTATGATTATTATTATTGATCATTAATCTACATGCGATACCTAGGCGATATCATGATAAATCATGACAAAGGGACATGATACCACACCCAGTCACATTATCCCGACACTGAGCCAATGCAGAGAACTAGTCTATATATTACCCAATATCATAACGACTTTGGAAGGTTTCAGTAAGAGATTAAACCCTTGTTCTGTTAGCTACTTGCCAGATGCTCTATCCACTTGAAAGGTTTGACTTCATGAAAAAATGGCTGAAAATTTTGGGACAATACAGAATTATGGCACACAAAAATCCTAAATAGGTATGAGAGAATGCTAATGCTTCCTATCTATGACCACAAACCTCTTCAGGAATTTTACATGCATTATCCTATATTGTATTAAATTCTGAATATTTTTAAAATAATTACTTTCAAGTTTATGAGAATTGTATAATTTTGCCTTGCAACACAATGTCATATCCTCGCATAAACTAGAATGTGTCTCATAAAAGCAAATCAGAAATTTGATCATATAAAAACTGCTCGATTTTCAATCACCATGAAGTTTTTCAGTGCTGTTTTTCTCCAAGAGGAAGCCAATCAAATGAGCCATCATTCAGTATCCCCACAATAGCTCAACTAAAATAGATCACAGGCCAGAATGATCAAAAAATCTATTTTTAGGGCAAAAAAGACAGGACAGCAGAAGAGGCATTATCTTGTGTAATAAATCAAAAGAAATAAAAGATGATCAATAATTTTGGCTCATGGAAAATAAATAATTGATTGATGTTTTACACTGAAGGATTTCAAGCTGCTGTTACCTTGAAAGTGTCCAATCAATGATCTTACTATTGCGGCATTTGTACCCCAACTAGAATCAACAGATGAAGTATTTCGAATATTTGTGCCACACAAGGCCTTCATTACAATAATATTTGCACAGTTGACCAGTGAAACCTGGCAGTAATCTATCAATAAACATTTGAATGGCAAACAAAATCAATATAATTAATTTGCATTGTATTCAGGAGACAGAAATATTAAATTAAGAGTCAGTAACATATTGGCCTCTTTTGTTGTAGCTGGATGGTGATAGAGGTCACAATACACTAGCAACGTTCACAGCAGAACCATTGTCAAAAGTTCATGGTACCTTAAGCAGGTTATATATGTCTCTCTCTTGGGATGGACTTCCCTGTGAATTCACAGGCTCTTGCATAATACATAACATACTGTGTAGGAAAAGTGCAATTCCCAGTGTAGCTGTAACCTGGCTAATCTGATATAGTTGCTAGTTAGATCTGATGACCAGTGCCGCCAGCACTGTTTCACATAACCTACAGCACTGTCATAATCTACCTCACATAACCTACAGCACTGTTATAATCTACCTCACATAACCTACAGCACTGTTTCACAAAACCTACAGCACTGTTTCACATAACCTACAGTACTGTCATAATCTACCTCACATAACCTACAGCACTGTTTCACATAACCTACAGCACTGTTTCACATAACCTACAGCACTGTCATAATCTACCTCACATAACCTACAGCACTGTCATAATCTATTCACATAACCTACAGCACTGTTTCACACAATCTAACAGCATTGTTAAACATGACCTACAGCACTTTTAACATGACCTACAGCACTTTTAACATGACCTACAGCACTGTTAACATAACCTAAAGCACTTTTAACATGACCTACAGCACTTTTAACATGACCTACAGCACTTTTAACATGACCTACAGCACTGTTAACATAACCTAAAGCACTTTTACATGACCTACAGCACTGTTTCACATAACCTAATCACCATTTCACCAACAAAACTCCCATTTCACATGGCCTACAGTAAATCCTATGTCCAAGTACCTTTCACATAGCCTACACTTCCCTATTTCACCCAACCTACAGAATTATTTCACAAGTCTTACAGCCAACAATAATACATATACTGAACTTTTCAACTTAAGATTTTCAACATTTTAATGGCAACATAATAAAATCCGACATTATCTATTCTTGTTAAAATATTCCGCCTCTAGAAAGGAAAATTAGTTAAAAAATATTAACATGTCTTAAAAAGGCAAGATGAGAGGTAAATGAAATTTGTATTGATCTGCTGCAGCTCTTTATTTGCTGGAGAAAACACGTGAGGTGGATTAACTCTGTGAAACTAAGAAATTAAAACGAGCAGACACATTACAAGTTATACATTCTAATTGTTTCCACAATTTTCTGAACTTATTTACATGATTTAAGCTTACGATGGTGTGCATTTATACCAGAACTAAATAGATGTAGTGCCAACACAAAATAGTAGACTTGACTATTTCAGTTTA
>CM037785.1:17437027-17487027 GCA_021229015.1 Solen grandis | reverse complement strand
CCGTTGCTTCGACTGTATTTCAGTCATATAGCGACCTAATTACAGGTGGAGGAAGACCCTGAATGCACAGAGGCATCCAGGTAGAACCACTGACCTACCGCAAGCTAGCTGGAAGGCTTCCTCACATGAAAATCTGAATGACTCTGCCAGGAACAAAATAGTAGAATATGTTCCTTAATTTGCAGAAGAGTAAAAATTACATGGAAAAACTGTAGTTGTAACCATACTCACTACCATACTAAAGGACTTCTAAAAATGCCTCACCTTGGAAAAATATAGAATATCTTTTACAATTTTAGGTCATTTAGTAATGTAATGAGACATATCTCTGCAATAGATTGGTGTTTGTTTTATGTCCAACTTTTATTATATCACGACAGAAAATATGATTTTCAACAAAGAGTCAACCAGTGAAAAAACAAAATGAAGTGAAATATGGAAGACTTAATACATGAGGCATTTTTAATGCCCTCAAGTATAGTATTATACCAAGCACTGTACAATCATAAACATTTAGATCAACACTAAATTAAGGCCTTAGAAGAGAAGAAATAAAGAAAGAAAAAAGAAAGAAATTGTAACTGTTTGTTTGTTGGGTTTAATGTCACACCGTCAGTATTTCAGTCATTTAGAGACTATGTCTACCTGAAACAGATATAGTTCTGCCACACTGCAGTATCATGCTGTAGACATGTGGCATGATACCACATCCAGTAACATTATCCTGAAACCGGGCCAACCAGTCCTGCAAATACCCTTGTATGCTGAGCGCCAAGCAAGGGTGCTATAACAGTACCATATTTTACGACTATGGTATGTAATAGCCAGGGATTGAACCCACAACCTCCAGCTCCCAAGGCAGACGTTTTAACCCCTTGGTCAATGAGGACAGTGTGTTAGCTTTTATGTCATAATAAGTACAGAAAATATGGCGTATGATACTATTCAGGTTATGGTAACACAGTCCACTGACTCTAGATCTTATTTTCGTAAGTTTGATTCCCATTATAGGCAAACCCTTGCATTACCTTCTCGGTGCCCTCAAGTACTCTGGAACTATCAAAATTCTTTTGTATTACCTAAAACAATTAATGAATGTTTTGTACTGATTATCTCAGTATATCTCTATCCCTCATTTTATGTTACATTTTGTAATCTTTAGGCATTTCAAAAATGATTCCAATCCACTTGTTTGTTGAATTTGATAATGAGACAAAATAAAAAATGAAATGAAAATTAATTTCCCAGTACTTTCAACCAATAATTCTTTAGGTATGAAACCTAAGACATTTCAAAATAAAGAAAAAAAAATAAACTGATACCTCTGTCATTAATTAGCCATATTAATACCAAATCAATATTATCAATTAAGGAAATGACCTACATTACAATTTAAAACCAGATCAGCATGAACCTTACTTGCAGACTGATCAGGCTTTACAATGTTACTTCTTACTCTTTAAGTTGAGATGGTAGTACTACTTAAGAAGCAATTTTCTTTTCTTCTCTTGTTTCTTGTCCATGCAACATTATGCATTTATTTCAAATATGTTATAACCAGCTGCTTTAATAATTCAAAAGATCATGTTCATGAAGAAAAATAAATGTAATTTGATTTATTTTCAATCTCTTCTATAAAAATAACATTTGTCTCTGAAGACATGCAATTTATGCAGAAGTTTTTTTCTTTCTTTCCATCTCCAATATCCAATTTACTTCTATCTCTTTCCAAGTAATTATACTTATTAAAAAAAGTACAGAACCCCTGACACAAAAATACACACAGTTTCATCTTTGAAATAAGTTTCCATGATCTATTTAGGAAATCGTACATTTTTCATATTGCTTTTGTAGGTTGTGTTGCATTTTATGATTTAGAAGTGGTAGTTTTATTCATTTTTTTACCGATAAAAGACATAATGCGATAATAACTGCATTATTATCAAGCCTACTGCACATTGGAAATGTTTGATTATAGATTAAAGCAGTGACATCAAACTATGCCAACAAAAACGTCATTTCATAAATGACTGATAATTATCAGATGAAAGAAGGAAAACTATTTGACTCTTTCAGATACATATCTTTGAAATGCATTTTGTGATCAACTTTGTAGGCCAACTTTTTTACAGAGTATGTTAAGGTTTTGGTCTCCTTCTAACATTTGATAAGGTCACATAAACTGTATCAAAGAAAATCTCTCCATCCTCTGTAAACTGCACATCTCAAAAACTGGACCTTTTGGGTTGGCCCAGCCATTGTGCAAGTTAGAGAGGTAATTATGTAGCTTCTTCTTTGCTCTTAAAACATGAAAACTGTCCAGCTGTCAATGTAAACAAATGAGACTACAAACAATTACACATGCATGGCTGGTTTGCAACACCGGTTGTTTAGAAGTCAAAACTTTGCTCTGTTACTGATATGTTGACAAATAATTAAACTACATGTAACCACAGATAAAATGTGAATTTGTATGACACTGTTTTGAGCAATAAGTTCAGTTATCTAATAACCACTGAAAGATTATCTTTACCATATTTGGTAACTTAGACTTTAAAAATAACCAATCATTATCATTACAAGAAAAAAACCTCTCCAGACGTGTCCTAAATCCTCAACTCTTGAATAGTGCACATGCAAAGACACATCAACACAAAACAATGTCAGTCAGGCGTCAAATCCACTGGCATTATAATCGCTTGTTTTCCCAATCCACTGGATCCAAAAAGAGGAAAGAAAGTGTAACATTATGTGAAAAGAATGCTTCACAAATATACATTGTAAGAGCCAGTGAGAGACTGAGGACTGTCCACTGTATCACTTGCCTTCATGCCCTACCAGCCTCATGATTCTCTCAATATCCAATAATACAGCGATCATAAAGGGGGATCACTCCGGTATTCCATCATTATTCAGATACTTCATTCAAACATACACAATTTCCTTTATACTGTCAGTGGATACCTCAATCCAAACAGTGTACAAAAAGTCAATAGGTCTACATTTGAAGTGATGTCAATGACGGACTTCACTTGGAGATACCTATTTAATTTTTGTAAACAACTCATTTTGAAAACCTGAGAAGAGGTGAAAACCTGCTTATGATTCAAGCATGAAAATATCAATCAATAATGCCACTTGGGTTCGGGCAAAACTCAAATGTTTTATATCAACAGAATTTATATCACAACTTGGCTTCCATTGGGGCTCAAAAAAACTCCCAATATTTTCAAGTTTTCTTCGATGAAGTTGTCAAGTTCCTCTTGTGATGCCTGACAAAACAAAATTGTTGAAATTAACACACTGAAAAATATAAATATGATTCAAGGAAAAGTTGTTCAAGATAAAATATATAAAGACTACGAGGAAAGATTCAATAAGTTGTTTTTTTTAAGATGATTAAACCATTTTTTATAAGTTCAACACTGGATGAGAGAAGATCAAGATGGGTACTTGTGCCCCATTGGGTTGACCTTACAACCTTTGTTTCAAAGCACCCCTGCAGTGTTTGGACAAGAACTTTTTCAATGGGTAAGTTTTGGCTTGCCTTTTTTGTTTATACTAGTATGTTTTATCTTTTAAAATGAATACAAAAAAACAACAAAACTATAACTATTTCATACTAGAGCTGGGTAGATTTCATTGATGCATCAATATATTGCCATTTTTGGCTGATGATACAGAATCGCGATTCTTACCTCAAGAATCAATTCTCAAATGATCCTTCAATAGACGGAAGTTTTTGGTGTAACCAAGCGAAATTGAATATGCCGTTTGGCCTGCCACTTATATCTCAAGCATAAAGTGTCTATTTCTGGCGTTGTTGCCTTTTGTTGACTAGATTGACTAGTAAAGTTCAAAATAAAATCAAAAAAGATTTTTTAAAATAAAATTTAACTTAAAAAAAATGCATTTTTTTCTATTATTTTTCCATGTGCCTAATCGGCACAGCAATATGGATGCTGAAATCTAATTTACAGCAGAAAACTATTAGTTGGCCATGTCAGAACTACATAATTTATATATTATCAAGTATTGTGATACTGTATCATATTGGGCCTACAATATCGTGATACATCGTGATACTTTTTTGCTGGTGATACCCAGCTCTATCTCATACTGTGATCATTACCCCTGCAACACTGCATTTCCCTTGATAAGACCACCAAGCCCTGTGTACAGCCATCAATCCCAGAACTATCATTGAAGATGATGAATACCCCAAGATACTGCTGTAACCATGTCAAGATATGGCAAAGTTGAAGGAATTAAATAAAAACATAATGAAAACCAGGTAGAGCTTTGATTCACTAAAACATATACTGCAGACAAAAAAAAATATAGAGCTGTCACTGACGGTGATTAATACCCCCGCAAAATTCTTTGATACCGGAGAAGCCAGAATTCAGGCGGAGCATCGATAACAACCGGTATACATAGTACAGTAAAACCTCGATAATGAGACCACTATTGGGTCCATCTGAAAGTGGTCTTATTATTGAGTTGGTCTCATTATTGAGTTTGGTCTTTTCATAAATATTTCATTTCAATGTTGATCAAATTCAATACTTGTTTTAATTTGATAGATGAAAATAATATCTCTTGAATCAATTTAATGTTTTTAAAAAGTTTTGTTATGAAATATAATCCTGATTATTTTTATAAAACTTTTTTTTCACATTTAAAATCTACCCATTTTAAATTTCTCTATAATTTTCCTATAATATTCAAAGTGATTGCTTATTTAATAGTTGTAGTAATAAGCTTTTTTTAATTATCCAGTTGCCTCTGACTTTTCCCCGTGCTGTTTTGATTCAAGACAATTTCTTTTGAATTTAAAGATCTTAACGTTCGATTTCAGTTTTAAATCAAAGTCTTTGGAAAGTAGTTATGAAAGTGATTGATTGACTAATATGACGGGATATCGAATTCTATTTAAGTCAAGTTTTCGTGGAAAGTCTTCGTGCCATTTAACGACTGTCAAAACTTTTGTCAATCGAAACGCGTCACGGTGATTGTTACTGCTAATCAGGGGCAGCTCATCTGGCCTTATAACAAATACTCGTTAGCTTGACAGGAAATACATCCGTAGATCCCAAGATTACTCTCTGTTACGTAATATTACCCATCTCACCCAATGTTTTCACTCTCCATCGAATCTTATCTACCGTGTTATCAAAACATCCGAATTACGGCACGTGCAAACTTCACCTGTACCGGAAACCAGATGTCGTAAAATGACAACTTGAATCAACTTTTTCACAGGACCATCGTTCGCATTATTGAGGTCAAAAGAAGACTAATTTTACGATTTGGTCCGATTTTGGTGGTCTTTTTACGCAATTTTGAGTTGCCCACTTTAATGAGGTGAGCGACCATTGAAATATATAGAGAAAAATTCGGGTCCGACAAAATGTGCCCGTAATATTGAGTTGGTTGTGATAATGAGTTGGTCGCAGAGTGAGGTTTTACTGTATATTGGTTTTGATAGTAAGTAATAAGTAAAGTCCTTATTTAAAGTTGATAGAGAGTCAGTTATGGTTGTTGGCACAGTAGTTTAAAAGTGTAGAGTTACAGTTCTTGGGCACTGCACTTCTCCTAGTCGCCATCTAATTACATTTTAAGTTTCAAGTATAATGTATAATATTTGAGTTATGTTCAGGACCAGAAAAAAACATTTTTAACAAAGGTAGATAATTAAAGAATGGGAACAGCTTAAGTTACAGTTCTTGGACACTGCACTTTTCCTAGTCGCCATCTGTTTATATTTTAAGTTTCAAGTCAATACCTTGTATAATTTTCAAATTATGTTCCAGACAAGAAAAAACAGAATTAAACAAAGGGAGATAATGCAAAAATGGGACCACACAATGACTCTGCCATCCTTGAGAAAGCTCAAGTGAAATTTATGTTCCACCTTTCCACCTGATTATCAATGCACACACAAAATTTGAACCAAATCGGTAAAGAAATATAAAAGAAGTTTGCGTCACAAGATATTTAGAGTCGAATCAGGGACAATAACTCTGTAATCCTTAAGATAACTCAAGTGAAATCTATTTCACACACCTCCCACCTGATTATCAATGCATACACAAAATCTGAACCAAATTGGTTAAGAAATGTAGAAGTAGTTTGCATCACAAGTTTTGGGATGGACAACAGACAGACTGACAGACCAACAGACAATGAACCAACAGACTGACTCCTATATTACCCCTCTCAAACTTCATTTGCGGGAATATATTAAAGGGCAATAACTCAATTTAAAATTTTATCATTACATGCAAAGGATATGTGCAAATAGCACTGGTACTTATAATGATGTGGAATTAAATAAATATCTGACCAATATAGCAGCCGAGAAATTGAGCAGATAAAATTTATACAAGAAATATGACAAAGGGGTGTATTACTCAATTAAAAGTGAAACGAGCATAGCATGCCAACAAAAGTAGGCAAGTAGGCTTGGTATCTTTACCTGTTGTGAAGTTCAAAAAAATAATCTGATTAATTGTAGCTGAGTAATATTGTGGCTAATAACAAAAGGCCATAACTCATACAAAATCAAGCTGGTCATAACGTGCAAACAATAAGTGCACTAACCTTGATACTTATTAACATGTAAGTTAAATCAAAATCAGATCAATGGTAGCCAAGAAAATACTGTGGACAAAATATTTTCAATTCATACAAAGAAAGGCCATAAAACCAGTCATATGACATGCAAATAATATGCACAACTAATCTTGGTACATATTAATGCTGTGAAGTTATTAAAATCAGTTATTAAAACTTTTTAGATGCCTTTTGTGCAAAAGTAAATGCTTTAGAATAAATGACTACTTCAAGTTTTTCAAAGTGCGCTGTATTTACGAAGGTCTGTTACTATGGCAATGATTATTTCTAACTCTGGGTAATGCACCTCAACAGCTTTTGGTATTTTAAATAGGGAAATACAGATAAGTTTACGTGCCACAATTTATAAATAACAAACTTGTCCACGAACACACCTCGTATTAATGCTATGAAGTTTAATCAAAATCCAACCAAAGGTACCCAAGAAAAAGTGCGACAAAATGTATTTACGAGTGTTATAACAAGGGGCAATTTCTTATTTCAGGCCTTTTTCTGGCGCATCTACGGGTCCGTTAAACGGACCCATTCCCAATGACAAATAACGTGTATTTTTCCCAATTTTGATAAAAATATTCCCAATGCGAGTGAATAAAATTCCCACTGCCTAAAAGGAGAAAAAATGAACAAATATCACCTATTTATTGAGATGTTCAGTCCCATCAAAACTTGTTTACGATACGACAATGAAAATGGCAGACGTATTCCGAAAATAGTAAAGACACTATTACGCGGTAACCACGGTTTTCGGGAAAGCCTGTTTGCCGATCGTTTTTTTAAAATCCATTCCATTTGTGATTCCCTAAAACGATAATTTCATTATAATTTGCAAATTCTAGTTGCCTTTTTACCTTTAATGCATTTCAAGATGTAAATATCGAAAAAAAGGTTTATTCCCGGAGAATTGTCTTGTGTGTCCCGGTTTTTAGCGTGCACTATTCACGTTGTCAAGATTTCGTCGCACAACAGTAAGTACTACGCAAAACGCATTCGTAAAAAAGATAAAGAGGGGACAAAAAAGTTATATTCGTATTTTTCAAAACAAAGTGAGGAGGATGCTGCCTCAACATCAACTGATTCAACAGTGCCTGCCGATTGTCCTGAACAACCGGCACCCGTAGACCCTCCCGAAAAAACAAATGAAAAAACGGCTGAAAAAACCCATTCCGAAAAAACAACCCCTATATCATTTCAAGATGAATCCCCCTTGAAATTAGTTCCTAAACTCTCCAGCCTGATGACCATCTGTGCTGAAGGTCCAGACCAGTTACTGAATGAAGACCTTGAGCAAATGTGCAACATCTTTAGAGATGCTAAGGCCAGGAAAATGGCATTGTAATAATGTTCAGTAATGAGAAACATAATTGAAAAAAAAGAAGAAATAAAGAGAATCATAATTAAAGCTTGGAAGTATATGTTCTAAATTCTTCCCAAAAAAGGTTGTTTTCGCGCGAAAAATTCCCAATTCCAAAAAAAAAAAATAATCCCAAAATGGCAAGAAAAAGGCCTGTATTTAGTATCAAACTAACAATATTCACAAATAGGCTTGGTATGTAACAGTTTAGTAAAGTTTATTCAAAATCTGATGAAAGGTAGAGAAATAGGGCAAAAAATCTCATCTACGGACCAACAGATGGACCGACTGATGGTTGTGACTCCAATATAACCCCCATATACTTTGTATCTGGAGGTATTATGACACTGAGTTTTTAGAGGTAATTATGAGATACTAATCAAAACTGCAATTCACACAATAATTTAAGACTAAAGGGAAATGTTTCAAACTTTCAGGGAGTACATATAGGCAGGCGTTGGCAACTGAAGTGTTGAATGACCTCAACATTCAAAATGACCATTGAAGATCAAAGAAAAAGGGCTATTAAAAACAAGTTCAATGTACAGTTGTTTCTTGAAGTCATGAAGATCTTTACATTGGTTTGAGAGTTCTGAATGTTTATTTCAGGCAGTATCAAGTACCTTGTTCAGAAAATGAATATGGTCAATAATCTGACGTCATGCATTTAATGTAATATTAGTGCGCCTGTTCAAAATTAAGAGTGAAAAAAAATGTTCCAAACTAACAAACAGAGATGGTTTACATGCAAATGAGGGCTGGTTCTCATCTACCGAAAACCTTCTGATGTTCCTATCCAGAGAGAGATAGATGGTGACAGAGGCAACCCTGAGGCCAGGTCACTTTATCAGTATGGCTGAGTGCAAATATGTTTGCAAATATGACAGATGACAGATGCCCTCATCGTCAACCAGGCAAACAATCCTTCTACTGTTTGTTTTCAAAGAAAGCATAACTGTAATTACTAGATGCCAACTCATTTATCTACGTTCTGAATTCTCAGAATGCGTTGCCTGTCTCCTTAACCTCATATTTCAGTATAAATGCTCCTTACGAAATAGGCTAAATTGTTTCTATATAATATTTTAAAAACCTTCTATAGTCATTACACATATGATAAAATGATATGTCATCCTGGTTCATATTCACAGATGAAAGTACAGTCTATGGCTATATGTACAGGCCCGTGACTGATTTTTAGATCAACACATATGTATCTTAAAACTTTGCCACGAAAATACTGTACACTTTTGAACCAGGTCCATGTATAACATTCAATCAAAGATGATCAATATTTATATTTAAGATCCTACATTTCCTGTAAGTAATGCAATCAAGGTAATTTTGATATGTTTATGATATATTACATGTCTTTCTGAATAGAACAACATTGTTTTTGTTTGTTTCTATAAATAAACATTCATAAAGAAGTTCATAAAGGTTGGCCTACATATCACGTCTACCAAAGTCTAAACTTTAATACAAAAATAATTCTTAATCATGACAGTATCCTATCAGATTTGTATAGTTCAGTTCTAAAAGATTTTATTCCATTCAATTATTGAGTGTCTATGATTTCAAAATCTAATGATTTGCCTTGCACAAACTTAAAAGCTAGGATTAAGTAGCGGTATTTTTAAATTGACAGCTCTCAATACTATCGGTCCTTTGATTTTAATTCTTGGGGGCCCATACCAAAAAAAAAACGTGATTCACAGCACATACAATTAAAGTGCATAATTATGTATTCAAGGCCTGAGTATAAGGTTACCCAAGGAACATTTGTACTAATACATTTTGAAATCTGGGTAGTAGTTTTGAAGATAATTTTTAAAGTTTTCGTATTTATTATTAACCATTGTAATGGCAACCAGAGTTCTACATGGATCAAGTTTATTTTAGCAAATTTTGTGTAGGTTTGACCAAGGATCATCCCTGCCAACTTAAATCAATTTCTGTCCAGAGGTTTCAGAGGAGATGTTTAAAGTTTCCGCTATATACATATAGACAAATTAGCCCCACCCCTAACATTGTTTTTTTACTGATCAGAAAAATTTTAGCAATCTTGGTAAAGGGTTACCTTATAAGAAACATCTGTACTAAAACATTTTGAAATCTGGCCAGTAGTTTTGAAGGAGATAAGTTTTAAAGTTTTCATTTTCAACCTTTTCCTTTCCGTTGCCATGGCAACTTTTGTAAAGGTTCACCCAAGGATCATCCCTGCCAAGTTTAATCAAATTCTGTTAAGCTGTTTGATAGGAGATGTCATTTAAAGCAAATTGTTGACGACGGATGATGCACGATGGATGACAACGGATGCAGGGTGATCACAAAAGCTCACCTTGAGCACTTTGTGTTCAGGTGAGCTAAAAACTGTAACCAAAGCTCAAACAAGGGAAAGTAAGGCACCATTCCAGTGTTTACAGATATATTCAATGTGACTGTGTCCCTGTAATGGTTCCGATACATTTTGGACCTCATTGCCTTCTACGGAGATAAGCATGCCTTCTACGGAGATAAGCAAGGTTTCCTAATGTTTTATTAGGGTACCTTGATTATCTTGGTAGAGGTTAAGTGGTCCAAGACTAAGCAGTACCATAACAGGGACTTTACCTTCATGGTATCCAATAGCTACAATGGGATGAATGGTAGTCAATGGTTGACCTGGTTTACATTATCAAGCACATGTTTTGTTTGAGATACCTTTAATTCATGAGAAGTTGACCTAGCAAACTAGTAAGAGCCATCTAGAACTGATTGACCTTTACAGTATTAAGAGATTGTCTCCTTTCAAGACTCAGTAAACTGCTAAAAAAAAAAAGAACAGCCAATTTCAAACTAATTAAGAATCCATAAAGAGAATAAAGTAATATAATAAATATTACAGTGTCACTTAATTTCATTGACTGACCAGCATATAATATAGTGTCTTACATGCAATTTTGGCACATTGAATGTCTATATCTACTAGTTTTCAAAAAGAGAGAAGTTAGAAAGCCCTCTAATTTGAGATGGTCACAATAGATATAAGTAGTAACTTAGTAGTACTTGGTATCTGCCAGGGCTTAATCAATGATACGCAAAGCTTACAGACTTGAAAGAGTCTCCAAGATTCTAATTTAGTTTCCTACCCATCAAAATAAAAAATAATATGGTATTTGTCCACTCATAATTGAGCTGTGACGCAAATACACAGCTTATCCGTTCCACTACACAGCTTAAGGTTGCTATGGAATATTCAATCTAAATCTTCATTTATTTGTAAAAAAATACATATGTTGAACGGCACAACTGCCTTATTTGAATAGCCATTACACATCAGAGGAAATGTTATTTGATAAGGTCATTTCTCACTAGACTGGAAACCTTTATATACCTGGACAATTTTCTCATAGAAAGGATCTCCATAATGTAACAATGTTTTGAGAATCTGGGAAATTAGCAATCCTGATCTGAAAGTTCTCAAAGTGACTCTTATGCAAGTTTGAGATATCATTCAGGTAACAAAGTGTCAACGAACTAAAAGGGAAGGGTCAGACACTGTTAGAGGAGTGGATATTACTGGTGATAATAGCTGAAGGCTACACTTCTAATTACTAAAACTATATCATTGAAAGTAATGGAATACCCCCACATATTGCTTTGCCACAGAAAAGTAAGCATTGGCTTTATCATCAAATTGGATAATTAAAAATTACCATATACACGGTCAGATTAGGTGAGCTACGTATAAGGCGCATCCTAACTTTCAGGGTAACTTATTTGAAAAAAAAAATCACTTATCGTATCGTATGCGGCGAAATCTTGTTTTGAAATTTGCGTCGTCGTACATTTTGACAGACCGAAAGCTATCCGTACGTCACCGGGCTAATCATACGGTAAACCGTTTTATTTACACATGGCATAAGATTACCGTTAGACCGTTACATTAACGACGGGTAGGATAAAGGTGACACATTTTCATAACATGACATTACTCAACCGTGTCCCCGCATTCTAACACTGGGGACCATTGTCACCTGTCAAAATTCTCCCAACTAACAAACATTACATAACAATTGCCACCTGTCAAGTTTCTCCTATACATCATGAGGTCCCGTAAAATAAACTTATTTGTTTATATTGAAAATGGCTTCCATCAAGTTGTTTCAGTTTCTCACGATCATTTTATCATGAAATATACCTGTAGGATAACTAATAAGAACAAAAGCAATAATCTGGTATTGTTTATCATGGTTTCGTATAGACTTTGTGTCATATTATCGTATTCATTGGCTTTCAGTATATCCATTTTCTGAGATTGTATAACGGTAATTTTCACTTCTCGGTGATTGAAAAAAGAAACCTGAAAAGCTGTATATCATCATATAAGGCGCACCCCCTCTATAAACTTGAATTATCTGGAAAAAAAGTGCACCTAATCTGCCGGTGTATACGGTAAGGGAGATAATCATAAAATTAATGTGGAGTTCAAGTAAACTACTCCCTATGTATCTATATCTAAATTTTCAAGTTAAACCCTTTGTTTGTTTCCAAGGTATGCTCCAGACAAACACTCATCATTAAATACACAAAGGGCTAATGACTATCCTCTGTGATAAAACACTCCACTTCATCATACTGATGATACCTACAATAAGACATGGTTCATATTAATCCTTTGAAGTTTCATCAAAATCTAGCCAGTCTGGACAAGAATCTGTACTGACATTATGGTGCTAAAAAACAAAGGGCCTCTGTGAAGATAAACCCCTTACAAACATGCTGTCAAAATGCTTGGCACTGAATAATCCAATGAAGTCATCCAATTCCAGCCAGGGGTTTAGGAAATAAAGTGCCAACAAGATTTGTACAAAATTACAAAGGGCCAAAATTCTGTGTTTATCATTGGACCTTTGATACTGATCAATCAAATGAAGCAAATTTCTTTTCATCTACAGATGGACAGATAGACAAGCTGATTCCAGTAAACTCCCCTCCCCCAACCCTGCAAAAAAAAATATTTTGCATGAAATTAAGAGGGTGTGTCATATCTACACTAGGTGATGACATCATTCAGTCCATATATCATTATATTGAACCTAATAGCACTGGTAAATATAACATTACTGTTATTAATGTCGTGAGACACTAATTTTCATTAATTTTGTGGCGGGTTTTATCCATATTTATATTAATCCCCACGAAAACTTGTCTCTTACATTTTCTAGAACACAGATCCAGAAATAAATGTACCCACAAAATTCCCTTAGGTACATAATCAACAAACTTTAATGTAAACAGTATAATTATATATTTTTCATATTGACCTACTTTTGACCCCCACATAACCCAACTTCAAACCAAACATTTTGACCAAGTTTCATGAAGATGGGCAAAAATGTGGCCTCTAAGCGTTAACAAGGTTTTTTAGGATTTGACCTCTTGACCTTCTTTTTGACCCCACACAACCCAAGATTTTATGGAGATAAACATTCTGACCAAGTTTCATGAAGATTGGGCCAAAAATGTGGCCTCTAAAGTGTAAACAAGGTTTTTCTAAGATTTGACCTTGTGGCCTACTTTTTGACCCCACACAACCCAATTTCGAACTTGTCCAAGATTTTATGGAGACAAACATTCTGACAAAGTTTCATGAGCTAAAAGTTGGGCTAAAAATATGGCCTCTAGAGTGTTAACAAGCCAAATTGTTGACGACCCATGTCGCATGCCGGACGCCGGACAAAGGGCAATCACAAAAGCTCACCTTGAGCATGTTGTGCTCAGGTGAGCAAAAAATCAATCAATAATCAAAGGAGTTACAGCAATTGAAACGACATGGTGTACTATTTCAGTGGACGAAATTACCTACCTTTTTATTATATATAAGGTCAATGATTTTTTCTTTAATGGGCAGCAACATACTGGTTAACTTTGATAAAAATAAGACTGGATCAAAGTGCCCTTAAAGAAACACATCTTATTCCCAAAAAGTGTAAAAAAAATTGCACATCAAACATTTCCAAAAAAGACCACCAGACTGACCCAATGTAACACTTAGGTACCTTCCACCCTGTAACCACCAACCCACGCAAGCCTCCTTTATGACCAGATAAAGCTAGTGGTATAAACACTTTATCATCACCAGGAGATTTTGCTGTCTGCACTGTTCAACAACAGACAGATAACACCATGTAGGTATCAGGGGGGATATGTATTGGGATTTACAATATCCAGAAGTTGAATTTTCAATTTTTCTCATCTATAAAGTTAAGCTGGCAGAAAATTCAATACATATCCTGTAGGCCTGAAACCAAATGCCTGGTGAATATCAATTTCAGATCTGGTCTGAAATATTCAGCATCTCCAGAAGTAAGCCTCTGGGAAAAATACTGGACATTCTGGTGTTAGTGCAAATAGTGATCCAGAGAACAACTGACCATCATAATGTCTACAGATACACTGAGACAAACCTGTCCTAGGTGACCAGTCAAGGGAACAAGTTAAACAGTCCCATCAATGAACTGCTTGGTGCGAAATGCTATTTTGGTACTTGTTGTCACGCTTCTGCCGTAGGGGAGAGCGCCAAACCGAAAGTAACACACTATCACAAATTACGGTTACACAAATGTGGACTACAATTTTGAGTGACCATTAAGTGCAGGTAGATGCAACAAGCAGGTAACATGCTTAATGATATGTGTTTTATGGAATTTGAAAGTAGTCTGCTTAAAGTATAAAGGCTGATTAGTACAGATTGCCAGTAAAAAAGGTTTAATTGTATTGAAATTAATTATGAGATTAGCCAAAAGCTACACATTGAGATACTATGTGATCAGTGACTGACCTAGTGTGACAATGCGTCGTCACAGGTATAAATACAATCTCTGACAACTGTGTCAGGGAGTCGACTCTTTGGCTCAGTGGTTAGAGCATTGGACTTGTACGCCGGTGGACTGTGTTCGATACCTGGCCAGGTTGGGTTTGTTACATTTGGTGGCAGCAGTGGGATAATGTCAACTCCCAGACCGGAGTTGCCTTACCCATTGTTTCCCAGGCCAAATCCCGGGTCGAGACTTCTCGGAGGGGAAAGTAATGTGATGATGCGTCATCACAGGTATAAATACAATCTCTGACAACTGCGTCAGGGAATGGACTCTTTGGCTCAGTGGTTAGAGCATTGGGCTATCACGCCGGTGGACCGTGTTCGATATCTAGCTGGGTCGGATTTGTTACACTAGCTTGCCCTTATTCAGTTTGTGAGAAGAAGGCCAAGTCATGAACAAAAAATTAAATTCCCTTTTAGTTAATAAATAATTATGATAATTTAATTCAGTTCAATTCTTTACCAAGGCATTAAAATATTTACAACATTTATGTCTCATACATGTACAGTTGAACTTGTTTTAGCAGCCACCTGTAATAAGCTGTCAACCTGTATTTAGCCATCAGTTTCAATATTACCAAACTTTTGTTTTATGTTTAACCTTCATATAGCAACCACCTCTGTTAAGCAGCCAATTTCTCTTGTTCTCTTGACTGACCACTTAAGACAGGTTTGACTGTACACAGTAAACAAATAAATGATGAGCACTTTTTATATGCATCATTATTAATTCAAAACAGTTTTTTTTCTCCAATCTTAGGGATGTGATTAGAATTCACTGAGTTTTGCAATTACAAAATTTCAAATCTGAGGCACATATTCAAGATGTATCAACTGCCAAACTTGGTTTCGTAATTAACAAGTTTCTCTCTCTCAGTGTCTCACATCCACAAACAATGTCATTTACAGGTTTGTGTAACTTTTATTGATCAGTTCAACAGTATTAAATGTGATAAAATATTGATTTCTGTACTACTCAGTCAAGATTCAAAAATACTGCTAACCAATTAATTTAAGATTGGCAAAATGGTATGACCATATTTTACATTTATATTTTTGATTTGTCATTTACTATTTCCTCTATCAAACACAGAGAAAATTAAATAAACCACCATAAGAATATAACTGAAGACACACAAGGCCATTAGTGTCTTACAGTGTTGATTTAAGAAAATTACTTGCAGTGAGGTTATACAATCTTTGTAACACATTTGTACAAATTCCACTTCTACATATTACCCATTTAAGATTCTGTGCCAGGCTGCATGTAATTGAAAATCCTACAGGATTGTTATCAGGATGAAGTATAATGTGTACCGGGAGAACACTTCATCACAGTACTGCTACCAATCCAATCACCTTACAGTTCAACATTGCATTACAAGATTAACAATTTACATCGGCTTCATCAGGTAACAGTAGGCAAATCCCTGCCAAGTCTTTGATCAGTTTTGTTAGGCTTAGATTCCAGTTCAAGCTGAGACCATTCCCTTTAATACAGAAATATCTTTCATTAGCTGACTGACATTTCTGACCTCATTTTGATGTTCTTCCCCAGGAGTTACATATATGTAGCTGATTGCTTTCTCTGATTTAATTTCACTGATTTACAATATATTTGATCATTAAAATAAGAAACCATTAAGAGCATTATGGTAATATTGTAATGTGTAAGATTGTAGATCCAAAGGTTGTGGGCTTGAGACAAGAATCTTACACAACCATTGTACGCATTGATGTTTTAATGAACATTTGTTGGATTTTTTTATTGGCTTTAATGTCCCAGTCCAACAATATTTCATTCCTTTGGAGACTATGTCTTATTTAGACAGATATAATGCTGCCACACTACAGAATCAGGCCGTTAACATGTGGCATGATACCACACATTATCCTGACACCGGGCTGACCAATCCTGGAACAATCCTAATATGCCAAGCAAGGGAGCTATAACAGTACCATTTTTTTATGACTTTGGAATGTTGCGACTGGGGATGAAACCCATGGCCTCCCGATACAATGGAATGTGCAATGATGGACCTTTCATATATTGTATGATGTTTGCCAAGAATTAAGTCAAAACATGTCCAATATGAGGTGAAGGGACTGTTTACCTACATCTAGATGGTGTAAAATGTTGAATCCAAGTGAGAAAAGAAACAGATTCCCAAGAGACAAATTTCAGTTTGGTTATCCGGTAAGTTTTAAAGAAAATTTGTTAATCAAATCCACATCAGAATCAAGTGGTCAGAAAAGTCATTTCCATTTATGAAGATATTCTACTCCATATTCAATATCCTTTGTGATATCATAGTTCTCTCTGATATCAAAGTAAAATACAAAAATTAAGTTGTATGATGTGGTTTGTATGATGTAGTTTCAGTATTATTTAAAACAATATTCCATATTTTGTTTCTTTTTCATTTACATAAGCGCTTGAAAAGAAGGAAAGTATCATCTTTCTTTCTTATTCTTTGATGATTTGTAATTGAACATTTTATATAATAATAAATATAATGTTTTCCAGTACAAAAAAAAAGAAAGACAAGAGGGCCAAGATGGCCCTGAATCGCTCACTTGAGAAACATTGCTTTCATTGCCAATTATTGTATTATGAGTCATACTGAATACATAATCCATCTAAAGTACAGCAAGATCATCTAAATTCCACACTAAAACTCTACCTGCCATCCAAATTTTAAAGGTCATAGCTCTAATAAGTCTACATAAAATCAAGTGACCCCTAAGGAGGGGCCAATTTTAACCAAAGGGCCATGATTTGAACAAACTTGGCAGTGGTTCACTAGGCAATGTTACACACCAAATATCTAAACTCTAGGCCTTATGGTTTCTGACAAGAAGATTTTCCAAGATTTTTCTATTTTAGTCTATGTAAAATCAAGTGATCCCTAGGGAGCGGCCATTTTTGACCCCAGGGCCATGATTTGAACAAACTTGGTAGATGTCTACTAGACCAAGTTACACACCAAATATCTACACTCTAGGCCATGTGTTTTTTCTAGTTTTTCCAATGTAAGTCTTATAATATAAAATCAAGTGACCCATGGGCAGGGCCAGTTTTGACCCCAGGGTCATGATTTGAACAAACTTGGTAAAGGTCCATAAGACAATGCTACACACCAAATATCTAGCTAGGTCTTGCAGTTTTAAAGAAGATTTTTAAAGATTTCACTTTAAAAATCTATTTTTAGCTCCTGTGACCCAGATATGCAAATGTACCGAAACTATTTGAAATACTTTGGTAGGGATTTATGCAAGGAGCATTACAGCCAGTTTTCATTAAATTTGGCTCAGTGGTTTCGGAGGAGATGTCATTTGAAGTGCTCACGACGAAGAATGCCTTTAACAAGACTAGGTGTTTCAATGATATACTGTTGTGTTTGTTTGTGTGATGGTAAATGGGTAACCTCCTGGGTCTGGTATTGACCAGTCGTCTGAACTAATTTTAGCATCTGCTGATTCCATTAGGATTAATTTTTTCACGCACAGCCAGCCAGAACAAACTGAGCAAGTGTCTTTATCTACTAAATGTCCAGACAACCTGCACTCATGATTGCTACAGGCCAATCAAACAAATAAACGGACAACCTATTGCAGAAAAAAAAGACTAAATTTGGATTTCTGATCACAAATAGAAGAAATAGTTTAATAATTAATTTGCAAGAGGTTGTGGTAAGTTTCAACATCATCATGAAGGGAGTAGCAGTCGGAAGGTGCCCCATGCCATTCATGTTATCTGTAAGTTTAATCAACCTAATTAGTGTTAATTGTTTTTTCCAATAACAACCAGACTCTACAAAGTCTGACCTTTACCACTGGAAGCTTGTCATGACAAATGTAATGATCCACATCAGTCCAAAGTTTTGGTCCAGACACTCGGCTGAATACTTTGTTGAAATTAGTTTGATGGCTTATTTTTTCTGTTAAAGCTCAGACCTTTAGACATTTATGGCCATCTGATTAGAAAGGGATATTTCCAGAAAACAGCAACAATAAATCTCAAACATAAGAGCCTACTGACCTACTGACTTGAGATGTATACATTGATCAAATGAATGGCGAATAACAAAAATGAAGCAATATTTAAAAAAAAAATGACATCAAAGGATTTTAAGACATTCAGAATTTGAAGCATACACAAATTATTCATAATGAGAATGTTTTTATGAATTGAAACCTTTTATATTCATTATATTATAATAATTCTAGGCCACTGATGCTTAAAAAGTAGAAAAAAACATTTTTTCCCCACATTTTAATGATAACTGCCTTTACCTTAGGGATAGTACCAACAAAAAGAACTGTCCCAAGACAGTGCGCTTCACTTTTCTCAGTGCTGCATAAAATAATGTGGACTGTTACTATTTGTAGTGTAGTGTTTACACAGAAAACTGTGATGATAATGGTATAAGGTATTGAACCAGACCACATGTGGGATGTTTCCATCCCATAGCTTTAATACTTACTGAACTAAGAACTTGTATGGCAACATTTACCTAAAACATTCAAATTAGTTTCAAATGAGTCTGATATTTTTAAATATTCAACAAAGAAAAATCTTAAGTGAAAGGGGCATAACTGAGCAAAAATTATTTAAGAAATTCTTATCCTTTTAAAATTGTTTCCCACTGAAAAAAGTGAACTAGAACTATCACTGAAGGTGATTATTACCCCCACAAAATGCTTTGATACAGGAGAAGCCAGACTCCAGGCGAAGCATGGATTAGAAGCTGTATACATAGTATAATGATTATGATAGTAAGTAATAAGTAAGTAAAGTCTTTATTTAAAGTGAATAGAAAGTCAGTTGGTTGTTCGGCATAGTAGTTTAAAAGTGTAGAATTACAGTTCTTGGACTTTGCACCTTTCCTATTGCCATCTGTTTATATTTTAAGTTTCAAGTCAATACCTTGTATATTTTTCGAGTTCCGGACAAGAAAAACAGAATGAAGCAAAGGGAGATAATTAAAAAAAGGGACCAGGGCAATAACTCTGACATCCTTGAGACAACTAAAGTGAAATTTATGACACACACCTCTCCTGGGGATTATCATGCACACAAAAAATATGAACCGAATCAGTTAAGAAATGTAGAAGTTCGCGTCACAAGATATTTAGAGTCGAATCAGGGGAAATAATTCTGTAATCTTTAGGACAACTCAAGTGCAATTAATGACTCGCACCTCTCCAATTGATTATCAATGCACACACAAAATTTGAACCGAATCAGTTAAGAAATGTAGAAGTTTGCATCACAAGATATTTTGAGTCAAATCAGGGGCAATAACTCTGTAATCCTTGAGATAACTCAAGTGAAATTCATGTCAAGCACCTCTCCACCTAAATATCAATGCACAACCAAAATTTGAACTGAATCAGTTAAGAAATGTAGAAGTAGTTCGCGTCACAAGATATTTAGAGTTGAATCAGGGGCAATAACTCTGTAATCCTTGAGATAACTCAAGTGAAATTTATGTCACGCACCTATTCACCTGATTATCAATGCACATACAAAATCTGAATCCAATCGGTTCAGAAATATAGAAGTAGTTCGCGTCACAAGTTTTTGGGATGGACGGACAGACGGACGAACCAACAGACCAACGGACCAACAGACAGACAGTCTGATTCTTATATACTCCCTCTCAAACTTTGTTTGTGGGGGTATAACAAGTATTCCTAGTTTGAAATGAATATGTTTTGACATTTATTGAGAAATTGATCATAAAAAAATAAATGTTCAAAGTCAAAATAGGGGCATGACTTAAAATGGATTTTAAGATTATTTGCCCTTTTGAAATAGGTTCCTTGTTTAATAGTGAACAATTATTCAAAGTTTAAAGTGAATATATTTGACTGATTTTGAAAAACTGACTTAAACAAAAAACTTGAGCAATACAAATTAAATTGAAATTACCTGCCCTTTTGAAATCAGTTAATTACCCTCTTGATAGTAAACACGTTTTTAATGTTTGAAGTGAAAATGTTTGGTAGCTTTCTGAAAGTAAACCTTAACCAATGGCGACTCCTTCACTGATGCACTTACAAATTGTAGTTTTGTGACTTTTTCAAGGACTAAAAGGTTTATGAATTTTTTTTTTTTTAAAAGGGAAAAAAGCCATATTACATTGAAACAGCCCTGGAATCAATATCTGAGAACCAGGTATTAGTGGGAGGAAAAGACCTGACTTGACTATTTGAGTTTACCGTCGCTTCGACAGTATTTAACCCTTTCCCTCATAGATACTCATTTTGACGCCCTCAATAGGTATCACATAAAGCCTGATCTGCAGAAAACCACAGTTAAACCTTACCAAATTTAATTACAAAATCCTCATTTCCAGACCACTGAGGAGCAGCGAACAGCATAAAACCTGATCAGCCTGCGAGTAACTCGCAGGCTGATCTGGTTTTATGCTGTTCGCATAGGTCTTTTCATGGTGTCCTCTATGAGGGAAAGGGTTAAGTCATATAGCGACATCCAGCTTATTACAGGTGGAGGAAAACCCCAATGCACGGAGGCATCCAGATAGAACCACCGACCTACCAAGCCAGCTGGAAGGCTTCCTCACATGAAAATCCAAATGACCTTGCCAGGATTCGAACCCACACGGTGAGGGGCTGAGTGCGTGTTAAAGTCAGTGACAGCAAGTACCTTATGATATTATTGAAAATGGGCTCTAGCTGACCCCTGCCAGCCATATTTTAGATGGATCCAAATAATTTTAACAGTCCTGATAGAGAGAGACCCAAGGAACATCTGTGCTAAAAAGACTTCGAAATCTAGCCAGTACCTTTGGACAAGAAGATTTTTCAAATTTGTATGATATACATATAAGGAAAACTGGCTCCACCCTCTAGTGGCCATGTTTTTTGATGGATCTAAATAATTGTTACAATCTTGGTAGCATGTCACCCAAAAATTATCTGTGCAAAAAAAACTCTGAAATCCAATATGTACTTTTGGACAACAAGATTTTTCAAATTTGTACTATATACAAAATCCAGTCAGTCTATAGTCAGTACTTTTGAAGAAAAGATTCTTGTAATTTTCATATTTTTCCCTTTTCAGTTGCAATGGGAACCAGATTTTGGCATGGAATTTAATTCTTTGAACAACTTAAGAAGTGTACCACCCAAAGAACATTCCTGTAAAGTTTTATAAAAATGTTGATGACGGAAGCCCTAGCTCTGACCAAAATTTTACCCTTAGCTAGCCAAGTAAAATTTATTTTATGAGTTTCACCAAAAATTTTTTTTTTAATTTTCCAACCTATTTAATTTTTTAACAAATATTGTTAGTCTGTATGATAAGGACTTTATTTTTTTTACCCATATACATACACCTTATGCTGGAGTTAGTTTATTTTTAAAATATTGAAGATATCTCACAGGACCTTTTTTATTCCTTCCTTTTTTGACCTTTTATTAAAGCTTTAATTTGGAAATAAAACAGTAATTGCATTCAAGAATTTAATGATGTGTTTCAAAACAGATTTCCATGATTATGAATCACATTTTATGTACATCAAATAAACAGTTGAGTTTTAAAACTGTATAAATGTGTTAAATAAACAAGAGGGCCATGATGGCCCTGAATCGCTCACCTGAGTACCATTGCTTCAACTGATGTCAAGGTTTTTAAACAGACAAGGATTCTGATATAACTTAATCTAAAACATTTTACCCCTGACAATACTACACACCAAATATCTAAGCAATGGGCCATATGGTTTCAGAGAAGACTTGGGTGCAGGGTCATTTATCACCGTAGGGCCAAGACTTTGAAAATCTTTGTAATGAACCATTAGATGCTACTACATACCAAAAATCTTAGCTCTAGGCCTTATTGATTCATAGAAGAAGATTTTTTAAGATTTTCCTATTTAACTCTATGTAAAACAAGTGACCCCTGGTGCGGGGTCATTTATCACCATAGGGCTATGATTTGTACAATCTTGGTAGTGGCCCATAAGATGATGCTTCATACCAAATATCTAAGCTCTAGGCCTTATGCATTCATGGAAGAAGATTTTTTAAGATTTTCCTATATAACTCTATGTAAAACAAGTGACCCCTGGTGCGGGGTCATTTATCACCATAGGGCTATGATTTGTACAATCTTGGTAGTGGCCCATAAGATGATGCTACATACCAAATATCTAAGCTCTAGGCCTTGCAGAAGAAGATTTTCAAAGTTTGCATTTTTAAAATCTATTTTTAGCTCCTGTGACCTAATTATGCAATGGACCAGAACCATTTATACAACTTTAGTAGAGCTTCATCCAAGGAACATTCCTGCAAAATATTTTTCAAATGGGCCAAGCCGTTTAGGAGGAGATGTTGTTTGAAGCAATTGTTGACGCCGGACGCACGGACGCACTGACGACGGACAAAAGGCGATCAGAAAAGCTCACCTTGAGCACGTTGTGCTCATGTGAGCTAAAAATGAATTATTATACATGTAAATTGTTTATGTACTTTTAAACCTTTATACAAAAAATAACATCATGATATAAAAAAGTTTCTTTCATTTACAAAGTGCATTCTTTCTGCATTTTAAATAGCTATTTTTGTGCAGAAAAGTGTTGTTTTTTTTCTGCAAAATAAATGCCTTCTTTGGCTGAAAGAAGTGTGTTTTTAAAGCAAATTACCTGTATTTTTCTGACTCAAAAACATCATTTGAAGGCAGAAAAACATGCTTCTGATAAAGAAAAAACACTTTTACCACAAAAATTAAGTGAACTAAAAGACAAATTTATTAGGACAGAAAACATACTTTTACCGCAGTTATAACACACTTAAGTGCGTTTTTAGTGTATTTTATCTGATCAAAAAACACTTTCCGTTTTAAGTGTATCTGGCCAAAAAACACACTTTTAATGCAGTTAAGTGCTTTTTTTGTGTATTTTATCTGATCAAAAACACACTTTCACTGCAGTAAAAACGAACTTAAGTGCGTTTTAAGTGTATCTGGCCAGATAAAAGATGCACTTTTAAACAGAAAAAAAAACAACACTTTTTGGTCATTTTAATTCACTTTAAACACAGTCGGTAAGAAAAAAAGCACTTAAAACACGGTGCCAATACCACAGCGTTTTACACGGATTAAACGCACGTAAAACGCGCATTTTACACACTTATTTGAGAAGGGTTATGTCAACTAATTTACTAAAACATTTTGTGAAACCAAAATGGTAGAGAGCTTTCCTACCATATAGAAGATTTAAAGTATAACTTTGTGCCGACTACACTTAGCAACTTTTCTTATTCATCACTTACAAATTTGCAAATTTCTGACAAAGCAAGTGCTCAAAATTATTTTGGTTTCTTTCTAATTTGAAAACATATTATGGAGTGAAAGATCTGCCAAAATGTTAATATTTTGACTTATAGCAGGAGAAATAAAGCTAAGAATATCTTCTTTGTGCACTACAAGTGTTTTAACAATGCATCTGGATATGTTTTTGTTTAATTGCTCATTTTCTATTAATACATCAAATTTTTCTATAAACAAATATGGCATCATCATCTTCCAAACATATGAACAGCATTACAACAGCATTTGCCTTACAATATAGGTTTACAGTGAATTTTGTGACATTCAAATTAGGGGTTTGTCTGACATAAAACGCTTGTATTCTAAAGCTACATATCCAAATATTTACATATCAGCAAATATGTTTTCAAATGAGGCATTTGCCAAAATGATTTTGATCATTTGCTTTGTCAGAAATATTCAAACTCCTGAGTGACCAATTAGAATAGTTGTTCAGTGCATTGATATAACTGGTGGAATTCAAGCCAGAGAATATCAATTATAACCCTGACAATCTGGGAGATTGCCATAATCTGATACTCAACCAAAGGTCTTGATGCTGAATGTTTGCTATGTGTCTGTGGACCTTCCCAGTTTTACAGTTAACATTTAACCCTACTTCTGGGATTACCTTCCTTTCATTTTTTTTCCATTAATTGGGTCAACCATTGATTACATGATATGTCAGTGCAGCTATTGAATATTTCAATTTGATAACAGCTCTGATGCTCAATATAAATCTATTGGTAATCACTCAAACGTCAACAAGCTATTTCACCTTTCTCTCCGATTTCTCTGATTTTTTTTACTAGTCCTAACGCATTGAAATCTTTAACAAACACCTCCTTTTAGGTGAAACAGCAGACAGTTTCTGTTTGTTTGCCAGGAATCCGCTTCATGCTGCATATTATGAATGAACTTCAGCATCAGAGCATGTAATTAAATTTTCACCCATTTCTGTAATGAATGATGACTCTGCTGAGTTGTACAGATAAAATAACACATTCACTTGTGGATGTTGAAAATATCAGCTGAAAAGGAATGCACTGACTGACCCTTCACTAAACCATTCACGTAAGGCACATTAATTGCATAACTAGATCTCTGCTCACTGGGCATGATTCCTGACCTGTTAAACCAATATTGGTTGGCTAATTTTCAGACATTGTCATATAAAAAAAAAGACCGAGAGCATATCTGACATGACAAAGACACAGCAGCCTTGTGCCCCGTGTGAACTGCCAACTGATGTGAATTAAACAGGAAAGGAACGCAACCACGAACGCTTATTGCAGGCTATATCTGTCATGCACAGAGGTATCGCCATTTAAATAAAATAATATCTGTTTGCAGTACTGGAACATCCATCCTTTTTGTTCTGCCATCTATAAATTATGTTCTGATCAATAAGACCAGCAACATTTTGCTGTCAAGTTTCATTTTGAAGCCTCATTTCCATTAGCATGTGATATCTTGGCCACATAGTTGATTTGAAGTTACTGCCATCACTCAGCTTATTACAAGCACTTGAAGACCTTAACCCTTTCCCTCATATAGACTCATTTTGACGCACTCAGTAGGTACCACATAAAGCCTGATCTGCAGAAAACCGCAGTTAAACCTTACCAAATTTAATTACAAAATCCTCATTTCCAGACCACTGAGGAGCAGCTAACAGCATAAAACCTGATCAGCCTTTGAGTTACTCGCAGGCTGATCTGGTTTTATGCTGTTCGCATAGGTCTTTTCAAGGTGTCCTCTATGAGGGAAAGGGTTAAAATCACTGAGGCACCTGGGTAGAACCACTGTCCTACAGTGAGGCAGCTTGAACGTTTCCTCAAATGAAAAATTTGAGTGTTCAACCACAGCAATGAGGGGTTAAACCCTTTCCTCACAACCAATCAGGGTTGATATTCATTGATAATCACTATTGTCTATAATACAATGTCCAGTGGTTAGCTATATATATATATATATAACTCGCATTTTTGTCATAAATAGAAAGGTAATTTTGTACATTTTCAGCACTTTTCAGTCAGCTACACCCTAATCGGAAACAAGAGGGCCATGATGGCCCTGAAACGCTCACCTAAGTACCATTGCTACAACTGATTACAAGGTTTTTAAACAGACAAGAATTCTGATATAACTCAATGTTAAACATTTTAGCCCTGACAATACTACACACCAAATATATAAGCACTGGGCCTTATGGTTTCAGAGGAGAAGACTTAGTGCGGGGTCATTTATCTCCAAAGGGCCACCATTTTGAAAATCTTGATAATGAACCATTAGATGATGCTACATACCAAAACTCTATGCTATAGGCCTTATGGATTCATAGTAGAAGATTTTTTAAAAGATTTTCCTATATAACTCTATGTAAAACAAGTGACCCCTGGTGCAGGGGCATTTATCACCATAAGGTCATGATTTGTACAATCTTGGTAATGAACCATAAGATGATGCTACATATGAAATATCTAATCTCTAGGCCTTATGGATTCATAGAAGAAGACTTTTAAAGATTTTCCTATATAACTCTATGTTAAACAAGTGACCCCTTGCGGGGCATTTATCACCTTTGGTATGATTTGAACAATCTTGGTAATGAACCATTAGATGATGCTACATACCAAATATCTAATCTCTAGGCCTTATGGATTCATAGAAGAAGATTTTTAAAGATTTTCCTATATAACTCTATGTAAAACAAGTGACCCCTATTGCGGGGGCATTTATCACCGTTTGGCTATGATTTGAACAATCTTGGTAATGAACCATTAGATGATGCTACATACCAAAAATCTAATCTCTAGGCCTTATGGATTCATAGTAGAAGATTTTTAAAGATTTTCCTATATAACTCTATGTAAAACAAGTGACCCCTGGTGCGGGGGCATTTATCACCATAGGGCTATGATTTGAACAATCTTGGTAATGAACCATTAGATGATGCTACATACCAAATATCTAAGCTCTAGGCCTTATGGATTCATAGAAGAAGATTTTTAAAGATTTTCCTATATAACTCTATGTAAAACAAGTGACCCTGGTGCGGGGGCATTTATCACCGTAGGGCTATGATTTGTACAATCTTGGTAATGGCCCATAAGATGATGCTACATACCAAATATCTAAGCTCTAGGCCTTGCAGTTTTGCAGAAGAAGATTTTCATTAAAAAGTACTGATGATATGTGAAAGTTGTAGATGGAATATACAACAAGAGGGCCATGATGGCCCTGAATCGCTCACCTGAGTACCATTGCTTCAACTGATGTCAAGGTTTTTAAACAGACAAGGATTCTGATATAACTTAATCTAAAACATTTTACCCCTGACAATACTACACACCAAATATCTAAGCAATGGGCCATATGGTTTCAGAGAAGACTTGGGCGCAGGGTCATTTATCACCGTAGGGCCAAGACTTTGAAAATCTTTGTAATGAACCATTAGATGCTACTACATACCAAAAATCTTAGCTCTAGGCCTTATTGATTCATAGAAGAAGATTTTTTAAGATTTTCCTATTTAACTCTATGTAAAACAAGTGACCCCTGGTGTGGGGTCATTTATCACCATTGGGCTATGATTTGTACAATCTTGGTAGTGGCCCATAAGATGATGCTACATACCAAATATCTAAGCTCTAGGCCTTATGGATTCATAGAAGAAGATTTTTTAAGATTTTCCTATATAACTCTATGTAAAACAAGTGACCCCTGGTGCGGGGTCATTTATCACCATAGGGCTATGATTTGTACAATCTTGGTAGTGGCCCATAAGATGATGCTTCATACCAAATATCTAAGCTCTAGGCCTTATGCATTAATGGAAGAAGATTTTTTAAGATTTTCCTATATAACTCTATGTAAAACAAGTGACCCCTGGTGCGGGGTCATTTATCACCATAGGGCTATGATTTGTACAATCTTGGTAGTGGCCCATAAGATGATGCTACATACCAAATATCTAAGCTCTAGGCCTTAGGGTTTAGAAGAAGATTTTTTAAGATTTTTCTATATAACTCTATGTAAAACAAGTGACCCCTGGTGCGGGGTCATTTATCACCATAGGGCTATAATTTATACAATCTTGGTAGTGGCCCATAAGATGATGCTACATACCAAATATCTAAGCTCTAGGCCTTGCAGTTTTGCAGAAGAAGATTTTCAAAGTTTGCATTTTTAAAATCTATTTTTAGCTCCTGTGACCTAATTATGCAATGGACCTGAACCATTTATACAACTTTAGTAGAGCTTCATCCAAGGAACATTCCTGCAAAATATTTTTCAAATTGGCCAAGCCGTTTAGGAGGAGATGTTGTTTGAAGCAATTGTTGACGCCGGACGCACGCACGGACGCACGCACGCACGGACGCACGGACGCACGGACGACGGACGACGGACGCCGGACAAAAGGCGATCAGAAAAGCTCACCTTGAGCACGTTGTGCTCATGTGAGCTAAAAAAGTACAATTTCTACTTCATGTATTAGAGAATTAAGTACTGAATATTTCTTTTACAATTGTGTTGATGCATCATTACAGGCATATATACAATCTCTGACAACTGCGTCAGGGAGTCGACTCTTTAGCTCAGTGGTTAGAGCATTGGACTTGCATGCCGGCAGACTAGGTTCGATCCTGGGCCAGGTCGGATTTTTACAAACTTACCCATATGTTTCCCAGGCCAAGTCCCGGGTCTAGACTTCTTGGAAGGGGAAGTAATGTGATGATGCATCGTCACAGGTATAAATACAATCTCTGACAACTGCATCAGGAAGTAGACTCTTTGGCTTAGTGGTCAGAGCATTGGATTTGCATGCCGGCCGATCGGGTTCAATCCTGGTCCGGGTCGAGTTTTTTACACAACCATGAGAGGGAGTATTTATTTTTAGGAGTGACAATTTGCATAGTATTTGTTAGTATGCAAAACAAAGACATGACTTTATTTTGAACACTTGAAGGATGATAAATTTGAAAGAACTAGCCTAAATTAACCATAAAACCCAATCTATTATCTTCTGAATTTCAATTCTTACCTTTTTACCACATTTTGTTATTTCTACCATAGAAATATCTTTAAGTATAATGATTTTTAAAATCTGAGTATGATACTCAAATTTGTGCTGAGATCATACTTATGTAATTTCGAGAACATAGGGTCTAAATCCCATTTAGAAGCCATATGAGACTATGGAAAACTTCCTCTCATTCCTTAGGACTGGCCCCTTCTAAATGTATTGGAAATACCTAAGTGTTTTTTCCTTTAAGTTTAATTTTACCAGAAGTTAATAACAAAGGTAGCCACAAAATATTTCACTTTAGGGAAACTTACTTGACTGGCCATGATAGCGGATATTAAGCCTAATGAAAGTGTCTTTTGATATTCCCTATTATTTATTATGAAGAATTAATGTTTGATACTTAATTTTACATTTTCAAAACCTCAGTTAAGTTCTGGACTAACGCATCAACAGATAACATACATCATCACTGCAGTGTGTATCCTGGACCCTTCATAGTTAAGTAAAATGCTAATGCCAAGTGTCATGCCCCAACAGGCAAATGCCCCAACAGACACTGTTACATTTTGTAATTGTCACATGACACTTTAAATGCTACAGACTGGCTGTAGATATCTTGAGAAATAATCATATGAATGAGAAAAAATCTGGTCTTAATTGCATTTTCCCTGCTCAGATCTATGATGGCTTACATGACTCTAAGCTGGTTTCCTTACTGTTGTAATTCCACCTTAACAATGATTTCCAAGATGTCTCTACAAAACATACCATAACACAATAAAGGTATTGTATTTATAGACTATCAAGATACATATCTTGTTATTACATCCTCTGCCTAAACAAAAGAGGATGAGACATGGTTACAACTTTCAAAGCCATCTGTATCAGCAGCCATTAGCACAGCACTGTCCCATTCATCAAACCCTTTATTCCCTTCCTTGCTGTCATCAGCTCTTCTTTTCAGGAAACCAAATAAGTTTACCCCTGCAAAATAAAACTTCAATATTCATTGAGAATCCCCTGTCATCAAATAAATAATTAATTTTCATTTCAGTAACACTAATTACTTTACGGTGTTTGGCAAACGATATCCTGTGTTTTGACAAATAACTCTCTTTATCAGTCTATGGAGTGGCAGGGATATTTTCAGGTCTGATAAATCTCACATCAAATAAGATTGTGCAGCACAACACTTGCAAATCTCCATGACTTGTCAGTACCACTATATCAAGTGTGATGTGCTGATAAGGTTAGGATTCTAGCTTGCAACAAGGGGACCTGCATAGTCTCACATGCTCACCTTGACCCTGAAGACATCTAAAGTAAAAAAAATATCAGACAAAGATTAATATTTTCATAAATCTAATTACACTAGATGTGGATGTTCCTCGGAACACTTGTGTCGCCTGCATTTAAGCATGTTTGATGAAAGAATTGACTAGAAAATCGATCTTTTGACAAATTATTGATAAAGCATAATCTATTTTGTGAGGTACAAAATAACACCAAATCACACACACACACATATATATATATATTTTTTTTTTTTTTTGGGTGGGGGGGGGGGAATAAAATATTCAAACAGTGCAATATGTAATAATTTTCCCGAGCACTTTCGACTATACAGTCTTCATCAGAGGAGTGTCAGAATGACTATGAATTCAAAACATTAACTGTAAGAAAAATTATGACGTCATTAAGCACTTATGACGTTAATTATATATATGTTGCAAGTTTGTAGTCATCATTATCATTATTGAGTTATCATTCTTGTGTACTGCACTCAGACCAATGAGATCTATGAAGTTTCAAGTCAACACCTCAAATACGTTTCGAGTTATGCCCCAGACAAAAATTAAGTCTGAAAATCAACAAAGGGAAATAACTCAGAAAATAAAACAGAGTTATCATTCTTATGCACTGCACTACAAATCCATGAGATCTTTCCATCTATGAAGTTTCAAAGCAATATCTCAAATACTTTTTATGTTATGCTCCAAAAATCAACAAAGGACAATAACGAAAAGTGAGAGTTATCATTTATGTGAACTGCACTCCTCTTCAATGAGATCTATCTATCTATAAAGTTTTAAGTCAGCACCTCAAATACTTTTTGAGTTATGCCCTGGACAAAAATTAAGACTGAAAATCAACAAAGGGCAATAACTCAGAAAATATGAAAGTCATGGTTATCATTCTTGTGCACTGCACTCCACCTCAATGTGATCTATCCATGTTTTAAGTTTCAAGGTGATACCTCAAATACTTTTCGAGTTATGCTCCGGACAAGAAAGTGTGACGCCGACGACGACGCCGACGACGACGGACAAAGTGATCCCTATGTGTCTGCCATGCTATGCAGGCGACACAAAAATGATGGCTAGATTGATGGATAATATTTGTGCAAACAAATTTAAGAAATCTCAGTTGAAAAAAAGGTGTAAGACCATAAAAATATTTTTCAGTTAATTTTTCAAGAAATACACATTTTGTTTATCTCTCCTGTAACAAATCTGGTAAAATATTCTCCATTAAACTACCATATCTGTGACTCAAATGTAGCAGAGAAACATGCAAATTTAAAAAAAAAAAAGTTTTAAAAGTTGTGCATCCACTTTTCTTTGTGACTGCACCAGATTCAGGATGCTATGTTTGTTATTTCATCTTTGACCTTCAAAAAGTATGAATGAAGGTATGGTAAACCAAACACAACAGCAGAATGTTTTTGCCTTAATCAATACTCTTAACAGGATAAAATGAAATATATTGCAGTTTAAGTTATGGATGCAAACACTGCAACAACTGACATCAGAAACAAGATCTAAATTTTTCATTAAAAAATGAACAAAAACAACTATAAACAAAGTATTGCTTAGGCAATACTAAGTCCCCTACCGGCAAATGGAAAACTTAAAGACCCCCCCAACACACACACAAACACAACCTGTTTATTTCAGTCATATAACAACATCCAGCTAATTACAGGTGGAGGTAGACCTGAGTGCAGAGAAACTGCTACTTAAAAAACAAGAGCTGTCCGAAAGACAGCATGCTCAACTATTCGGGTATTTGATAGTGACACAATACCATTGTATTAAAGCAGTATTAAAATAATTTATGTGACTCAATTTAGCAGCATGTTCTCTTTAATTCTCAGTAAAACTCAGGTCATAATTCGAAAAAAAAATCAAGGAAAAGTTCATCTTTGATATGTTGGTTGTCTCATATTTTGGATGAATTAATATGTGAAGTATAAATCCAGTACAGTACGTGGTTACATTCAAGTCAATTTATATTGTGGTCACTGATATGTAACTGATGCAATACCATTGTATTATAGTATTTAATAAATTTAATAAATTAATTTTATTTTTATTAATTTTTCTTAAATTCAGTTTATGATTTTTTTAAATTTACAGTATTTTATAATTAAAATGAATTTAATTTAATTAATTCTATTTTATTTATTAATTTATTAAATTAAATATATTTATATTTGTAATTTAATTTTTTTAATTTAAAATATAATTAATTTAATTTAATTACTATTTATTAAATTTAATTAATAAAATTTCTTAAAATCTTAGTTCTGCCGGTTTGGTTCATGTCTGGGATGACTTGTGTGAAGTTTAAATCCAATACACCAAGGGGTTACTGAGTAATGACATTAACTTAGTTGCAAAAAACTTTAACCAAAAATGTTAACGCAAATTTCTAAGTTGAAAAAGGCCCATGATTTAAGTAAAATTCTAGCAAGAGTTGTTCATCTTGGTTCTGCAGGTCCATTTTATGTTTAGGAAAACTTGTATGAAGTTTAAATCCAATACACCAAGTGCTTACTGAGTAATAATATTAGCTTAGTTGCAGAAAAACTTTAACCAAAAATGTTAACGCAAATTTCTAAGTTGAAAAAGGTCCATAATTTGAGTAAAATTCTAGTAAGTGTTGTTCATCTTGGTTCTGCAGGTTGGTTTCATACTTAGGAAGACTTGTGTAAAGTTTAAATCCAATACACCAAGTGGTTACAGAGTTATGATATTAACTTAGTTGCAGAAAAACTTTAACCAAAAATGTTAACGCAAATTTCTAAGTTGAAAAAGGCCCATAATTTGAGTAAAATTCAATCAAGAGTTGTCCCTCTTGGTTCTCTAGGTTTGATTTGTGCCTAGAAAGACTTGTGTGAAGATTGATTGCAAAACACCTACTGGTTTCTTAGATATGACTGCCAACGCGGACGCTGGGGCGAGTAGAATAGCTCTCATATTCTACGAATAGTCGAGCTAAAAATTCTAATTCCAAGGGCCTAATTCCGTCAAAAATCAATGGACCGGAACGAAACTCAAACTTGATCTGTAAGTCATGGTGATAGACTCACACACCAAAAATTAGATGAATATCTGCAAGCGTTTAGAAAAAAAATCCGGAAAACTGCTATTTTAATGAAATTTTCTAATTCCAAGGGTCATAATTCCGTCAAAAATCAATGGACCGGAACGAAACTCTTGATCTGTAAGTCATGGTGGTTGACTCACACACCAAAAATTAGATGAATATCTGCAAGCGTTTAGAAAAAAAGTCCGGAAAACATGTGTGACTGACGGACTGACGGACTGACTGACGGACGGACGGAGTGCAAACCTATAGTCCCCTTCGGCGAAGCCGGTAGGGGACTAAAAACAACAAAGAGCTTAAAATGCACAACTGAAAAATAGACCTGTTCTTATGATTCTATAATTTGCTGCTTAGAGATATATTTAGAAACAGGTGTCTGCAGTCAGGTTCTATGAATTCTGCTTGTTTTGTGCAAAATATATTATTGTTGTCTAGAAATTTAATCACCAAAAAGGAAAAAAAGGAAATCAAGGAGTGTTTACATCTGATTTGCTTTGGTTTGCTAAAACACTAAGATCTAAAAAACAAGAGGGCCAAGATGGCCCTGTGTCGCTCACCTGAGTAAGATGGCTGTGTTAGGCATAATGACAAAAAATCCAGCATCTAAAAGTGTTTTTCTAACATTTGACTAAGTGACCTACATATTGATCCTACCTGAATTTGCACTCAACTGGGAATTCATACAGTCATCATTCATATTAAGTTTAATGAAGACTGGGACAAAAATGTAGGCCTCTAGAGTGTTCACAAGGTTTTTCTTAGATTTGACCTGGTGACCTAGTTTTTGCCCATGACCATTTAAACTCATCAAGATATCATTAGACAAACATCCTGACCAAAATTTGAAGATTGGCCAAAACTGTGGCCTTAGAGGTTCACATGGTTTTTCTTAGATTTGACCTGGTGACCTAGTTTTTGATCCCACATGACCCAATTTAAAACTCATGCAAGATATCATGTAGACAAACATCCTGACCAAAATTTATGAAGATTAGGCCAAAACTGTGGCCTGTAGAGTGTTCACAAGGTTTTTCTAAGATTTGACCGGTGACCTAGTTTTTGACCCCATTACCCATTTCGAACTCATCCAAGATATCATATAGACAAACACCCTGACCAAATTTTGAGATATATGTAGACAAACATCCTGACCAAGTTTCATGAAGATTGGGCCATAACTGTGGCCTGTAGAGTGTTCACAAGGTTTTTCTAAGATTTGACCTGGTGACCTAGTTTTTGACCCCACATGACCCAATATCGAACTCATCTGAGATAATATGTAGACAAACATCCTGACCAAGTTTCATGAAGATTGGGCCAAAACTGTGGCCTTAGAGTTTACAAGGTTTTTCTAAGATTTGACCTGTGACCTAGTTTTTGACCCCACATGACCCAATTCGAACTCATCGAGTATCTTGTAGACAAACATCCTGACCAAGTTTCATGAAGATTGGGCCAAAATTGTGGCCTGTAGAGTGTTCACAAAGGTTTTTCTAAGATTTGACCTCGTGACCTAGTTTTTGACCCCACATGACCCAATATCGAACTCATCCGAGATATCATGTAGACAAAATCCTGCCAATTTTATGAAGATTGGGCAAATGTGGCCTCTAGAGTGTTCACAAGGTTTTTCAAGGATTTGACCTAGTGACCTAGTTTTTGACCCCACATGACCCAATTTCGAACTCATCCGAGATATCATGTAGACAAACATCCTGATTAAGTATCATGAAGATTGGGCCAAATTTGTGGCCTCTAGAGTGTTCACAAGGTTTTTCTAAGATTTGACCTCGTGACCTAGTTTTTGACCCCACATGACCCAATTTCGAACTCATCCGAGATATCATGTAGACAAACATCCTGACCAAGTTTCATGAAGATTGGGCCAAAACTGTGGCCTCTAGAGTGTTCAAGCAATTGTTGACGACGGACGACGGACGACTGACGACGCACGACGGACAAAAGGCGATCACAAAAGCTCACCCGAGCACAAGTGCTCAGGTGAGCTAAAAATTAAAAGCGCTGAGAGAAAAGTGTTTTTAATGTGATAATGTTGCATTTCTCTTGTTTAACAAAGTAAATTTCATAAATGAGGATCAAATTTTCAAGCCATGCAAATAAACCAAATTTTATAAACATGCTTTTAACCTTGCATGAATGCACCATTTCTTTCAGTAGACTGCTAACAATAAACACATTGCCACTCTTACTCTCCCTATTTCACTTTATAAGATTTATATCAATATGTGTATCATGATAAAAAGGAAGTAAATCTAAAACAAAAACTTTCAATGATTAATTTATGTAAGTTTTTCTATTTTATTTTATAAAAACACACATATATATAGGTTATTTGATGATATTCAATATAACAAAAATATACATATCTAAATATTGCTAAAAATTCCTTGGATTGGAATTAAACCCAGGACCAACTCTGACAATGCCTGTATGTCAAACATCCAACTATCTTACCCACTGGAGCAATAGGAGAAAAGCTTCTTTGAGACAAATTAATCGACTAAATTTGTTACCTGCCACTGGAAACTCCAGCCTGAGAGATGGTGAAAATATCTCAGAAGGATTTGTGATTTATTCGCTTGCGCATTTACATTTTTCATTATAGTTTGTTTAACATTTTATCTTCAGCACCAATTAGCAACACATTATAATTCAGTTTTGACCTCCATAATGCAATCGTGTTGAAATAAACATGAAAACTATCACCAGTTATAATTGATAAGACAGAAAACAAATTTGGAACTTTACCTTTGTGTCGTAAAAATAAGGGAAATCTTTTGCAAATCAACAAGCCCCCACTTCTTCCAAGGGGACAAATCAAGTAAAACATCACTAATTTCTCTAAGGAGTTCTTTTTCAAATTTTAGAATTTTTCTATACTTGGTGACCTTAAACAATTAAACTTGAAATAAAATATCTATGTCATAACATGGGAAAAATAGAGGTTATTAGGTGTAAAGCTTCCTGTAAGGAATACTACTGACAATGAATGGAGATGGAAAACAAGAAAAAATAAAGCATGAACTGAAGTTGATTAATACCCTGTATCCCATTTTGACTCAGTAGAAGGGCTATAATTCCTGTACAGTTATCTGCACTTGTCTGCTGATTGGTCTTATCATGATAAACTATTAATCCAAGTGTGAAACCATAATCAATAACAGTTACCCATGTTTTACGATATGTGAATGTAGGATGGGAGGAATCAGGCGAGGACATATTAAAGTGATGGGATATAAGGGGCTTGATTCCTATATAAGTAGGGTTATAAAATCTGAAGATTATCAATTGAGTATACGGCTGTATTTTATTCTCCTTTCAACTATGCAACTTTTTTTTTTTTTTTTTTTTTTTTTTTTTTGACCACAGGTGGAACAAGTAACTGGTGCTGCACGCAACACATGAGTCCCCTGCCGGTGAGGTGCATAATTTTTCCATTACCATAACAACTAGAATTTTGGTCCGAAAAAAACAACAACAAAGTGACGTGCAGAATCTCCATATTGCCATCTATTAATATACCAAGTTTCATAATAATAACAATTTTTAAGTTATTGTGGGATCAAGATTTCCGGACATCTGGACAGACAGATGGACAGACAGATGGAGGGCAAACAGTGTAAATACTGGTAGGAGACTAATATAATTCAAATCAGCACTGCAATTAACAGACTTAATATTAATAGTGCAAGATAAATGGGACTTTGCCACTTTTTTGTGGCAATATTCATTCTCATCACCACTTTTGGAATAATACGCTTTGAGATCAACAAAATTACTGCAGTTTCAGATCATCTTTTATTTCACTTGTGACTATGAAACTTGTTTATTTCAGTCACCATTGTGGGATAATCTGAAGTCAACAAAATTAATGTTAACTATAGTTATCCAATTAAAGAATGCACTACACATACAAGTTCCCTTTTTCCATCTATGACAATAAATCAAAGTAGCATTATGTAAACTAAAAACAGGAAACAACCATAATTTGAATTCAACTGATGTCACCAAGGACAACAGGTTCATGTACAGTTTTCAAATTAAATTATTCCTAGAACAGCATCTGCCTCTAAAGAATTGCCTTATTTAGGCATAAAGGAATTCTTAGCAAGAAAGATACACAGTGTTGATGGGGACGAAGTAATGGAGAATGTAGAACAGTTACATAATGCATGAATTATTATCTGTGAAGCATTTCATTCTGGGAAGTCAAAATAAGCAGAGACAGGAGCTGTCTGCAAGACAGCATGCTCGATTATTTGAATGCCTAGATGCCCAAGGGCAACATGTCGAGCACGCCAAAGGATACCATATTGAACAGAATACCTACAGGAGGCATTGTAGAAGTTGTTGTTGGTTTAAAATTTAATGAGGTTTCATCTGTGCGGATTACAGCATTATGTATATAATCCTGGGTGTGAACTGCAGTTTCTCAAGTCAAATTTACAAAAGGTACATTACGTATGTAGGGGGCATTTCATAATAAAATGGTTAATCCCTGCCAGGGAAAATGACGTGACTAATTCAGCCAAAGATATGCCTAAAGAGATTGATGTTATTCACTTAAGGTGGGTATAAATCAGGATGTAGAGTTTCCTTAACCCTTTACCTCATACATATGCTTTTTGATGCCCCTAATATGTTTCTTATAAAGCCTGATCTGCAATAAGCAACAGTTAAACCTTACCAAATTTAATGGTAAAAACCTAATTTCCAAATGACTGAGGGGCAGCGAACACAATAAAACCTGATAAGCCTGCGAGTTACTCACATGCTGATCTCCTTTCATGCTGTTCCCATAGGTTTTTTATGGTGTTCTGTATGAGAGAAAGTGTAAATGGTTTCCACTTAATGTGGAACAAGAAGAAGGAATGTGTGCCCAGGGTACAGTATATAATGACGTGTTTAAATAATTTAAGGACATCATTTTTCATGGTTGCACACCTTCAGGTAAAAAATCTTTAAAGGCCCATGTCAGCAAAAGCAAATGTGCAAATGTGTAAATATTTCACAATTCATGTGATGCTCTGCCTGTTTGTTTTTTTAATAATTCAACAGAATTTACTGATTTTATCATTAACTTTATTTCATTTATTTCTATTCTGTTAATAACAGAGATATTTTATCATAGTTTAGCTCGAATATAGGAAATATAGGAAGTGTCTTAAGATAGATAAAATCAATATAAGTATATCTGTTATGATGTTTACTATTTAGAATATCTTCTTAATTTCCAAAAATTTATCATAAACCTGGAGGTGTGTTGCTTTAATAAAAATAATCTTTTTATAAACAAGGAAGCCAATTGACTTTTAAGGAAAATTTATTTGCTTTTAATGACATGTTAAAATCAATATATAATTTTGATTGTGCCCTCTTCATAAGTACAATTTTTCACCTGAACTGCAATTCAGTAAAACACGTCGAGAGATAACTTCTTAATTAACTCTTCACTCACACAGGACAACAAGAAAAGACCTTTATGCAAAGAGCATGAAACCAGATCAATCTGCAAGAACCTTGCACGCTGATCAGGTTTATGCAGTTTGCTGCTCTTCAGGTCTGGAAATGAGGGTCACAATGACATTTTCATATGACTGTATCCTACTGGTCCTTCATATGAATATCCCGAAGTGGATGCCATAACCACTAGGCCACGGGATCGGTTATGTTAACTTTGACCTCCAACTGTGACCTTGACCTTTGAGCTATGAATCTGGTTCTTGTGCATGACACTCCATCTCACTGAGCTTGACATTTGTGCCAAATTATTTGAGAATCCTTCAATCCATGATGAAGTTACAGCCCGGAGAAGCAAAAAAGTACATGTTTTTGACCTTTGACCTCCATCTGTGACCTTGACCTTTGAGCTACGAATCTGGTTCTTGTGCATGACACTCCGTCTCACTGAGCTTGAAATTTTTACCAAATCCATGATGAAGTTAAAGCCCGGACAAGACCAAATCTGGACGGACGCACGGATGCACGCACATACATACACCGAACTGCCATTGTGACAAGTAAGTCAAGATCACTGCAAGCTGGCTCAACAAAAAATAACTATTGCAATTAAAGGCAAAATGAAAATCTCTGTACTATATACACAAGAGCAATAAACATGTGCTCCAAGTTTTAAAGCAATACCTCAAAGAGTTCAGTGAAAAAGTGAGTTAGTACAAAAAAATTAATCAATTCAGAAAAGAGGAATAATTATGTCAAAATCCAAGACAGAGTTATGTATTCTTGCCATGCTCAAGTAGAGGTGATGGAAATAAAAAGGTATGCAAACAACATAAAACCAGTTCAGCCTGCGAGTAACTCACAGGCTGATCAGGTTTTATGCTGTTCGCTGCTCCTCAGTGGTCTGGAAATGAGGACTTAATTATTAAATTTGGTAAGGTTTAACTGTGGTTTTCTGCAGATCAGGCTTTATGTGGTACCTATTGAGTGCGTCAAAATGAGTCTAAATGAGGGAAAGGGTTAAAGTTAATAGCTTGTATACTTTTTGATTACATACAAGACAAAAAAATAATTCTGAAATTTAACAAAGTGCAGTATCTCAGAAAATATGATGTGCAGAGTTACAATTCTCATGCATGACACTTCTTCTCAATAAGATGTATACACCTGTGAAGTTTAAAGTTAAAAGCTATGACACTTTTTAAGTTATGCTCTGGACAAAAGTTAAGTATGAAATTTGATAAAGGGCAATAACTCCAAAAATATGATGTGCAAAGTTACAGTTCTTGTGCATGACACTTAACCTCAATGAGATCTATCCACCTGTGATTGTTTCAAGTTAATAGCTTTGATACTTTGTGAGTTATGCTCCAGACAAAAATTAAGTATGAAATTTAACAAAAGGCAATAACTCAAAAAATATGATGCACATATAAATATGGGGGGAGACATAATTAAGAATTAAGTTACATATCATGTGTACCAATCATCCTACAAGGAATTATTTTACATTTAACTTACATTAAACTTTTTCTTAAATATACATGTACATTACCAAAATATAGGACAGTTCTGTTCATAGTTTTATTGCATGTTCTTGTAAAAGTATGTTATCATTCATTGGTTAAGTTTTCTTAAAATCATAGTGTAAAAACTGTTTCTTAAGACGGGTCATAAACATGAGTCTTATTGTAATATTCTCGTATTTCACTTATCACTATGTGTTCAGGTGAGCTAAAACACTTCTAGACTAACAGAATCAATCAAATTGAAGTTGCAAATGAGAAGCATTGAATATGTTATGAAGGTTAATTTGTTTACGGGTAAAAACTATAACTTCTGATAACAATCTGTTTTACAAAACAACTAAAAATCAGGAAGTTGATGATCAAATACTGAGGGATCAAGTTTCCTTAGTTTTGTCTTTCGGATTCCTTCTGCTTATTTTGCTACACCTAATATCTTAATGTATAGCCATATTCCATATCTTGTCACTGGATGGTGATATTTCTTTGAAACTTTGTCACTTTGAAGACATCCAAGAATAAAAATGTTTCACTGAGAGTTGTTTCTAGTTTTATTACATTTGGGAGAGATAAACTGTATCTGTAAGTTAACATTGAAGCCTATAGGGAAAATGTGCATTTTCTGTGAATATGAAAAACTGTAATTTTCAAGAAAAACTCACATTAGAGAGATGAATTATATGCTTTTGTTTCAAATTTCATGAAAACTATACCAAAGGACATGGAGAAAATCACTTTATTAGTTTTCAGGGGAGATAACTTACAAAAGCAAAATGATCAAGGGGGAGGTAATAAAGGAAATTTTGTCACATGCCATAACATGTCAATTAATCCGTAAAATTTCCACTGTTTTACATTTTAAAAGCTTATATAGTGAAGTTAAATGCATAACTTTGATGGAAATGATGGCTTTCAGGGTGCGTATACCTAATAAAATTGTGAGATATGCCCCAAACTATCTTATCCAACATTTCATAGAAAAACACATCTTGACCCCACGGGCCTCATTTGTCTTCCATGAAATATTGGACAATTATCAGCATAAAATTTCTGACCTGTGTGCACTGCCTTCCCACTGCCACTTCTCTAACTGTCCCTATATCTATATGGATTCAAACTGAGCTGAGGGAGATGGTTACTAGATAATTACAGTCCGTCCTGACAAAAATCTTTGAATTTAATGGCCAGGATGCTCCCAGTGGATGAATTCTTCAGGATGCAGTCAGTCAGTTTGAGTCATCTGCCTTCACAGGAACACACTGGTAGGTTAATATGTATGGATCTATAACACCTTATGTCCACTATCTGAAAGTGGAAACTTTGAAAACCCCAAACAAGACAGTATATTTCTGGTATGGCTTTGAATAGGACAAAAATGGGTATATACAGAGAAAGAGAAAGTACAGAAGATGAGTCAAATCAACATATTTAGATGAAGCTTATTTGGTTTTTAAAATGGAATGAATTTATTGCAAAATTAAAATTAAAAAAAAAATACATTGTAAATTTAAAATTACATGTACGTAATTTACAAAACTTCAATAATTATTATTGAATTTTACTTTGTTCCTTTGTTTTGCAGTTTCTCTTCACTGAGACAGTATTTCAGCCATACAGCATTGATAAGCAATTAAATTACAGGTGAAGGAAGTATCTGCACATGTCACCAACTTACTGAAAGCCAGCTGGAAGATGGCTCCTTCACATGGAAAGTATGAGTAACTAGACTGAGACTTGAACCTACAATGTTGTGGGGCTAAGTAGTGACCAAAACAGTTTGGGTTTCAAGACAAGATAACAGGATATTTAGAATCATATAATTTACAGCCGTGGAAATAAAACCGTAAACATTACCATTTCAATAGAATCGTCGATGCATGTTGCCTCGTGAGGAAAAAAACGTCAAAGCTTGTAACATCACACGTCAACCTACAGTCTAGTCTAATGTATTACACACAATATAGTGATGGGTTCTTCCATTTGGCCCTTGCAGGAAACGGACCAATTAGCTAGCTTTTGACATTTCTTAGTACATGTATATCATGTGAGTGAAGTTACTATTTTTATACAATCTTTTTTTTTTAGCTCTCCACACCTGTGTGTGTAATGGTGCTATTTTAAGTTGTGTTTGTCAAGTGACGCGTCGAGTTAACTTCATGGGTAACACATGCGATCGTTTATGGTTTTATTTCCGTAGCTTATGTACTTACATTCATGTCAACAATAAATGAAATAAAAGATCTGGAATCCAATATTCAGCCTCATCATAAAGGTATTTGTGTTATAAAAAGGAGCACAGAAGGTTTGTGTATGTAGGGATTTATTTTAGATCATCTACACCGAGTCAGATAATCCCAGTCACAAGGCTTATCCTTGCATAATGGTTGAACAAGCACGTCATGTCATGCTATTTCACTTACTCCATAGTTATGCTATGGACTCAGGCAATGCAATATGCTTGATTCTTGAGTAAAGCATTCCTTTTTTGTCATGCAATATTGTAGCATATATTTTACAGATGTACTGCAAAAAAAATCCAAGGTTTCATACTGGTATACATCAAGTCATAACTTAAATGTACATAAATATTCATGAAGTAAAAGGTTAATTCTATATATATATATACACTAAGGATTTCCCTTAATTTTCAATAAAAAAACAAACAACAGCTATAGCTAAGTAGATTAGCTCTGAATTCATTGCACCCTGACTTACTCAACCATCAGAATGTCATCATGAATATATTATAAAGTGTAGATCATGGCTTCCTTAACCCTTTCCCTCATTTAGACTCATTTTGACACACTCAATAAGTACCACATAAAGCCTGATCTGCAGAAAGCCAAAGTCAAACCTTACCAAATTTAATTGTAAAATCCTCATTACAAGACCACTGAGGAGCAGCGAACAGCATAAAACCTGATCAGCCTGCGAGTTACTCGCAGGCTGATCTGGTTTTATGCTGTTCGCATAGTTCTTTTCATGGTGTCCTCAATGAGAGAAAGGGTTAAAGTCAAGGTCACTATCCTCTAGGTCAATACCAATGAAAGTACTTACAACAAGAGTATACCATGTGTAAGTATGAACATCTGTATTGGGTTATTTGAGAACAAGTGAATATCCCTGGTAATGCTGTTTTTCAGATACAAACCTAGATGCTATGTTGCAATGGTCAGCACATTTCAGACAGTATTTCAGTTAATTAGAGACTAAGCAAGGCTCTTTAAGCTCTGCCACACTTCAGTATAACACCATGGACATGTGGCATGACACAACACCCAGCCTTATTATCCTGATGTCAGGCTGGGCACCAGTCCTGGACCTACTCTGTATACATGTATAAATAATTAAGCTGAGCACCAGGCAGGGAGCTACCAGTACTATAATAACTTTGGTATTTAACCAACCAGTAAAGGGATTAAAACAACAACCTACTGCTCCTGTGGCCGAGGAACTAACCCTTCAGCCACCAGGGATGATGATCTATAATATATGACTGGCTTAAAACAGTCATGTATGGTAGGGGCAGAACTAAATTAGATAAATTCAGATATAGCCTAAATTGCATTTTGAACAGTTTAAGCAACCCTTGGACATGGTAGAATTAACTTGGTTAACTCTAAAAATGATCAAATGCTGAATGATGCATAATTTCTAACTAATGGTTAAGCTATCATGTTTGTGTGTTATTTTTGTTTGCTGTTTTTTTTCCCCAAGAGACTTGATCCAAAACGTTAATTCTATTGAATCTAGAATGGATAAAATACTCGCAGGAAATAAAATTCAATAAATTCAAAATGTCACACAGCTAATGTTCTCACAAAACAATCCAGCTAATAACATTCATATTTTATTTCAGAAAACAACATTGGGGACTTCCAAATACACAGTCTAACATTTTAAAACCTATTGCTAGTGTTGAATTATTAAAACCAGTCAATGGTCAGATCAGAGGATCAGTTGTTATATCCTTGCTTCTTGTATGAACATAATTCAACTAATGAATAATAGATAAGCTTTTGTGTTTCTCCTGGGACTTCTTAAAGTGCTCTGACTAACATTGAATGATGTGAAAAGCTATTTTACCAGTGACATTTTCCCTATTTTCACTGAAGGTAGAAATCATCTACAGTTACCATAACATAATTACATCTAATTTTTGTCTTATGACGCAGATATGCTTTAACCCTTTACTTTATATACATGTAGACTCATAATGACACATTGGCAAACAGAGCAGACCCAGATCAGACAGTTCTAATAGGAGCTGGGTGGTCAGAGTTTCCTCTGTTTGCTCATACAATATTGTAGCTCAGTTTCTACACAATCAGTGTGGCAAAAGAAAATTCATAATTTCATATACCATTTTAACCCTTTCCCTCATATAGACTCATTTTGACGCACTCAATAGGTACCACATAAAGCCTGATCTGCAGAAAACCACAGTTAAACCTTACCAAATTTAATCATAAAGTCCTCATTTCCAGACCACTGAGGAGCAGCGAACAGAATAAAACCTGATCAGCCTGTGAGTTACTCACAGGCTGATCTGGTTTTATGTTGTTCGCATGGGTCTTTTCATGGTTTCCTCTATGAGGGAAAGGGTTAAGTTCAGTTCGTAAATATTCATTTAGTTATAAATTTGTACATGAATATTCATGAAGTAAAAGGGTTTAATCTAACAGGAACTAACCCTTTATCTCATTTTGACGTGTTCTGATGATCAATCAAGATGAGACAACTCCTTCCTGATCTTGCCTGATCAGGGTCTCCTCTGTAGCTCAGATTCTATACAGTTTGCATAGCAAAAATAAAAATAAGTTTTTCACAAACCATCTGAAGATCAGGTTATCCATAATTGTTAAGTCATAATTTTGCACATGAATATTTATGAGGAAATGGGTTAAAAGTGAAAATGCCAGTGCTGTTCAATAATGGATCCCATGTTTTTATTACAGTTTGACTGACAATAATTACACATCAGGACAATATAGACTACCTTAATAGACCTCTATTTTAAACAAAATTATGCCCTAATTGTGGACAAAACTTTTGCCCAGAAGCAATTTTCTTTTAAATTAAAAATGAATTCAGAGTAACTCTGCCTGACATGACAAGCAACCAAAATTTTTCTCACCCAATAAATTAAGTACCCTGCTGTAGAGACTTTTTGAACAATTCACTAAATATTTGATTATTATTTCATCTGTTGTTTGAGTTACATTCTTGATTTGATACAACAATGCCATGTGAGATCAGCTGTCAGCTGTCAAGGATGGAAAAAAAGAAAAACAACAAAGCAAAGCAAAAAGTTTTAACTTTAGAACAGAAAATTCAAGCCATTGACATTTCAGATCTCGGAAAACTGGCAAATACAACTGCAGTGGAGTTTGGTGTCAGAAATACTCAGATCCATAACTTAATAAAACAAGAGGGCCATGATGGCCCTGAATCGCTCACCTGAGTACCATTGCTTCAACTGATGTCAAGGTTTTTAAACAGACAAGGATTCTGATATAACTTAATCTAAAACATTTTACCCCTGACAATACTACACACCAAATATCTAAGCAATGGGCCATATGGTTTCAGAGAAGACTTGGGCGCAGGGTCATTTATCACCGTAGGGCCAAGACTTTGAAAATCTTTGTAATGAACCATTAGATGCTACTACATACCAAAAATCTTAGCTCTAGGCCTTATTGATTCATAGAAGAAGATTTTTTAAGATTTTCCTATATAACTCTATGTAAAACAAGTGACCCCTGGTGCGGGGTCATTTATCACCATAGGGCTATGATTTGTACAATCTTGGTAGTGGCCCACAAGATGATGCTACATACAAATATCTAAGCTCTAGGCCTTATGGATTCATAGAAGAAGATTTTTTAAGATTTTCCTATATAACTCTATGTAAAACAAGTGACCCCTGGTGCGGGGTCATTTATCACATAGGGCTATGATTTGTAAATCTTGGTAGTGGCCCAAAGATGATGCTACATACCAAATATCTAAGCTCTCTTGGTTTTTTTTAAAAAACAAGTGACCCCGTGCGGGGTCATTTATCATCATAGGGCTATGATTTGTAAAATCTTGGTAGTGGCCCATAAGATGATGCTACATACCAAATATCTAAGCTCTAGGCCTTCCAGTTTTGCAGAAGAAGATTTTCAAAGTTTGCATTTTTAAAATCTATTTTTAGCTCCTGTGACCTAATTATGCAATGGACCAGAACCATTTATACAACTTTAGTAGAGCTTCATCCAAGGAACATTCCTGCAAAATATTTTTCAAATTGGCCAAGCCGTTTAGGAGAAGATGTTGTTTGAAGCAATTGTTGACGCCGGAAGCACGCACGCATGCACAGACGACGGACGACGGACGCCGGACAAAAGGTGATCAGAAAAGCTCACCTTGAGCACGTTGTGCTCATGTGAGCTAAAAAAGGTTGTAAATGGCCCAATATACAACAGTAATTGCATGGTCCAATATAAGACATAACAATACTGCTAGGAAAAAAAGAACAGTTGCTATATAGGCTCCAATATAAAACAATACTAAGACTTGACAACATAGTTATGCACAGTCCGATTAAACACAATATCAAGACGTGGCCCTGCACTGTACAAACTATTCTCTCTGACACAGAAATCCCATATACATTTTCACAAAAGTGGCAGCCTTTTTTATCCAACCATTAAAGCTATTACTTGATACACATGTCATTTTTGTCATTTCTGCCAATAAAAGTTTAAGGAGATAAAGGCCAAAAAGACCAGCTAGAACCTACAGATTACATAAATGATAAATAGAAGATTTAAAAGACAGACAGACTATTGAATGATGACGAAGCGTCATCTTGAACAGCTAGTGACAGGCGTTCTTGAGCTCATCTGTGAGATTGGACTATCTCCACTTCTTAGAGTCACAAGATCACATGTTCTTTGTAGACACGCTGACACTATTGATGTGAACTCTAGATGGCAAATATTTATCAGTGTATTGAAAAATTGACGGGCTACAAACGCTTTCAACAGCAGTTTTGTTGAGCTGCAGACTGACCTGCCTGATACTTCATGGGGTTTGTGTGTACAGAACGGCAGCCATTGTGGCTCCAGCCTGCAGCATGTGATGGCACGTGAATGGAACCAAACTGAGCAATGACCTCTGTAATGTCACATGTCATGTCAGATAATGCTCTAATTCAAATTCAATTTACTCCTCTTATATCCACAAACAGGTAATCAATTTATTTGATAGACAAGTCATTTTTTATTCTATAAATTCCTTTCCAGCGTTTTTTTTTTTTTTGTAGTGTATTGTTGTTATAAAAATTGAAATTATTAACAATCAATATTACAAAGATAGTGAATATATTGCTGTCACAAAGTAGTATCATGCCACTTGACATAACATGCCACAATTCGGTTTAACAATGTTTGGTTTGGCGAGGTTCTACTGTAATGTGTTTTCTTATCTGAAGTCTCCAATATACACTCTTGCCCCCCCCCCCCTCCCCCCTCCCCCCCCATCACTTTGCATCCTTCCAGTTTTATTGTTAGGTCAACAAACAGAACCATGTGTTCTTTTGTGTAAACCAGGTCAACTTTTGACTACTTATTGTCCTAGTGCAGCTACTAAGTGGCATGTTAGTCAGTTTTAATACATCTGTAATCACAGGAAAGTCCATTGTCTGAAGTCCCAATGTGCACACAGCGCCCCTACATCTGTTGCCTGAAACCCCGGTTGTGTTATCTGTTGCTAAAGCTCCCAATGAGCAAACCACTTCCCCTCATCTATTGTTTAAAATCCTCAATTCTGCCCTGGTTGTCATAAACAAGTAACATTAAGTAGATTTTAATTCAATATGATATTAAATTCCAGAGTGTGCCTTGATTACATTTTGACCAAAAGGGTCTGGCACGAAAGGTGGGTCATATATCACTATATATTACAGAAGGGATACTACTCCAGATTGACCAAGATTCATACCCTCCTTCAAAAAATGCCAATATCTCAGTCATTTATGATGGTATATTTTAATACTTTGCACCTATCACAAGCGTATACATTGATGTAACAGAAAATCAACTTTTTCACCCATGCAATGCAATTATGGTAAATGAAACCCGCTTTGCGAAATTAACCCCAATTTTCAGAATATTGACATGGGTTTGTGCAACCGGTCTCCCAGTGTAAACAGTTTTCTGCTAAAGAACAAGGTAAACCGACACAATAATAACATTAAACAAATTAATTGCTCACATTTGCATGCATTATCTTTCCTCTGCTGAAAGAAATACAGAAGATATCGCCAATTTCAACTGTTTGCCTACTTTCACTTAAATTTAGCTTTACTGTGAATAAAGTGACTTTCAGAAGAAAGAGATGTTTTGGCTACTTTTATCTCTAAAATCAATCCCATTCTTAGTTACCTTAATGGTAACATGACTGGCAAAATGCTCTTCAAAAAGTGAAAGAATGCTAATGGATGAAAATGGCAATATCTACTGAATTCCTTGCGGCCGAGGGGAAATTATGCATGCCAATGCAAGTGACTACTTACACTGGGAGACCAGATGTATGAACACATGTCAATATTCTTGAAAATAAGGGTTAGCTTTGCAATGCTTGTTTCATTGCACGATAATTCACTTGCATGGGTGAAAAAGTTATGATTTTCTGTTACATAAATGTATAGGCTTGCAATAGGTGCAAAGTATCTAACCCTTTCCCTCATAGAGGAAACCATGAAAAGACCTATGCAAACAGCATAAAACCAGATCAGCCTGCGAGTAACTCACAGGCTGATCAGGTTTTATGCTGTTCGCTGCTCCTCAGTGGTCTGGAAATGAGGATTTTGTAATTAAATTTGGTAAGGTTTAACTGTGGTTTTCTGCAGATCAGACTTTATGTGGTACCTATTGAGTGCGTCAAAATGAGTCTATATGAGGGAAAGGGTTAAAGAGATCATCAGAAATGACTGAGATATTGGCATTTTTTTAAGGAGGCTATGAATCTTGGTCATAACTTGTATTATATATAGTGATATATGACCCATCTTTCGTGCCAGACCCCTTTGATTTTGAAAGGGCTAAAATAAGCATCATTCTGCAACGGCTGAAGAGTGGGCAAAAGTCACCGGCTGACTATCACAGAGCCCCTCACTGCTGTAGGTTTGTGTTCTGACAGGATCACTAGGACTTTCAGTTCTACAGGGGTGCCTCTTTGCACCTAAGGTCTTCCTTCAGACATCAGTATATGACTGGTATACTATCAAAGCATCAGTATATGACTAATATACTATTAAAGTGACTGAATACTCCAGCACTGCAGCTATGCCATCTCTCTAAACCTCCAGAGGAAAGTGTAGA
>CM037785.1:17386927-17436927 GCA_021229015.1 Solen grandis | reverse complement strand
ATGTTAAAGAGGTACAATTTATCTCATATCATTCTAACACTATGTAAAGAGGTACATTTATCTCATATCATTCTAACACTATGTTAAAGAGGTACATTTATCTCATATCATTCTAACACTATGTTAAAGAGGTACATTTATCTCATATCATTCTAACACTATGTTAAAGAGGTACATTTATCTCATATCATTCTAACACTATGTTAAAGAGGTACATTTATCTCATATCATTCTAACACTATGTTAAAGAGGTACATTTATCTCATATCATTCTAACACTATGTTAAAGAGGTACATTTATCTCATATCATTCTAACACTATGTTAAAGAGGTACATTTATCTCATATCATTCTAACACTATGTTAAAGAGGTACATTTATCTCATATCATTCTAACACTATGTTAAAGAGGTACATTTATCTCATATCATTCTAACACTATGTTAAAGAGGTACATTTATCTCATATCATTCTAACACTATGTTAAAGAGGTACATTTATCTCATATCATTCTAACACTAATGTTAAAGAGGTACATTTATCTCATATCATTCTAACACTATGTTAAAGAGGTACATTTATCTCATATCATTTTAACACTATGTTAAAGAGGTACAATTAGCTCATATCATTTTAACACTATGTTAAAGAGGTACAATTAGCTCATATCATTTTAACACTATGTTAAAGAGGTACATTTATCTCATATCATTCTAACACTAATACTTATGGTAATTCATCCATTAATAAACTCTGATCATGGTTCATCAAATAATTGTGGAAATTTTATCGTAGATGCAAGTTTTTATAGATTTTGAGCAAGAGAGCCTAAAATGAATGGTCCTTACTGAAGAACTATACAGTATTAGCTTCATATTATTTGGTGATTATTCATCTTTTATTGGACAGACTTCTCATATAAAGAGTGAGCGCTATACCAACAGAGCTGTTTGCTAATACTAGACCCCGTCCCAATGATACTCACCTGCTTCTATTTCTTCAATGAGATTTAACACCTTTTTGCTGCCAATGTACACTGCCATTGTCCTCTCAAATACACCCCCTATACAGTCTCCCACCACAGCTCCTACCATAGACCCCTGAAATCTCTGTAGCAGGGCGGGGTCTATGGGTCTCGACCCTCCAGAAGGCAATGTGCATGTCTGCCCCATATCTTTGTGGGGTACGTTCACACCCAGGCCTGAATATGACACAGCTAGATGAGAGAAGCGTGCAATATGGCAAGCTGAACCCAAACTGATGACCAAGGATCAAACTTCTATAACTGGAATCCTGTAGATATGTAATAATGACAATAAGGTAAATTTAAGAAAAAAAAGCACATGATTCTACAAGATAGTAATAGTTTATTCAACATTTGTATACTTATCTGTATTCTAAAATAATTATGTCTGCTAGCCGTGATTTGTTACAGAGATTTGGTCTTGATACTGTTTTGCTGCTAGCGATAAACAGACTCTGGAAACAAAATCACTGCATATTAAATGAAGAACAGTATTAATCATTTAATTGATGAAAAGCGAGAGTGAGAGATTTGTACTGTATTTCTTTCAACTGAAATGTAATTTACTTAATTTAGAACTATGGTTTTGTGTTCATCTGCATAATAGCAGAAATAAACTACCCGCAGAAAAATAGACACATTGATCTTAGTCCCATCAATGAGCCGCTCAGCGCCACATGCTATTTTTGGTACTTGTTGTCATGCCTCTGCCGTACGGGATATCGCCAAACCGAAAGTAGAACGATAGATCACAAATTAAGGGTACACAAATGTGGACAAAAATCGATCTGTAATTTTGTTATTATGGAAATTAATAAGATATCTTTGAGTGGCAAAGTTAGTCCTACATATTTGGACAATTCATTAACAATGATTAATGACATAATTAATAATGAAAAAGAAATCCTATTTTTTTCGATCTAATTTCAGCAGACAGTTGTGTTTTCCTCCTTTACTCGGCTTTTACTATATTTGTGTTTACCTCCTTTAAAATCCCGTTATATTGTTTTGTCCATCACATCTGAAAGGCACAAATTTGCTCACATAACTCATTCTAATCTTCCTAGATTTGTGGCTCAATCACATTACTTAGAAATGTGTAGAAAAACAATCTGTTTTGAGTTCGCTCCGTCCATTCATAACTAAGTAGGGTGAGGTATAAACTGCTAACGAATAGCACTCCTGACGCTCCCGTCGCAGAAGGCGACTGTACATACGCTGCTTTAGTACAGCAACTTTACGTGCGTTCTTCGCACTGGTAAACAACGTGAGATAATGTGTATGATGGGTTTGCGAAGGTCTTACAAAATAGCAAAACAGGCATATGCCCGCCCCAAATGTTTGTTCGAATGTTGTTGAACAGAAGTAACTATTGAAACACATATCGATGTTTATAAAGAGCAAAGCAAGGTTCACGTGCACTTTGTACAACTTTTCATTGGTCAGATCATTGCCTCTATCTAAACCTCGGTTATTTATTTTAAGGCCGTTGGCGGTTTCACGCTGATTGAAGAATAAAATTGCAGAACTTTCGCCCGTCGTACAGTAACCTCCATGCAAATCTAGATTGGTCTGTTTCTAATCACGCCGCAAATCTGGTTTCGCCGAAGGGAGGCAATCATGGTGATTTAATAAATGACAATCAAACTTCAAAGCAATTCCAGTAAGCCCAATGTTGTAAATCCACTTTGACTTGTATTATCACGATCGTAACCATATCAACATTAGCACATTTTTAATGTCATATTATGTCCCGTATATGTATAAAAAACAAACATGCAAAATAAAAATAATAATAACAAGGTCCAGAAAAAAACAATTGTTTTTAGTATGATGGAGATGCATTCTGAAGGGTATCTTGGGATAAAAGTTTTTTGTTTTTTTTTAATACAATTTATATTTTTTAAATTTGAACTGATAAGGCTTCGGGACGGTCCGTTCAATGATGGGGGGGGGGGGGGGGGGGGAAAAAATTTTCACCGAGGCCCCGTGAAAAGGGGTTTCGGCTATGGTCACAAAGTATCTCGGAATGTCCCGCGAACAATGGTCTTGAAATATTGGAGATGGCTCCCAATGTTCGGGTAAGCTTCGGGGGACCTTCTGCGGTGCTCCGGAGCTTCACCGAATTTGAAACATCGTCGGGAGAATATCCCCATAGATTAGGGGATTTGCGAACCATCCTAGGTGCCTCGTAGAATTTGATGGTGGAATTAAGAGATAAAAACAAGAAAGGACTTTCTGGGATCACGAGGATGCCGCCATGCGATGCTCCATAGTCTTTTTGACCGTCTCAGTCTAAATTGACCAAAACAGCAACAAATATCAAAGTGCGCTTTTCATCCCCTGCCTGAATCATGTATTTTTTTTCATTTTCTTATTTCACTATTGGTATTTTTAGCCAGGTTATAACTTATGATTTTGTTTGAAAATCTATTATTCTTTTACATGAACACATTCTTTTTTTTAAGTTTTTCTGTTGAGGTTTGCTTATTTATGATATAATATCACAGACATATGCAGCGTGAATATGTCTATGATAATATTAATATCAATATTATGCTTCTTTTAACTTCCAAGAATAAAATAGACCTTTGGAACCTGACAATCACTTGATTTTAATATGCCTAAATATATATGATATCCAGTCAAAACGGACCCAAGTAAAACGGACCCAAGTTGAAACGGTGCCAAATTGGTCAAAACGGCCCCATATAAACGGACCCATTATATATGAATGGTTACGAACGTGTGAACAATCAAATAATTTGATTAAATTCAATTCAATGATTTTATTAGCATTAACACATATGTTTATCGCAATACGAATACAATAAATAGTGCAATCATGGCATGCATTCATACTTTACACATCAAACGTGAGAAAAACATGTAAATTTATCATTTGAAATGTGAAAACATATCACATCATATCTTTTGCTGATTCTCTTTTACAATTTGCAAGAAATACAAATTAAGCTATTTATTTTTTTATTGATACCTGACTGTTTATTCTGCAATAATGTAACAAATTTATGTAATGTTGGCCAAGAACGTGTTTAAGGCAAGACGATATTAAATTTAAGTGTGACAAATCAAATGTGTACTTTTGTCTGTACGAAATAGAAAGGTTATTTATATAATAAGAATTTCTTACATTTATTTTTAATAAATCTGAATGTGATGTTGGTGCTAGGGGGGTCCGGGGGCATGCTCCCCCCGGAAAAAATGTTTTTAGTGTGACGGAAATGTATTCTGAAGGGTATCTGGGAATAAAAATGAATTTTGTTTGTTATTTTTGTTTGTTTTTTTAAATTGAAAACTTGGATCTAATGCCTAGGCCCCATTAGAGCGTTGTGGAATTTCTCCCGATGGCATCAGATGTTTGAGCCAAAAAGACGGAGCAGTCCCATGAGAAGCTTCGGGACTGGTCCGTTGAAACATTCACTGATGTTTCGGCTATGGTACAATGGCCTTATATTATCGGGGATGGCTCCCGATGCCCGGCAATTTCTCCGATGATTGGGGAAGGTGCCCTAACGAATTCGGGGCTTCACCATATTTGAAACATCATCGGGGGAATATCCCCGTAGATTAGGGGATGTATCGTTGTATCGAACCACCCTAGGTGGCTCGGGGAAGATTGTGAGAATTTGGTGATGAAATTAAGAGCCTAAATCAAGGGTAGACTTTTTGGGGTTTATGAGGATGCCCCCAGCAATGTCCCATGGCTGTTTTGACCGTCTCAGTCTAAGGGTGACCAAAAAGGCAACAAATTTTAGAGTGCGCTTGCCGAAATTTTTGCGAATATTGAAATTCTACTACAAGATCTGGAATGTGTCAAGAGAAAGGTCGCCGAACCTTCGAGACATCACCGAAGCCTAGGGGATTCCTCGGAGGAAAAAAATATTTCGCGGAAGCTCCGTAAATTCTTCCCAGGAGCTTCCGGGAATCTATGCGTATATTTCCCCGGCCTGTTTTCCCCGATAAAACTTCGAGAACATATAAGGAAAGTTTTCAATGTAAGCAATGAAGTTCTCCCGAGGCCTCCCAATGACTCCACGTAGCTCGCGACGCTTTCGAAACCTGTTCCCGACGCCTCCCGAAGCTCATCAGTGTCCATCGGGAGTACATCCTCGAGGAAAAAAAAAAAAAGTCAAGTGGGACTGAGCCTTGAGCGATATAATTTTATATTTTACCTTCGCAAAGCCATGTTATTGAATAATTACTTTGCAATAGTTTTTTTAGTTTTTTACTACAGTTGTAATAAAAAATAAATAAATAGAAAAATAAAAATCATATTTTGTCAAATATGTGGAAGGGAATACCGGGTATATGCTGTATTAGGTTCGAACTTGGTAATCTTGATTGACTACTTGTCGATCTGGAAGCAGTCTTTACACACAGACTTTCCAGATAATAATAATAAAAAAAAAAAAAAAAATCAGGCGCACGTTTTAGGGTCGAGCGGTTGCAGAAGGTTTGGACCCTTTCTGTGTGTCGATTTTTTGTACAGTTTCTATTCTAAATGTTAAATCATTGACAAAATAAAAAAAATACTCAGTAATAAAAGCTGTTGATATTTAATTTTTTTTTTTAATATCCGTTTTATCTCGCGCATAAATTGTGTTTTCTGTGCATTAGTATTTCGTATGGCAGATTGAAGTTGTCAAATTCTCTCATGATTTATTCATATTTTTATAAATTTAAAATACACCAGGGTGTCTGTATTAAGAGACCATGCATGAATACACATACATGTAGATTATTATATTCGTAAATATTAAAAAAGTGAACATGATGATGTATCGGCCTACTGTTTGGATTTATTTCTTGCAGGAAAAATATTTAGAGGAGTTAGTTTCATAAAAAAATAATACAAAATACAAAGTTATGTAAGAATAGTAAAGCTGATGACATTTAGAAACACAACCTATTTCTGATTAAGTTTAATTTGTATGGCTAGCGATAGGTAAGCATCTACTCTGCAGAATACTAAGATTTTTTTTAAATTTTTTTTTGCTACAGCAATTTGGTAATCGCCTATTTTTCCCAATTGTAAGATCGCTCGGTAGACGACATGTAAATGTCTCTCAATCAGTGAACGTGTCATTGGATTTGCTTACGCAGTACCCTAAACACATGCTTATCACACAGTCATGCACGACTGCCGATTCGGATTACCTACACAGCAGGGGCCATAAGACAATAGGAATCTGGCTGGTCAGTTGGTTACGCGGGTGGTTCAGTATGGGGGCCCACGATGGGGATTTCCTCTAGACAACACTACTATGATGTAATCAAAGGATTTTATATCCTAGAAAAATGTATGACCAGGGTAGCTGGGGGGCCAAGGCCCCCACGGTGGATCCTTCCTGCCGTAGTAGATGTTTGTATCAATAATTTAATCTCACTAAAACAGTTTCATGCATTTACAGATTTATATTAACTTCAAGGAACTTAACTAATCATCCTTTAAATATAATACAATATACTTTACAGGGGTCCGTCTTAACCAAAGTGGCACCGTTTTGACTTATTTATGGGTCCGTTTTGACCAATCAGGCACCGTTTTGACTGGTAACTATATATATCAATGAGCGGGAATAAATATATAGATGGATATCTGATCACTATAAAGTACCGGTAATATCGTCTTATTTAATCCGTAACCCACTTCCATAAATTTTACACCTATCCCATTGTGTAGACGATAACAATTTTGGAATATTCGAGAATTTTCTGGTCACAGATTCCCGCGCAAACGCTGCACATGCTACGCACAACTTTCATCCTCGAAATTGCAAAGTAAACATGCTGGCAACAGTTGCTTTTATGGTAAGCGAAACAACATACCTCAACTTTTTTTAGTTACCAATGAATCCGCAATTCTTTAAGCCAAGTAGGGTCTCCAAATGTTGCAACAGAACGTAGATTCTACTCGAACAAAATGAACATGCCATCTTGTTGAGTAGGAACGTTTAACAGGAGCTGTCCGAGGACAGCACGCTCGACTATTCAAAATGCCTGTAGGTAAATCAAATGAAATCTTACTTCAATTCTTGCCAATCATATATCCTGTATATAATAAGTCAAAAATGATATACCTTCATAGTCTAATAGATTGTCTACCACTAAATAGGTTTATGAAGTCTAAAATGAACCTCATGCATAGTTACTGAGACATAAGCATAATAACACTGCATGCAAAACTTTTTGACCAAGTATCCAAGATAGAAAAGGGCTATAATTGTATAAAATTCAGTCTTAGAGTTATTCTTGGCTTTCTGATGCCCCTGAACACACTCCTACAGGCGCGTGCCTAGGCGTACGCAAATACGCAAGTGCGTATACTTCGTCCAGAAAATCTAAAAGTGCCAAAACTGCAATAAAAATCGATGCCTAACCCGGGTACAGACCAAAATTTTTTCCGGGGGAGCATGCTTATCCTGAATTTAGCCCCAGGCACGCCCCTGTCCCAAACTTTCTAGACAATGCCATAAACATTTACTGAGATATAAGCTGGACAGTAACTTGCATGCAAAACTTTAACCAAAAAATCAAAGTCAAAAAGTGGCCCTAATCTGCATTCAGTCAAAAACTATCTGCCACTATAGTACAACACCATTGAACATATTAAGTAGGTTTCAAATCAAACCCAGGCCTGGTTACTGAAATATAAGCATGAAATTCCTTGCATGCAAAGCTTCAACCAAAATTTCAATGTTATAAATAAATATAAATATTTTCCATCAAGTGTCATCTGTGTTGGATATAACTCAAAACTCTAAACCAAATGCGTGTAAAGACGATTTACTGAAAATAGACAAGTACATAACAATCAACAAACATTCACACAAAATAATCAATGCTTATGGTGTCCAGAGAACAATATAAACACAAAATATACCGTTATATAAATTGGTTGCTATGGTATCTGACAGAAAATTAGGTGACATGTAGTTCTTCTTAGTAAATATATATTCATATCTAGAAGAGTTTCAACCCTACTATAATATACAATGCAACATATCAACCATTTAATTCATGTCCCATATGAACTTCCATAAAATATCATTCCAAATGAATGACTCTAATGAGCCACCGTAGAAAACTTTTAAGATATTTTGACAAGCAAAATTTCCAAGAAATATGTATACATGAAAGATACTAGTAAATGCACAAGATAAAGAAATTACTGCGTAAACAAATCCTCACCGATTTATGAGTATATCTGTCATATTCAACACAAAGTATCTAGAAAAGTTGTTCATTGCAATGCCTGGAAAAAACTGATTCAAGATGGCTGACCACGTGTATAATTCGCCCCCGGCTTACTTCGAAACAAACTTTCGGACCATAGTAATTTCAACCGAGACAGCGGATACAGTCATCTTCTTTGATAGTATGATACTTCTAATTGTATTAAAGCTGTTTCAAATCAATCGCATGACTGGATACTTAGATTTAAGCATGAGAGTATCTTGCATGCAAAACTTTAACCAAAATTTCTAGGTTAAAAAAGGGGACATAATTTGTAATATACACCATCAAGAGTTATCTACCTTGGTTGTCTGATGCCCCAAAACATATTCATAAACTTTCAAGTCAATACCATGAATGGTTATTAAGATACAAGCTGGATTGTAGCTTGCATGCAAAACTTAACCAAACTTTCTAAGTAAAAAAGGGGCCATAATTTATATCAAATTCAGTCAAGAGTTATCTACCTTGTTTGTATGATGCCCCTGAACATATTTATAAACTTTCAAGTCAATACCATAAATGGTTATTGAGATATAAGGCTGATAGTAACTTGCATGCAAAACTTTAACCAAATTAAAAGCTTCAACACAGACGCCGACGCAAGGGTGACTACAATAGCTTTCATATTCTTCGAATAGTCAAGCTAAAGACAGCACATAAGCTTTTTTAACTGAACAATGATTTGAGATGATGTTTATTACCCCAAATCAAGTGAACACAAATAGATCTATATAAATGATAATGAAAAAAAAAAAAAAAAAAAATAAAAATCGGGGGAGCATAGTGTCGGCAACTTGTTCCCGTCTGTCCGTATATAGAATAACTCAAACCATTGAAGGAATTTAACCATGTCCAATTCCAACTATGAAATTCTCCATACGTTGGAGGTTGGGGGCAGGGGAGCCACCTCTGAACATCACACTTTTCCCCCCTCTTTTATGCTTATTTTAGGCATAATAGCCAAATCTCAGGGGTGTGTGTGGGAGATCTGGTCCCCCCCTCTGGATCTTCACATGAAGTTGATATATGTACTTGTATATTAGTGGTAGTGCAGTTTGCAAGAACTGTAACTTTTAATTGACCCTTTTTCAAGTTATTTCCCTTTCTTGTTTATTTTCTTTCTGCCATATACATACATGCCATATCTCCCGGCGGGAGATTAAATCTCCCGGGATTTCGACTTGTCTCCCGATCTCCCGCCGGGAGGTGAAAATCTCCCGGTCTGACTTAAATCAAACTGGTTTCCCTTTGAACTCAGTATAATCCATTTTATTACCGAGCTATGATACAGTATTAGGAAGATTACGTAAGAACATGTGTTAGTATCAATCCTGACCAGTGTGCTGTACACAGCCACAAGCAATGTGTGATCGTCCTTATCCAATCAAATTGCATAATTCAGACAGGTAGCAGATTGGACACTCTATCAGTTGAAACAATTATCGTCGGGTAATTAGCAGCTATCAAGGCAATACTAAAGCTAGAATGAGTAAGGTTAGGATGGTACACTGTAATAAAGACGTAAATCTTATCATGGATAAAAAAAGGTCCCGGAGAATAGCTAATCCTTACTTACCGGAAGTGTAAACAATAAATGATAATTAGATCAACTGTTTACCAATCATTTAAATCTAAATAAAACTCATCATATTGACACATCATATAAAGTACACCTCAGCTAGCGATAAATTGCAAATGAATTGCAATTTTCACACCGAAAATGACTTGATAAACAAGGGATATCGTCTGCTGAGTAATTTATTTAATGAGATGTCATGATCGGAAGAGTTGGGTAACCACTTCATATCACCATACCGTACACGATAAATATTTTAAGCTAAATAATATTTTAGCTAAAAGCAATTTAATTCAGAAAAAAAGAATACACAGACGGAAGGTGAAAGTATTATTAAATATGATCTAACTGTTTATCTTTATTCATCCCCATTAATTAAAACCTTATGATCAGAAATCATTCAATAAATCAAAGATACTGTATATCAATTTAAATGTGTTTAATGTAAATAGCATGTTCTCCAATTTGTTACAAGTTAGTGTTGCATTTAATGTAAAACAGTGCTTGTGGAAAGTTAAGTTTCTATTTGAATTAGATTTATTAATAAATTTTGTATTTTTTTTTTTACATATAAATTTCATATGGTATTTTCAGTAAATGCAATAAACAGTATATAATATAATCTGTTAATGAATTTAATGAAGGGGTAATCAAATGTGTATTTTTTTTTATTTTTTATTAAGAACGTCTCTTCGATATATGTCGTAAAATCTCCCTGGCTGGACCCCAAATCTCCCTGTGAAAATATCAAAATCTCCCTGGGAGACATACTGAAAATATGGCATGTATGCATATATTTTCTCTCATAGATAAGGCCCTCTATTGACTTTCTTTATCATTGCCATTATCGCACTATTAATGACTGGATGTCCCACAAATGTAACACGTCTGTCATCAGACCAACCAGTAGAAACAAGAACAGTAACTATTCCAAGTATTTTTGTATGTTTATGGCCCATTTGGACCTGGAAAATTATTTAAGTTTTTTTAGGTTGCTATTATCTCCACTAATTCTCAGTGGATGTCCATCAAACTTCATACATGAAATTGTTTACCTGTGTCGGGAGTCAGGAAGAGTACCTACCCTTTGCATGAATTGTGACGTAGTTGTGTCCCTTTCTTTGTCACTGGGTGTAAGCAGGGATGACACATAGGGATCCAGGGTCCAAAATTAACGGTCGCCCAGTCGCCCATGGCGACCAATTATTCGTCTGGGCCACCTACGATTCCGAAGTTAATCGCCAAGTTGGCGACTACTGGTTACGGCTGGTTACGGTATCCGCGGAATAAACGATGCGCGGTGCGGCACAGTAATGCGGTCATTCGGAAAACTTGGTTATCTCTGGCCATATAAAATCTAAACTGCAGTACAGTGCAGTCATTGTGTTACGAAACAATAAAGATGTAGTTCGTCTGCATTTGAAACAAAATGTGGCGTTTTATAGAAGGGGCTAGTGAACCCAAAAAGACCAAACTTTCTTCGGATGAGAAGAAAAGGTACTTTAATGAGTACGAAAAAAACAAACGTTCGCGATCCTTCATCACTGAATGGGCGAAAGATCGACCATGGCTACTCAACACGAACGACGGTATGAAATGCACGGTCTGCGAAAAACACGATACAAAACGTGATGGCAAATTTGTAATTGGCACAAAGTCATATAAAATTGAGACAATAAAAATTCACGAGACATCAAAATCCTACAATAAATGTAAAGCCATTCATGATGCAAAAATTAAACCCACCTTTCAGTCCGAGGCATCAAAAGTCATTCAAAAGATAAATGATGAAAATTTTAAGAAAATGGATATTTTATTCAGAACAGCACTTGCAATTAATAACCGCCCTTTCACAGATTTTGTTTGGATGTGTGAGCTTGATACTATGAAACAACTGAACATTGGTGAGACTTACAGAAATTCTGAAGCAGCAAAAACATTCATACATTACATTGCACGTTCTGAAATTGAGAAAGTTTCATGCAACCTCAAATCCACAACTCATAGGCTGAAATGGTTTTATGCTGTTTGCATAGGTCTTTTTTATGGATCCCTGTATCAGATAAAGGGTTAATTGGTTCTGGACCTCTGCTGTTGTTCTAATGAGTATCCAATATGAAACATGGAGAAAAATAAAGAAGAAAGATGTTAAATTTTACAATTTTTTTATTATCAGATTAATGAGTATCCAATATGAAACATGGAGAAAAATAAAGAAGAAAGATGTTAAATTTTACAATTTTATTATACTGTATTATCATTGAAGTTCCTGGGCTACCAAATTTTTTTCTGGGCGACCATGATTCTGCAGTTAGTAGCCCAGTTGGCTACCAAGCTGAGATTGTTAGCTTTTGACCCTGGGGATCACTTTTTGTTTTGATTTACAGAGTGGCAGCTAGCAGGCAGCCATACATGAGCAAGAGTTGAAGAAAACCGGACCAACTTTCCAGACCAGTGTACGAGATGTCCTGGATTACCACCTCTCTGATACAGGAGCATCACAGCCCCAGGCTGCTAAAGGAGACTTCTTAGAATGTATACGATAGTGAGAAATCTTGTAATAAAATAGGAAATGGAAATGATAATGAAAAAGAAATGAGCAAGACGTGCGACAAAAAAGCACACAAAAAATAAATAGTAAACACTAGTTGACAGCACAGTCTTACCTGTCTCATTCACTTTGGTTTACAAATTTGTGGCCAGTGCATATCAGATTGTAGCTCTTTCATCTAGATTGTAGCTCTTTCATCTTGTTCAACAAATTGAAAATGAAAAAAATTGTGAAAGCAGTAGATTTGTGTGCTTGGATAGTGTTACTGGAGCAATGCTGCCACGGTTCCATTCACATCCTACGAGAATCCTGTGGCTGTTTGTCCAGACCCAGGGTATTCCAGTTTCATCCTGATGTTAAACCACATTCAAACCACTCTCCATGCCATTGAGTGTGATATATCCAATCTTAAAGGACTTGCTTCTCAATGAATATGATAAATAAATACCATAAGTTTTAAAACTTTGAATAAAGTAACACCACCACTAATGGTCGTATATAAAAGCAGCAGCTGCAAACATTATCAAGGGGTTTTGAGTGAAATTGCCTTGCAGAGCTGAACTTTGTTGTGTGAGTTCCATTTTGAAAGGCAGACCTGTATTTTGACTCTGAAGAAAAAAAAAAAAAACATCCCTCAGCAGCATTAGATCAAATTTAGGACAGTTTCCATCAAGAAAGTCTACAAGCAAGGACTTACCTGCTAAATTGACACTTATAAAGCAAAGTTCCCATTTGCAGAACCTATCGGCACAATATTCCATATAGACCAATGTGTTCATCAGCAGCTTGCCAGTATGAAATGACTTACTATCAGTTGTCCTCTCAGCTGTATCCATCTTCGGAAGTCTACATGCCAGCGCAGGAAACCGTCAGTGTCCGTTGAGAGTAACGATGATTTGTGAGTTAATTAGTGATAGGGGAAACATGCAGCCAAATTATATGATCTGAAAGATGTTGGTATATCAAGGTCATTATTACAATTGTCCTTATTGTTGGACATTAATTTAGCTGCACGTTTTGTTGTTGTTGTTAACAGTTTACATTTGAATCAGTAATATAGATTTGTTAAGAATCAGTAATATAGATTTGTTAACTTAAGTATTAGTGTTTTTAGTCGAGCTCTAAACATGGAGAATAGGATAGATATTATGTAGGTCTTTTTCTTTTTTTCTTTTTTTTCATACTGTCTATACGAGTTTTCAATCATTTTGACAAAAATTGTACATTTAGAGTTCTATTTATTTAGATATATATAAATTGTATTTACTAAGTTTAACTAATCATCAGCAAAATCTGCTTCATTTTGTTGTCTCTTTCTGGTATTCTTTATAGAACATAATAAAACACAAAATGGACTTGATCCTTCAGGCCTGCACAACATGAAACATTTCAAAAATTTGAAAATCCCGTATTTATTGACAGTAGAAAATTTGTATATGAATTATATTATTATTAGCATGTTCTTGAACAAAAATACCTTTGATAATTCGAAGAAGTTCAATTTGGAAGATATAAGCAATTTGAGTTGAGGAAAATGTTTGTTTAAATTTCTTTTTAATTTGGGTGAAAAACCGGAAAAGTGTACAAAAGACTTCAGGGTTTTCCCTTGCTATTTTCAAATGGGGGGACAAATGACCAGGGATGGGTTCCATTACTTGCCACAGTAATTATCAGATTTTACCATTACTATATATTTGAAAGTAATGCATTACCATTATTCAGTCAAAGAAATGCATAATATCATTATCATTAAAATAAAAATAATTTTCTCATCAACTAACTTTCTTCTACTTTGTGTTCACATCAGTCAGTAAAATTAGCACAACTGCCAAATAAATTTCTTGGCTGCTAACAATCCAGTATATAGTTTAATTCTTTCTTGTAGACAGACATGACAGATTTTGCAGGGGTGGCGAAATCTCATTTCATTTTACTTGTCCACGGACAACCAAATTTAAAATTTTGAAATATTTGGGGGTCATGTATGCAATTTGAAGGCTTTGTGCCAGGGAAAACCCTGAAAAGTGTTCTATTTATTTACTCCATTTCTTATATATATTATGCATACTTAATTTTTAACTGTTATATATTAGTCAATAAGTTTTAAAAGTTTTGATGTTTAAAAGCTTTACCACTCGAGGAGTGAAAAGGAAATGTTCCTTGCAAGCTGATCAGGTTTTATTATGTTGCACAGTTTTTTAGCTCACCTGAGCATAGCTCAGGGTGAGCTTTTGGGAGACTTGATTGTCCGTCGGCCGTCGTCCGTCGTCCGTCAACAATTTGATGTTTACACACTAGAGGCCACAATTTTGATCCAATCTTCCTCAAACTTGGTCAGAATGTTTGTCTTGATGATATCTTGAACCCTTTCGAAAATGGGTCAGGTTGGATCAAAAAGTAGGTCAGTAGGTCAAATCTTAGAAAAATCTTGTTTACACACTAGAGGCCACAATTTTGATCCAATCTTCCTCAAACTTGGTCAGAATGTTTGTCTTGATGATATCTTGAACCCTTTGAAAATGGGGGGCCGGAGAAAAGTAGGTCAATAGGTAAATTAGAAAAATCTTGTTTACACACTAAAGGCCACAGTTTTGATGCAATCTTCCTCAAACTTGGTCAGATTGTTTGTCATGATGATATCTCAAACCAGTTTGAAAATGGGTGGGGCTGGATAGAAATGTAGGTCAGTAGGTCAAATCTTAGAAAAATCTTGTTTATACTCTGAGGGCAACATTTTTGGTCCAATCATCCTCAAACTTTGGCAGAATGTTTGTCATGATGATATCTTTTGTGGATGGGGTCAGAAAATAAATTCCTGAACATTGTTTCACCTCATCATCTTAATTCTAAAGCAATCTGTTTTGTACAGGCAATGAATGATACTTTTCTCAGGTGAGCGATCTAGGGCCATCTTGGCCCTCTTGTTTTCTTTGGGATGGGGGGGGGGGGGGTAGCCTGTTGATCCTTTATAATGAATTTTGCTTTGGTCTATCTATCTTAAGATTCAACATAAAGTGTTTACCAAATAACAAATTTATATGACTGAATTTTTAAAATTAGAGTAAGGAACTTCCTCTAACTCTAGATCAAAAACTGTCACTTTTATTCATGGCAGTGTCAGTACTCATAATTACCTTGTGACTTGACTGTGGACTTAAACTATGATTAAGGCTGACCTTAAAAAATTCTTTGTTTGGAGTTACCAGACCCACATTTTTTTAGGTAGGTAGGTTGTTTTTTTTTCCCCTGACACTATATGGAAAATGATACTACTAAAGTGAACATACTGCATGATAAAACAAATACTTGGTATATTACCAAAATTAATCTGTATATAAAAAATACAACATTCTGACATAAAATGAACATTTTATTTTCAAAACCTGACATAAATTTTATATATCTGGTGTGAATGTTATATTTCAAAATATTCCAGCTAGACCATATTAATGTAGGAAGTCAGCAGTACATTGCAAGTATGTGTGTCTGTACATTCAATGACTCCAGGACTTAGACAGTAGAATCACTGCTTTTAGGGAGTCATTTAACAATGACTTTTCCTTGAGCCTTGCGGGTCTCACAGATGGGGAAGACAACACGGTAGGTAGCAAGTGCCTTTGTTTACAGGAACATATGTTGAGGAGTAGAATGTTTTCTCAATGGGGGAAGTACAACCAAGCTGTAGCCTCACAAACACTTTCCCGTTCAATGGATCACCTACAAATAAATTGAAACTAAAAATTTCACACTGCTGTCTTGTTGAAGACTTACATTATATACATGGAGATTAAGTTACAGTGGAAGAGATAGAAGTGAATGCCTGACACTGCATGCAAATTAGATTTCCATCCAAATAATAGTCACATAATTAAGGTTATACAGTCTATAATATCATTGGAAAGATGGCTCAAACCTAAATCACTGCTCCCCTTAAACCCCTTAATGTCTAGTAATTGCACTTGTTAATTTGTAATGGCGCCTGATAACTTACAATTAATAGAAATACTAATAAACAAAAGGTGGAACGAACGATCAAGGCAGGTTGTGGTTTACTTCTTTGATTCTGATCTATGTTTCGACTCAAACTGAGTCTTCATCAGGATACTTATATAGTAAAATCGAGTCACCGAAGTCTCCATCAGGATATTTATATAGTAAAATCAAGTCACTGAAGTATAAAAATGGGGATCTTTTGGTCACGTGGTTCCATTGTGTTAGTCTATTTTTGGTAACAAGTTGTTATTAAGGATTTTATTAAATATGAAACAAAAAGTGTAAATAATACATTTTAAATGAAAATTGTCTAATTTGAATTGAAGATGCCATAGATGGAGTAAATAAAAATGTCTCTCTCTGATAAAATTGTATTGTCAAGTGGTCAAGGCATACTTGCTGTCAGAGTTGGTGGGTCCCTCGGTTGTTATCCTGTCCGTTTCTGGTTGTGATGGTGATGGGGTGATCAGTGGGTGGATATTAATCATTTCCTCCAGTATTTCGTCAAGTGTAAGGTTGTTGTTGTATTTCTTCAAAAGACGTTTGAGGCCCTTTTCTTCATGGGTTGTTAGAGCTTTCTTGCTGTATATACATCTAGGTTTTCCCGCATTCGAAACATGACACAGTAGTTTGAACATTCTGTCCAGTCAGCATAGTGTTTGGGCAGCCCTGTAAAACGAATACCCATCTCACCCATTGTTTTCACTCTCTATCGAATCTTATCTACCGTGTTATCAAAACATTTGAATAACGGCACGTGTGACCTTAACCTGTACCAGAAACCAGGTGTCGTAAAATGACAACTTGAATCAAATTTTTCACAGGAATATCATTCGCGTCATTAAGGTCAAAAGAAGACTTATTTTACGATTTGGTCCGATTTTAGTGGTCTTTTTACGCAATTTTGTGTTGCCTGCTTTAATGAGGTGAGCGACCATTGAAATATATAGAGAAAAATTCGAGTCTGACAAAATGTGCCCGTAATATTGAGTTGGTTGTGAAAATGAGTTGGTCGCAGAGTGAGGTTTTACTGTAATGCAAAGAACAGTGTTTGTAAATTTTAACCTTCTTTTACATGTCTGACACAAGAACTTCAGTTTTTAAATGCTAGGAAACCACAATATCTTTTATTTATTATTTCATTCTGGTTTATATAAATATTTGTATATTAAGCAAAACAATGTTCAATCAGGAACAAAACATCAGAAAATCCATCTATTTTAATTTTGTGATCACCCTGTGTCCATCGTCCGTCATGTGTCAAGCGTCGTCAACAATTTGCTTTAAATCTCCTCTGAAACCGCTGGACAGAATCTGATTAAACTTGGCAAGAATGATCCTTGGGTGAATCTTCATGTACATAGTGAAAACTTTAAACGACATCTCTGAAACCGCTAGACAGCTAGACAGAATTTGATTAAACTTGGCAGGGTAAAATAAACTTGATCCATATAGAACTCTGGTTGCCATGGCAATGGAAAGATAAAAAAATATGAAAACTTTTAAAATCATCTCCTTCAAAACTACTATCCACATTTCAAAATGTTTTGGTACAGATGTTCCTTGGGTAACTATCTACAAAGATTGCTAAAGTTTTTTCAATCCGTAAAAAAACATTGCCATCAGGGGCGGGGCTAATTTGCCTTATATGTATATAGTGAAAACTGTAAACGACATTTCCTCTGAAACCGTTAGACAGAATTTGATTAAACTTGGCAAGGATGACCCTTGGGTGAACCTTCACATAAGTTGCTAAAATGAACTTGATCCATGTAGAACTCTGGTTGCCATGGCAGTTGAAAGAAAAAAGTAAGAACATTTTTAAAAACAATTCCTTCAAAACTACTAACTTGATTTCAAAATGTTTTGGTACAGATGTTCCTTGTGTACTCCTCTACCATGACTGCTAAAATTATTCTGATCCGTAAAAAGAACTTAACTGCCAGAGGCAGGGCTAATTTGCCTTAATATAATGAAAATTTGAAAAGACTTGTGCTTCAAAACTACTGCCAGATTTTAAAATATTTTGGCATAGATGTTCTATGGCTACCAAGATTGCTCCTTAAGAACAGTGGTTTTCAGGTGAGCAATTTAGGGCCATCATGGCCCTCTTGTTTAATAGTGTCTTCTTTTTGGATGCTTATAATATTATTGTCTACCAATCTGCAGTTTTCCAACCAAGGTTCAAGAAAATACAATTATCACATCTTTTTCAATTCCTTATTGTTAAAACAGTGTAAAGTACTAGTAAATGGTACTCAGAGCATGCAGAGATACTGAGAAGCAGAGCAAGGATAATGTCAGAAGGAAACGTGTAGTTCGATAAAGGTATAACCAGCCCAGAATGTTTTTATATCTTAGAAATGTCATTAAATTTAACCATATGCATTAAACAGCGATTTTAATATGTTAAAAAAGTGAAATGTACATTACCTCAGGTAACGTACGTTTCAGAAGCCGTTTCATGAAAACGAAACTATCCACTGTCACTATATCTAGATACCACGAAATCTTATGACAAAATGAGGGTCATCTGATATCCAAGCATTTTTTATATTATCGATATACTTTACTATGATTATTTGTTAAATGCATGAAAAATGTCAGACTATAGTTACTTTTGATGATAAATCGCTGATAGATGCCCGAAAAATTCATCAATCTTTCTAGCAATTTCTTTTTTAAAACGTTCCCGCTGCAAAGTAATCTTCAAAAAATCATTTCCACAGTAAAGGATAGTTTTTAAAGATGGTATCGTACGTTTCAGTAATGTACGTTTCTGACCACAATATACAGTCAAACTTGTATTAAGCAGCCACCCAAGGGACGGGCCACAATTGGCTGCTTAAGACAAGTTGGCTGCTTAAGACAAAATATAGTATCGGCCATTTTTAATAGTAAATGTCAATGTATATATGCTTGCTTGACTCTCTTTCTGAGTCTTATACCCATAACAAAGTAAATATTCAACTGATAAGCACATGTATGAATATATCAAAAATAAACATGTATCTTTAAAAAGTTTAATAACTCATAAGTGGGCCAGACACCAGAACTTGTTTTGATGTTGCGCTGTAACAGATATCGTTGTGTTGTTCGCCATGACCTTTTTAGCTCTAAATTTTCGCTCTCTCAAATTCTTCAAGTAATTCCCGTTCTTTTTTTGAGATATTCTGGATCTGAGTCAAGCCATCGTAAAATTCCCAGCTTCGGGAAGTTTCAGAACTTTCACTCTGTTTTCTAGCATCAGACATTTTTGTTTAGACATGATGGCATATGCGGACACACTACCGTTATGTTCTAAAAATTCCATCTTATATCACTAGCGATTTCTTGTTTTTAGCAGCAAACAGTCGGTGTTCTTTGATCAAACAATTCATAAAAACACCTTTATAACTCTCAAAAGATTAAAGATGTCCACAATTATGCATTCATAATTCCAACTTTAACACCGATCGGCAATCATCTAGTCTGCCGAGCAAATCGAACGTAGCAGAAAAGAGTGCATAACTGTTCATATACATGATGCGTATTTCATCAAACTTCAAACTATGCATAGATAAAAGGCAATCGGGAATAATTAAAGCACTCATTGATGGTTGATTGGTTAAGCAAGCCCTTTGGAAACAGTGTGATGTTGGCGAACACCGTAAGTTTGCCAGCGGAAGTGTGCCAATTATGCCTGCGGGTTGGGAGCAGGGGATTAATGGGCACGCGTTCGGTGCGGGATCACACTAGCTGATTGACCGCTAATTAGGACTCCTTTGAAGTATGATTATCCCCTTTTTAGGTGACAGCTGACCACATATGACAAGTGACCGCTTGTTACACGACAATTAAAGAAGAGGAGGACCTGACATGACCGCTTACGTCATGGTGACAGCTTAATACACGTGACCGCTATCACAAGTTTGACTGTATACTGAAATAAAATTGTGTAGATCGTCATCCAGGTAGGTATTCTATATCTTACATTTGAGTTGGAGGGTACAACTTTTATATAAGAATTGTATAGACAATCAGACCATCTTATTAACATGTATAAACATGGTATCATACGTTTCCCTGAAAAATATACGTTTTTTATTTTTTATTATTTCGGCTATTCATCCAGTTAAATGGTCCAAGGTATACTGTTATTGTATCCTATAGAGAGTTTATTAATTTGTAAGAAAAATATTAAAATTTAAAGATAAATAAGAATTTTTCTGCAAAGTCCATGTTCTCTTCTTTATAATAGGAAAAAAATGTTATATTGGTGGAAAGTATTCATTTGGACAATATGAATGAAATTTTGAGGTATTATAACTTATTTCTGTTGTTTGGGTACTGTCAAAATATAGGTTAAACTGCTAAACCTAAGATTTTTAGTCCCCTACCGGTGTTCACACCGGAGGGGACTATAGGTTTGCCCTCCGTCTGTCCGTCTGTCCGTCTGTCTGTCCGCTCAAATCTGGATCCCGCGATAACTTAATAACTAAGCAAGCTAACTTGATGAAACTTGGTATATGACTAGATGGCAATGTGTAGATTATGCACGTCATTTTATTTTTGTTCTTCGATGAAAATATGGCAAAAAATGGGATCCCGCGATAACTAAGCAAGCTAACTTGATGAAACTTGGTATATGACTAGATGGCAATGTGTAGATTATGCACGTCATTTTATTTTTGTTCTTCGACTAAAATTGTGGTTGCTATGGTAACGGAAATAGTGAAAATATGGCAAAAAATGGGATCCCGCGATAACTAAGCAAGCAAACTTGATGAAACTTGGTATATGACTAGATGGCAATGTGTAGATTATGCACGTCATTTTATTTTTGTTCTTCGACTAAAATTGTGGTTGCTATGGTAACGGAAATAGTGAAAATATGGCAAAAAATGGGACTGATTACCATATTGAGTCAAGGTGGAGCCGGTAGGGGACTTTATGTGTTGCATACAACACCAGTTACTTGTTTTAATTAAGACTTAAACCTTAGAGTTTGGAGTCCTCAGATTTGAAAGACAAATTGAAGACAGTAACATACGTTTCATTTAAGCCTATTTTAAATACAACAGTTATCTAGAAAATGGAGAAAACTTGCAAAAGTTAGTGTTCCTGATAAACATCGGTGTACTTCTCAACTTTTATTGACATATGAACTTATTACTGTGTCAATATGTGTCATTTTTAGCTTGACTATTCGGAGAATATGAGAGCTATTCTACTCGCCCTGGCGTCTGCGTCGGCATCAGTGTCGGCGTCTGCAGTCATATCTAAGAAACAAGTAGGTGTATTGCAATCGATCTTCACACAAGTCTTTCTAGGCATAAAACAAACATAGAGAACCAAGAGGGACAACTCTTGATTGAATTTTACTCAAATTATGGGCCTTTTTCAACTTAGAAATTTGCGTTAACATTTTTGGTTTAAGTTTTTCTGCAACTAAGTTAATATCATAACTCTGTAACAACTTGGTGTATTGGATTTAAATTTTATACAAGTCTTCTTAAGCATGAAACCAACCTGCAGAACCAAGATGGACAACTCTTGCTAGAATTTTACTTAAATTAAGGGCCTTTTTCGACTTTGCGTTAACATTTTTGGTTAAAGTTTTTTGCAACTAAATTAATGTCATTACTAAGATACCCCTTGGTGTATTGGATCTAAACTTTACACAAGTCTTCCTAGGCATGAAATGGACCTGCAGAACCAAGATGAACAACACTTGCTAGAATTTTACTCAAATTCTGGGCCTTTTTCACTTAGAAATTTGCGTTAACATTTTTGGTTAAAGTTTTTCTGCAACTAAGTTAATATTATTACTCAGTAAGCACTTGGTGTATTGGATTTAAACTTCACACAAGTCTTCCTAAACATGAAATGGACCTGCAGAACCAAGATGAACAACTCTTGCTAGAATTTTACTTAAATTATGGGCCTTTTTCAACTTAGAAATTTGCGTTAACATTTTTGGTTAAAGTTTTCTGCAACTAAGTTAATATTATTACTCAGTAAGCACTTGGTGTATTGGATTTAAACTTCATACAAGTCTTCCTAAACACAAAATGGACCTTCAGAACCAAGATAAACAACTCTTGCTAGAATTTTACTTAAATCATGGGCCTTTTTCGACCTAGAAATTTGCGTTAACATTTTTTAGCTCACCTGAGCATAGCTCAGGGTGAGCTTTTGGGATACTTGATTGTCCGTCGTCCGTCGTCCGTCAACAATTTGATGTTTACACACTAGAGGCCACAATTTTGATCCAATCTTCCTCAAACTTGGTCAGAATGTTTGTCTTGATGATATCTTGAACCCTTTCCAAAATGGGTCAGGCTGGATCAAAAGTAGGTCAGTAGGTCAAATCTTAGAAAAATCTTGTTTACACACTAGAGGCCACAATTTTTACTTAAATTATGGGCCTTTTTCAACTTAGAAATTTGCGTTAACATTTTTGGTTAAAGTTTTCTGCAACTAAGTTAATATTATTACTCAGTAAGCACTTGGTGTATTGGATTTAAACTTCATACAAGTCCTCCTAAACACAAAATGGACCTGCAGAACCAAGATAAACAACTCTTGCTAGAATTTTACTTAAATCATGGGCCTTTTTCGACTTAGAAATTTGCGTTAACATTTTTTAGCTCACCTGAGCATAGCTCAGGGTGAGCTTTTGGGATACTTGATTGTCCGTCGGCCGTCGGCCGTCGTCCGTCGTCCGTCAACAATTTAATGTTTACACACTAGAGGCCACAATTTTGGTCAGAATGTTTGTCTTGATGATATCTTGAACCCTTTCGAAAATGGGTCAGGTTGGATCAAAAAGTAGGTCAGTAGGTCAAATCTTAGAAAAATCTTTTTTACACACTAAGGCACATTTTATCAATCTTCCTCAAACTTGGTCAGATGTTTGTCTGATGATATCTCGAACCAGTTTGAAAATGGGTGGGGCTGGATAGAAATGTAGGTCAGTAGGTCAAATCTTAGAAAAATCTTGTTTACACACTAAAGGCCACAGTTTTGATGCAATCTTCCTCAAACTTGGTCAGATTGTTTGTCATGATGATATCTCGAACCAGTTTGAAAATGGGTGGGGCTGGATAGAAATGTAGGTCAGTAGGTCAAATCTTAGAAAAACCTTGTTTATACTCTGAGGGCAACATTTTTGGTCCAATCATCCTCAAACTTTGGCAGAATGTTTGTCATGATGATATCTTTTGTGGATGGGGTCAGAAAAATCCTGAACATTGTTTCACCTCATCATCTTTATTCTAAAGCAATCTGTTTTGTACAGGCAATGAATGATACTTTTCTCAGGTGAGCGATCTAGGGCCATCTTGGCCCTCTTGTGGTTAAAGTTTTTTGCAACTAAATTAATGTCATTACTCAGTAACCCCTTGGTGTATTGGATTTAAACTTCACACAAGTCATCCTGATGATCCTGTAAAAATTGAGTATTTTTTTAAATGTCAAAATTGAATGTTAATAGTCGAGTACTGTTTATGGAACAGCTCTTGGAACTAAACAGTTATATATCAGTGACCACAATATAAATTGACTTGAATGTAACCACATACTGTACTGGATTTATACTTCACATATTAATTCATCCAAAATATGAGACAACCAACATATCAAAGATGAACTTTTCCATGATTTTTTTTTTTCGAATTATGACCTGAGTTTTACTAAGAATTAAAGAGAACATGCTGCTAAATTGAGTCACATAAATTATTTTAATACTACTTAATACAATGGTATTGCGTCACTCTCAAATACCCGAATAGTCGAGCATGCTGTCTTTCGGACAGCTCTTGTTATTAAGTGGAACTGCATTTTTCTAAATTTGACCTTGGTATTGAAAATGAGCGTCTGTGACAGGCCATGTCAAGAATATAACTGCAAGAAAAATTGGATGCGAAATAGAATTCGAGATTGAATTGTAGAGAATGACAAAGCAAAAGTGACAAACAAATTTCAAAAATTATGAACACAATCAAATTGTGTGTGTCATTACCTTTTTAGCTCACCTGAGCATAGCTCAGGGTGAGCTTTTGGGATACTTGATTGTCCGTCGTCCGTCAACAATTTGATGTTTACACACTAGAGGCCACAATTTTGATCCAATCTTCCTCAAACTTGGTCAGAATGTTTGTCTTGATGATATCTTGAACCCTTTCGAAAATGGGTCAGGTCTGATTAAAAAGTAGGTCAGTAGGTCAAATCTTAGAAAAATCTTGTAGTCCGTCAACAATTTTGATGTTTACACACTAGAGGCCACAATTTTGATCCAATCTTCCTCAAACTTGGTCAGAATGTTAGTCTTGATGATATCTTGAACCCTTTCGAAAATGGGTCAGGTCGAATCAAAAAGTAGGTCAGTAGGTCAAATCTTAGAAAAATCTTGTTTACACACTAGAGGCCACAATTTTGATCCAATCTTCCTCAAACTTGGTCAGAATGTTTGTCTTGATGATATCTTGAACCCTTTCGAAAATGGGTCAGGTTGGATCAAAAAGTAGGTCAAATCTGAGAAAAATCTTGTTTACACACTAGAGGCCACAATTTTGATCCAATCTTCCTTAAACTTGGTCAGAATTTTTGTCTTGCGGGTCAGGTCTGATCAAAAAGTAGGTCAGTAGGTCAAATCTTAGAAAAATCTTGTTTACACACTAGAGGCCACAATTTTGATTCAATCTTCCTCAAACTTGGTCAGAATGTTTGTCTTGATGATATCTTGAACCCTTTCCAAAATGGTTCAGGTTGGATCAAAAAGTAGGTCAGTAGGTCAAATCTTAGAAAAATCTTGTTTACACACTAGAGGCACAATTTTATCCAATCTTCCTCAAACTTGTTTACACACTAGAGGCTACAATTTTAATCCAATCTTCCTCAAACTTGGTCAGAATGTTTGTCTTGATGATATCTCGAACCAGTTTGAAAATGGGTGGGGCTGGATAGAAATGTAGGTCAGTAGGTCAAATCTTAGAAAAACCTTGTTTATACTCTGAGGGCAACATTTTTGGTCCAATCATCCTCAAACTTTGGCAGAATGTTTGTCATGATGATATCTTTTGTGGATGGGGTCAGAAAATTCCTGAACATTGTTTCACCTCATCTTAATTCTAAAGCAATCTGTTTTGTACAGGAAATGAATGATACTTTTCTCAGGTGAGCGATCTAGGGCCATCTTGGCCCTCTTGTTATTTTCCATGTTTGTTTGGTATGTTTTTGGGCTCACCATGTAAAGGAATTTGGTGAATTTTTATGCATCTCTAGAGACAGGAACGTCATTTAGAAGTGGTTCTTCCTGTAAATGACAAAAACACATCATGTCCAGTAGTTCAAATCAATTTTCTCAACAGCATGCTTTCCAACTAGACTTCTTTTATCCCAGATACCTCTTTGGAATTAAATTTAAGTTTGTATAAATGAAGTTTAGGTATTTGCATCAGCTGTTCTTTGAACATCTTGAGTTAAATTGCTGTTATTATTAAGTTTTGTGTGAATTTAGTGGGTCATTTTTCATATTCAAACTTCCTCCAACACTTCTAGTTCTCCAGAACACCACTTGTTAAACATTAGAAGCCTGGTTTGGCAGAGTTTCACCAGTCTTGTGTGGATCTCAGTAGTCGGTTTTGTCCTTTCCTGTTCTGAAACAAGAGGTTTAATCAACTTCTAATTATCCCCAGGTGCCATGATCTCTTTTTCTCTGTCAGCTGTCGAGCCTCCAACGTTTGTGACATGATCTAACCATTTGATTTCCATTTACTTATTTTTTTTTCACTCCTTCAATTTACTGGCTTAGAATAACTAGTTTATAGACAAATTAAATATTAGCAAGTAGTTTCTCTGTCACTCATTGATGGTCTTTCTTAAATTCCCATTCTCCTTCTGATCCACTTAGGAATCAAAAGAGTCTTGTTAATAAAAAAAAAGAAGAAAAAATGGTGTGACATTTTGAGAATGCAATGTCAAATTCACTTAATTGCAGATATATATAGACACAGGCAAATGCCATACCAGTAAAGCAGCTATATAGGTTATTATTTACAAATTATTTACAGAACTTTTACCACAGGAATATTCTAATGCTGATGTTTGTAGTTTCAAAAACCTATGATAGTTAAGAGCATGCACTCCTTTGCTCAACCCTATCATGATGGCCATTCATGAGCCAGAGGACTGATGATAGGGTGGAGAAAGATGGTTTTTTTTTTCCGATGTCGTCTACTTTTATAGGGGTAAACCCTAATTTGTTTTTCTTCAGCATCCCATTAACTTCAATAAAAACATCTTTCTGTGTCTGCTCCTCGTATGCGATTGTTAAACAATGTCCCACTCTCTGTATCAGAAACTGCTGTTAAGAAGACAGGATTGCTTTGATTTTGACATTCTTACTCACTATGAATGTGTGTATGAATGTGTATCGGTCTTCTTTCATACACTTACTCGCAATGAAGACATAGCGTTGATATGTTTAACAATTTATTTTTCATTCTTTCGAAAATTTAAACACTTACTTTCAAAATGGCCACACACACATCATTTACCAGTGACAGTTTCCCAAGATAAGTCCTACCTAATTACAAAGAACACTTGAAAGAACTGCTGCAATACTTTGTACTATTTACATACATCTAGGACAATCCCTAGTTGGAGGACAGAAAAATGAGACCTAATTCACAAAATAGTTTAAAAATTCAAATTGCACTGTACCTATTCTGACTTCTCAACTGTGGTGTGATTAAAAACACCAGACCAACCCATATTACATACAAGTCTTTTTAAAGTGGGTCATATTAATAGTTAATATTGGGGATCCTTGGCACACTTTAAATATACTTGTAAGCTGCCAGATGATTTCATAATAGTCATTAATCAGTCTATCACACATTACTTGTGCAATCATCACCTCTACTTTCACCTGAAAACAAGTTTCTCAACACAGATAAAATACAAATCGGTAGAGAGCGTGTAAAATGTAAACAGATATTGTAAGCGATACCATCTGAGTATTCCGCATTTATTCTTAATTAGGAAGCACAAGAATGTGTGTTGATTGGATAAAATGATAAAGGTGCCATTTTTATTAATTTTTCATCTGCACGCAGCATGTGCTTTCTAAGTAATATACTGCGTCCATGTACTGGCACCGAGTTCTCATTTGTGCTGAATTGACTGATGTATAGTACAAAGAAAGATTTTTTATCTGTAAAACTGTCTGAAATAGCAAAATACAGTAAAAGGTAAAATGGGATTTAGCATTTTCCATAATCTAAGCTTTCAAAAAAAAAAAAAAAAAAAAAAAAGTCGACCTACTTGACCCACTTTTTCCTAGCCTGTAACCAAAAACAAGACTTTTTTTGTTTTTTGTTTTTTTTGTTTACGCCTTATGGAAGTATGCATGAAACTTTGTTGATACATCACCGAGTGGGTCAAATATCTCGCTGGCAAGTTTGTCGTTACATATAGAATCATAGGCGTCAGTCCTCCACCAAATATTTTTTTCATGACCTTCAATCTTTGTACTTTTGTCACTTCGTTGTCTTCCAAAAAATGTTGTGTATTCATTTGTAGGTGACGTGTACAGAGGACATGCTTCGATTCAGGAAATAGAGTCTCTATTGCCTTGACCTAAGCCTTTTCGTCATCAGATCTGATAACTAGTTTAGAGTTATATAGTTTGAGTTAAAGTTGAAAAAGAAATGAGAAAATGAGTCGAAATCGCTGTTGTCGTGTATAAATATGGGACCAAGGAAGATAGGAGGTTCACCTGTTCGTTGGTGATTGACCGTCTGTTGCTTATAACATGTAACATTAACGTGCATCTTGCACAGCATAAATGTTTGTCTAATAAAAATATGACTAGCACTGATTGACCACTACAACACATAGTTTTTATGGCTGAAATCTGTGTGTTGGTAAACAGTATGATGCTAGACTTTCGTCCGGTCATCCGTATAACTGACCTAAAAAATGGACTTGTCATGGACCATGTTTTCAAGGTGTCTTATTTATTTGGTTGGCAAAGTTGTCCGTTTGACCATAACGTTATTTCCTTTCTTTTTTTCTCTGTATTGTTGGTCACAAATCTGTCGATTAGTGGGCAGTGACAGGTCATCATATTGGTCTGCTAGTCTGTTCAAAATCTGATGGGGTTTTTAGCTCACCTGAACATAGCTCAGGGTGAGCTTTTGGGATACTTGATTGTCCGTCGTCCGTCAACAATTTTGATGTTTACACACTAGAGGCCACAATTTTGATCCAATCTTCCTCAAACTTGGACAGAATGTTTGTCTTGATGATATCTTGAACCCTTTCGATAATGGGTCAGGTTGGATCCAAAAGTAGGTCAGTAGGTCAAATCTTAGAAAAATCTTGTTTACACATTAGAGGCCACAATTTTGATCCAATCTTCCTCAAACTTGGTCAGAAAGTTTGTCTTGATGATATCTCGAACCAGTTTGAAAATGGGTGGGGCTGGACAGAAATGTAGGTCAGTAGGTCAAATCTTAGAAAAATCTTGTTTATACTCTGAGGGCAACATTTTTGGTCCAATCATCCTCAAACTTTGGCAGAATGTTTGTCATGATGATATCTTTTGTGGATGGGGTCAGAAAATTCCTGAACATTGTTTCACCTCATCATCTTAATTCTAAAGCAATCTGTTTTGTACAGGCAATGAATGATACTTTTCTCAGGTGAGCGATCTAGGGCCATCTTGGCCTTCTTGTTATGTGAATATATTTTACAATGTTCTTTTGTTATTTTACAAGGTTCTTTTGTTATTTTATCAATAAAAAAGAAATTCAAAATGCGTTTTTCATAAACGTCCCATTTTAGCTGTTAAGACTTTATAAAATACTAATTTTAATCTTTCTTTATGTTATATACTTTATTTCATGGTGGTTAACAGTGCACTAGTTAATTTTAACGAAACAGCCTCAATACAAGCTATAATTGTCTTCAATGCCTATACATCAAGACCCCTCAGGTGAGCGATATAGGGCCTTACGGCCCTCTTGTTTACCTAGAAAAATTCACTTTTAACGCACTGGAGTGTGTTTTTTTGTTGTAAAAGTGTTGTTTTTTTCATAAGTGAAGTGAATAAACGCACTTAAGTGTGTTTTAACTGCGGTAAAAGTGTGTTTTTTCTTGAAATATATACACTTAAAACACACTTATGTGCGTTTTTACTGCAGAAAAAGTGTGTTTTTTCTGCCCACAAAGTGTGTTTTTTGTGCATTTTTACTGCGGTGATAGTGTGTTTTATTTTTAGAAAAAAATACACTTAAAACGCACTTAGTGCGTTTTTACTGTGGTGAAAGTGTGTTTTTCTCATACGAAAAACGCACTTTGTGTGTTTTTTCTATGGTGAAAGTGTTTTTTTCTCATATGAAAAATACACTTAAAAACACACTTAGTGCGTTTTTACTGCGGTGAAAGTGTATTTTTCTTATATGAAAAAAACACCACTTTTAATGCACTTAGTGCGTTCTTACCGTGGTGAAAGTGCGTTTTTCTCATGTGAAAAATACACTTTAAACGCACTTATTGCGTTTTTACTGCGGCAAAAGTGTGTTTTTTCTGCATTAGAAGCACATTTTTTCTGCGTTAAAAGTGTTTGTTTTTTTGTGGAAGAAGTGCATTTTTTCTATGTTAAAAGTGAATTTTTGCAAAAATTACGCAGGAAAAACGCACTTCTTTCAGCATAAAAACACGCTTATTTTTCAGAGGGGTGCAATTCAAAAAAGGGAGTCTTTAAATGAAAGAAATTTTTTATTTCTTCCATAAAGGTTTAAAAAAATACATAAACAAGTTCAATTTATTTTTTTTTATTTAACATTTATGCAATTTTAAATCAATAGCTATTTTGATGTACATTATAATTATGTACATGTCTTTTTAAATTATTCATTACTTTCATTGTATGAAGAACAAAAATAAATACATCTATATTACATGATAACATATAGCATTACATCATGAAAAATATATGAAAACTTTCAACATGAACTAATTAAAACATTTTCTGAACTTAATACTATCACAAGAGTGTTCTCTGGAACATGTGTGTCACCTGCTGAAGCGTGACAGACAGACAGACAACAAGAAGAGATCCCTTTGTCACCTCTGCTAGCAGCAGCTGACACAAAAAAGGAAGCAACTACCAATCTTGAATGCACATGATTTTCAGGATTAGTTAATAAAGTATTCTAATCATTAAAACAAGATCAAATAGTGCTCCAAATGAATGAATATGAAAGGCATATGTACATACAAAATGGTCATCATTATACTTTTCACATCTTATGTATGGTGCTGAACTCCAAGTGAAGGTGAAATTTGGAAAATTTTCTAATATTTCTATTAATGAAAACTAAGTAAATAATTAAGAACTATTTTGGCTTTAAACTTTGAAAAACATTTCAAAAAGCACAAAATATGGCTTCTTAGATTAAATTAAACATAAGACCATTCTCCCCATTGTCGTATTCTGAAGTTCAGTACCTTCAGCACCTCAAATGCACAAATTTCTCAAACATAAAGCACATCGTTTCAAGCACATTATTTACAGCACTAGGATTTCCGAGGAAATGACAGAGCACACACACCACAACAGGGGGGGAAACCATGCATCATACTTTGTCATGTACTTATCAATTTAACATTACAAAAAATTTCCTCAGAGCTGTCCGCATCTTTCCCTCGACTTTTGCTGCATCGACAGAAAACTTTCGAGAAATCACATCTGAAATTCGGGGGGAAAAGACATTAAGTACAGTAAGATAATGGCTTATGTGTTTCAGATATCCAGATCACCTTTTACTTTTGATGAAAAGCAATCCTTGATGTTTAAACTTGAAAAACTGCTTTGAAATATAGATGTATATTTGATCATGGTGTAAAGGCATTTGAAAAAATACCCTGATGTCCATTCCAAAATAAGAATTATATTTTAAATGAAGTTAATTATTCGAACAAGATATATCTTTACTTCTCAAGTTATTCTCAAGATAATTATTGCCTGGTATTACCTATCAGCACTTCTCTCTCCCTTGCTGGGAGACCTGGTCTGTGTTCCCCTTTGCTTGTCGTTCCACCTTTCAGTGAACACATGGCCAACTGCTGTGTGCTGAATGTAGCCTTCATTACCTTCGCAATAGCCTTTGGCAGCCGTTGCTCATATTCCACTGCTTGATCCTGATGGTACAAGAAAATTTTTCATTAGGTCATGAAATAAATATAAATATATTATTACAGTTGGCTCTCGAAAGTTCGAACACCCTCGGGGACAAAAAAATGTTCGAATAATCGGTAGTGCGAATTTTCCAAAGTGAACAGAAACAAGAATGTTTGACATGCACCATCTTGGCTATATCGGTCTTAGATTTTTGGCATTTTTCGACTTCCATTATAGCTGCATACATCGTCTCGATGGTCATCTGCTCAGTTTTTCTCTTAATTCCAAGCTTGTCAGATGCTGACTTGGTCATTATCCCCCCGTTACCGGGTCCTTGGCCAAGTTGCTCAGCTGTTCTTATATGCGTATCGTTAGACATTTTGCAGGTTATGTCGGAAACTGTAGAGTCTTGAAAATATATAGGGATCGGACGTTTGAAATTTTCTACTCTGTCACTCCATGAACAGCAAACACAAGCCGTAACTGTCATTAATTGCTGCAATTAACAAGCTGATTAGTCACACACTTTACACTCACTTTACACGCGGAACTAACATGAGCCAATTGTCAATCAATTAACACGCGTCGCAACAAACACAATTACACATGTCTTTGTTAACTATTCACACATTCGTCGGAGGTGTTAATTCGGGGTGCGATTAGGAATTCGAATTTACAGGTATAAATTACGTTGATTTAATTGTACTGGGAGCTCAGATCTTGTTCGAAAGTTCCAATTATTTTATATAGGAATTCTGCCGGGACCAAGAAACGTGTTCGAAAAACATGTGGTGTTCCGAAAATCCGGATTCTAACTTTCGAGAGTCGACTGTATTTTTATTTTATATATTAATCTTGCACATGTAATTTTTCTTTGATTCTTGCACAACTGAAAAATTTATAAGACAAAAATAATGGTTAAACCTAAGCAAACAAAAAAATACACTGGGTCATTGCAATGATTTGTGTTGAAGAGTTTATCTGCAATAAGTACTTACATAAAGTGAAGACGTAGTGGGAGGTTCTTACAACTTATCAGATTGAACACTCTCACTGGATGACCTTTGGATACAGGCCTCTTGGAGGCTGGGGGAGGAGTCTTGCAGAGCATTCATCTGTTAAAAAGTAATCATAATAACAGAAATACAAATGCTAAAAATTTGCACACAAATACTATAGGTTATATATGTATATGTATGTGAATTTAAAATCAGGCCACCATGCTTAATTTACAGTTTTCTCTTATTGTAACTTAAACATCAATCAGATCTTCCTACGGTAAAAACAAAGCATTAAGAAAATGGGAAAATATTATTTCTAAATATTTTTAAGAACATATAATAAATAATATTGTTTAAATATTTTATCACAATTTGTAATTTGTAAACCCATATACAGAAAATACATAAAGCATACAAAAACTACCCCATAGCTATGATATATTTACTGGGGGTTTTAAGGCAAAATGTTATTTATAAGGTCTAGATTTTTAAGACATATATCAAATTCAAAGACCTGCACAAACCATTGGGTTATATTCAAGTATTACCTTTGACTCGAGATAATGAATCCTCTTCTCTAGCAACCTGATCATCCCCTGGCAGTTGCAGTCATGTCTAGTTTCAGCATTATCTAAAATAGATTTGACATTTATTTAGATTACAAAGGTAAAAGCCCTTTATTGTGTCGCCTGCATAGCATGGCAGACACATAGGGATCACTTTGTCCGGCGTCGGCGTCGTCGTCGGCGGCGTCGTCGGCGTCACACTTTCTTGTCCGGAGCATAACTCGAAAAGTATTTGAGGTATCACCTTGAAACTTAAAACATGGATAGATCACATTGAGGTGGAGTGCAGTGCACAAGAATGATAACTCTGACTTTGCTATTTTCTGAGTTATTACCCTTTGTTGATTCTGAGATTTTATTTTTGTCCGGACCATAACTCAAAAAGTATTTGAGGTATCACCTTGAAACTTAAAACATGGATAGATCACATTGAGGTGGAGTGCAGTGCACAAGAATGATAACTCTGACTTTCATATTTTCTGAGTTATTGCCCTTTGTTGATTTTCAGTCTTATTTTTGTCAGGGCATAACTAAAAAGTATTTGAGTTGCTTAAAACTTTATAGATGAAGATCTCATTGGAGGAGTGCAGTTCACATAAATGATAACTCTCACTTTCTTTTCTCCTGAGTTATTGTCCTTTGTTGATTCTCAGTCTTTATTTTTGTCAGGAGCATAACATAAAAAGTATTTGAGATATTGCTTTGAAACTTCATAGATGGAAAGATCTCATGGATTTGTAGTGCAGTGCATAAGAATGATAACTCTGTTTTATTTTCTGAGTTATTTCCCTTTGTTGATTTTCAGACTTAATTTTTGTCTGGGGCATAACTCGAAACGTATTTGAGGTGTTGACTTGAAACTTCATAGATCTCAATGGTCTGAGTGCAGTGCACATGAATGATAACTCTGTTTCTCTTTTTCCTTGAGTTATTGCCCTTTGTTGATACTCAGACTTCATTTTTGTCTGGAGCATAACACGAAAAGTATTTGAGGTATTACTTTGAAACCTCACAGGTGGAAAGATCTCATGGAGTGCATTGTGCAAGAATGATAACTGTTGTATTTTTGGAGTAATTTCCCTTTGTTTATTTTTTTGGATTTAATTCTTGTGTGGTGCATAACTTGTAAAGTGTTGCCTTAAACATTTATAGTAGATAGATCTCATTGGTCTGAGTGCAGTACACAAGAATGATAACTCAATAATGATAATGATGACTACAAACTTGCAACATATATATAATTAACGTCATAAGTGCTTAATGACGTCATAATTTTTCTTACAGTTAATGTTTTGAATTCATAGTCATTCTGACACTCCTCTGATGAAGACTGTATAGTCGAAAGTGCTCGGGAAAATTATTACATATTGCACTGTTTGGATATTTTATTCCCCCCCCCCCCCCCCCCCCCAAAAAAAAAATATATATATATATATATATATGTGTGTGTGTTATTTTGTACCTCACAAAATAGATTATGCTTTATCAATAATTTGTCAAAAGATCGATTTTCTAGTCAATTCTTTCATCAAACATGCTTAAATGCAGGCGACACAAGTGTTCCGAGGAACACCCACATCTAGTTATATAGACAGAACCCAGAAAAGGAGCAGTGGAGAACAAGCGACCAGTTACATATTCATAGACATTTGAGGTTTCTTTCTAAAGGTTTAAGTACTGTACACTGGATTAGCAACACTGTTTAACCCTTTCCCTCATATAGACTCATTTTGACGCACTCAGTAGGTACCACATAAGGCCTGATCTGCAGAAAACCACAGTGAAACCTTACCAAATTTAATTGTAAAATCCTCATTTCCAGACCACTGAGGAGCAGCGAACAGCATAAAACCTGATCAGCCTGCGAGCCTTCGTCCGTCGTCTGTCGTCCGTCGTCAACAATTTGCTTTAAAAGACATCTCCTCTGAAACCGCTGGACAGAATTTGATAAAACTTGGCATGTATGATCCTTGGGTGTGCCTCTACAAAAATTGCTCAAATAAAGTTGATCCATGAAGAACTCTGGTTGCCATGGCAACAAATAGAAAAAATAATTGAAAACTTTGAAAATCATCTCCTCTGAAATCGCTGGACAGAATTTGATAAAACTTGGCATGTATGATCCTTTGGTGGGCCTCTACAAAAATTGCTCAAATAAAGTTGATCCATGAAGAACTCTGGTTGCCATGGCAACAAATAGAAAAAATAATTGAAAACTTTGAAAATCATCTCCTCTGAAACCGCTGGACAGAATTTAATAAAACTTGGCATGTATGATCCTTGGGTGGGCCTCTACAAAAATTGCTCAAATAAAGTTGATCCATGAAGAACTCTGGTTGCCATGGCAACAAATAGAAAACATAATTGAAAACTTTGAAAATCATCTCCTCTGAAACCGCTGGACAGAATTTGATAAAACTTGGCATGTATGATCCTTGGGTGGGCCTCTACAAAAATTGCTCAAATAAAGTTGATCCATGAAAAACTCTGGTTGCCATGGCAACAAATAGAAAAAATAATTGAAAACTTGGTGGGCCTCTACTAAAAATTGCTCAAATAAAGTTTATCCATGAAAAACTCTGGTTGCCATGGCAACAAATAGAAAAAAATAATTGAAAACTTTGATAATCATCTCCTCTGAAACCGCGGTCAGAATTTATTTTCCTTTGGCACAAATAGTCACCTCATGAATGTCTACCATAATTGCTAAAATAAAGTTGATCCCTTGAAAAATGAGGCCCCTAGGGGGTTGGCTAATTTCCTAATATACTCTATATAGAAAACATCAAAATACTTTTTTTATGAAGCCAGCTGGGAGAATTTAATTTCCTATGGCTCAAATGGTTACCTCATGATTGTATACCAATATGGCTAAAATAAAGTTAATTCCTAAAAAAATGAGGTCCCTAGGGGGTGGCTAATTCCCTTATATACTCTATATAGAAAACATCAAAATTCTTCTTCTGTGCAAAGGCCAATTTGGGGCCGAAATTTGGCCCCATTCCCATCTGTAAAAGTATATATTTTTCCTCAACTGTAGGTGAAACTCTTCTTTTTTTTTCCTTTTTAGCTTTTCTCCGCATTTTACACACTTCTCCTTCTCAATTTGTTTTGTTTTTTCTCATGTAACTGGTAATCCGCCTGGTAATCTAAAGAGAACTAAAAAGAGAGAGGAAAAAAACTTGAAATGAGCTTATCTGTTTAACTTTTTTTTTTCATTTTTTCCCCACTTTTTCTATTTTGCATAAAATTCTGCCAGATGTTTAGCTTGCGCAAGAGGACGAGGACGCATGCGCAAGAGGACAGGAGGGAAAATTCTAGCTCTCACTAAAATTCAATTAATTATTAGTTTAATTAGAAAAAGAAATTCCTTAAATACTTTTTTCTTGAATATAAACATATTTTTGGCATAACTTTATGACAAAAAACATTTTTTTTAGGGTTACTTCGTCTGGTAAGTCTTGAACTAACCCATCATCACCTCTGAATACTCGATCGTAGCACGACCGCCATACTGATTTCATTTATTATTCTTTGAAAAACCAATTTGGATTATACATTTATTAACTTAAATACCTTGTTGATAGAATTACAGCTCCTATTTCTATACCTCCAGCAGTGTTTCAATCTGTCTGTTCATATTTAACCCATCACTTTAAGTAAGTAAACCAGCCATAATTACATCGTCCCAGTGTCTATTCGACCCTTTTTCTTAATAAACAATCTGTGCAACTGGTGGAGTCAGTGCGGGTATTTCCGCGCTATACTTAGCCACTGTACAATACTCATCTCAATAAAGATTATCAAATACAAAAACAGAAACGTCTTACCATATAGCTGCTAATAAATACTTAAGATAGAGTCAGTGTATGCCTTCTGCACTATACTCAACCACTATACTTGACACATCAACTAAATGGATTAGTAGTTTTATAGAACAAAAAGACAAAATGTTGACTTTATACCTCATTCTAGTTTTACATGTAGTGACAAGAAACAATAAAGAAACAACAAAATCTGAAAAACATCAAAACATGCTGAACAACGTAATCAATAGTAAAATGAACAGCTCCGGCAGAAGACCAATATCACTACCAATACAAAGTAAGAGAAAAACAAACATTCTGCTTCTAGCTCTGGTTCTGGCAGGGGACATAGAACTTAACTCAGGACCATGCAACAGACCAACCACATACCCATGTGGGTTATGCGAGATACCTGTTACATGGGATTGCCAAGGGGTCTGCTGTGACGGATGTGACATATGGCACCATAAATCTTGCATTGAACTATGTACACAAGACTATGAATTATTAGAAAGATCAAATATCCAGTGGCTATGCTGCAAATGTGACAGTATAAATGTTTCAACTTTCACCTTTAGAAGCTATGAAATAGAACACTCAAATATATTCGAGCCGTTAAAAGACATAGACTCAACAATGGACTCCAACCTAAAGACTAGTAGTCCAAAACATAAAAATTCAGTAAAAAACAATCCAGAAGTAAGTATCAACTCGACCAAGTCACATCCAAACAGCAACCTATATGAAGCCCCAGCCAAGAAAAACCTCAGAATTATGACAATAAACTGCCGTAGCATCAAGGACAAAAAACAAGAATTTGAAACAGCTGTGCACTACCTTAAACCTGACATCATATGTGCAACTGAATCATGGCTAAAAGGAGTAAAACCTGGTGAAAATCCTACCCCTGACGCAATTAAGTCAAGCAAGATTTTCCCTACAAACTACAATGTATACAGAAATGACAGAGGAACCCTAGGAGGGGGAGTATTCATATTAGTAGAAAAATCAATAACATCAGTAGAACAGACCTCCCTCATCACAGCCTGTGAAATTGAATGGGTTAAAATAAAAACAAAAAACAACAAAGACCTCCTAGTGGGATCATTCTACATGCCACATCGAGAACAAAAACACTTGGAAGAATTAAAAAAATCCTTGGAAATAGCAGATACCAATAAGAACTCAAACATCATACTAACAGGGGACTTTAATTGTCCCAACATACAGTGGGAGAACTCAACAGCAACTGGACCAGAAAGAGAAATACAACAAGGGCTAGTAGACTTGATGAATTCTAACAATTTAACCCAAATCCACAACAAACCTACAAGAGAAAACAACTTATTATTTTCCCAAAAAAAAAACAGACCAACATAATAATATTTTAAAAAAAAAAGGGAATAAATAAAAAAGGAAAAAAAATAGAAAATCAAAAAAATGAAGACAAAAATATTCAAAAACTATGGAACACTTTTAAAGACTCCTTGCAAGTAACCATGGACAAAAACATACCAAAAAAGAAATAAGATCTGGAAACAACATCCCCAAAAAAAAGAATGTAAGAGAGAACTAAGAAGATCTGAATGGAACTATATAAATACAAACATCTTAGAAGGACTAAAAGACAAAAACACAAAACCTTTCTGGAAGTATGTCAAATCTAAAAGACAAGAATCAACCGGAATAGCCCCACTCAAAAGAATCCTACAGTGCTCAATAGACACAGGAGAATTACCAAAAGACTGGAGAGATGCAAACATCTCAAGCATCTTCAAAAAAGGCAACAAACACCTGCCAGAAAACTACAGACCTGTCTCACTAACCTCAGTCATATGCAAAACTCTTGAACATATTATTTGTAGACACATACTTAACCACCTGGAAGAAAACAAAATACTGACAAACTTAAATCATGGATTTAGGTCTGGGTACTCCTGCGAAACACAACTGATCACAACTTTAAATGACTTCCTACTAGATCACAACAAAGGTCAACAAATAGATATTGCCATATTAGACTTTTCAAAAGCCTTCAACAGTACCAAAACCTACACAAACTTATTAAGGGAAGTCTTCACACTTGGTTAACAAATTTCGTAACAAATAGAACAATGAAAACAATAGTAGAAGGCGAAAAATCAAGTGAAACAACAGTAGACTCAGGAGTACCCCAAGGCACAGTACTAGGGCCAATCCTATTCTTGTGCCACATAAATGACCTGCCAGAATGTGTAAAATCCTCCGTCAGACTATTTGCAGATGACTGCCTACTATATAGAATGATAAAGTCAGAACAAGATCACCTCCAATTACAACAGGAACTAAATAGCCTAGAAACATGGGCAACAAACTGGGGCATGAAATTCAACGCGAAAAAATGCTATATCATGTCAATCAACAAAAAAACCAATAGATTTTATCAACTGAATAACCACATAATGCAGGAAGTACAAAATAATCCCTATCTTGGACTACAAATCTCAAATGACTTAAAATGGAATATACATATCAACAGGGTATGCAAAAAGGCAAATTCAACTTTAGGCTTTTTAAGAAGGAATCTCAGAAATGTACCACAGACCTGTAGAAAAACAGCCTACATTACACTAGTAAGATCAATAATGGAATATGGGGCTACCATCTGGAACCCCGATCAGAAAGACAACATAGACAAACTAGAAAGAATCCAAAACAGGGCAGTAAGATTCATAAAAAGAGATTATACAAGCAGAACACCAGGGACAATATCAAAAATGAAACAAGAACTTGAACTAGAAACTTTACAAGACAGACGCCTAAGCCTCAGATTAATATTAATGTACAAGGTGGTTAAGGGGTTAGTTTCAGCACTGCCAACATCAGATTTTGTGAAATTCACCAGACCTAAAAGGACAATAAAAACAAAAAAATTTAATGGCTGCGAAACATCAAATATATTAGAAAAACGCATTTGCAAAAATTCAAAGGGTCTGGAAATACCATCATCAAACTCTAAACAATATGAAAATTCATTCTTTGTGGACACTGTGATTCACTGGAATCATCTCCCTGATAATATAGTGCATGCTGGCTCTGTTGAGGCATTCAAAAATGCCTTAAAGAGCCACCGCCAATAGTGCGGAGCTCTTCTTCCGTTGTGTAAAACCCAGTATATTGGGATCTACAACGTATTTGTTTTAGATTCAGATTCAGATTCATGGCGATGTTACGTACGCAAATTGCCGATTTTGTTAAGAAAATATTTTAATGTAGAGATGCATTGTTTTGTGGATAAAAGCTAAAAAGACACACTGTAGGTAATTTGGAGAGTACTTTTAGTATTTTGCAAAATACATTGTAGATTCACAACTTTCTCTGACCATGTAAATAAATTTAATAACCAAAAAAGCTTTGCATTTCTAAATGTCATCAGTTTTCGCGGATTTACTTTCTCTTTTGACAACTTGTAAATAAAAGGAATCTGAAACGATATTAAAGAATTTTCGAAATATTTTGTTACAGATTGTTATTTAAAAGTTTAATCATGTTATGTAAAAGTTAAATCAACCATTTTAACGAACTGCTTTCACTTTCTTCCCATACAAAAAGCACTGTGTCTTTCAAACTATCATGATAAATTCAACAGGCGAATGATCCTGAATTCCGCAAGATGCAAAGTCATTAGAAAAAGAAAAAAAATCTATACAGCTCAATGAATATATGATGGCATCCTAGGCTACTTACAACATATGTGTTCTGACCATCGTAGAATACTGGCGATAAGGACTGTGGCAGAGGTGACTGTGACATGGACTGCATTGATGTGGCTGGGGAAAGGGCCTGCTGTGGTGTTGCTGGAGGCATGGACTGTGGTGAAGTGCTCTGCGTCAGGGTCTGATGTGTTGTGGCTGGAGACATGGACTGTGGTGAAGTGCTCTGCGTCAGGGTCTGATGTGGTGTGGCTGGAGACATAGACTGTGGTGAAGTGCTCTGTGTCAGGGTCTGATGTGGTGTGGCTGGAGGCATAGACTGTGGTGAAGTGCTCTGCGTCAGGGTCTGATGTGTTGTGGCTGGAGGCATAGACTGTGGTGAAGTGCTCTGTGTCAGGGTCTGATGTGGTGTGGCTGGAGACATAGACTGTGGTGAAGTGCTCTGCGTCAGGGTCTGATGTGGTGTGTCCAATGATGCGGGGGTGAGGTATTGTGACGTGCTGAGTGATGTGTGGCCAGCGACAAGGGCTGCGTGAAGTGCCTGTAGAGAGGGGCTGTGGCGTCATGTGAGGTAGAGGCTGTGGTGACATCTGTGGCAACTGTGTTTTGGACTGTGGCAGGTTCTCTTGTGATGAAGATGTTGCCTGAGAGGACCTCCTCTTTTGAAGAATCTTAAGGGCCTGTTCAACTAAAATTAAAACAAAAACATGAATATAACATTAACCAGTCAATGATGGATGGTTACAGACTCATCTTATCCCAAAATATGTGGTATGAGAATAGTACAATTTATCTGAAAACTACATTTTTTTTAAATTTTACTTTCATTCAATCAGTTCTGGAAAATAACTTGATGTTGTGAATTGAAAATTTGGTATGTATGGCCCTGACAATAGACTTCGGATCTGCTGATAGTCATCTGTCACAATGGGTAGAAACAAATTGAAACTGTAAGCTGACAAAATTTCAAGGGTTTATAAACATTGTGAATACATCTAATCAGCCTTTGCAAGATAATGGAACCCCCATCCTAGCACTTGGTGTGACGGATGGGGGCCATTATTGGAATGGGGCCGGAGGCCGAAAATATATATTCAATTGGCATGTTATTCCAACTTACCACGACTGTATCGCCCTTTAAAGTTAAAAACAACACTACATCACGTGACATATCTCCATAAAACCACCCGAAACTGCACGGGTAAACTCATAGCTTTAAAGAAATTATGTTGACACTAAAATCATATTCATGTGCGGGGGGGGCTAGTAACAGGGAGGGAAAATATATATATTTTCGGCCTCCGGCCCCATTCCAATAATGGCTCCCATCCGTCACACCAAGTGCTAGGATGGGGGTTCCATTATTTTCATAAGGCCTTCGACCTCTAATATATATTCAATTGGCATCTTTAAAGAGAGTCAACATAATAAACAAAACATAAATGTGCTTTATATTAAATATTTCAAAATAGTTGCACATCTAATAAAATATCATCAAAATACATATTCTTATCATCCACTGATAACAAAATCTTCAAACTATATAAAAAAATACATGTAATATAACTCACTTAATATAGTACATGTAACACAAAAAGCAACCATTGCTCTCCAAAACAAAGAATTGTTTCTTGGATGAAAATAACAAAAACTTCTGAGAAGCATCATGCTTCACACAAATAACAAATCTTAATTTGTAGTATTTAGTACAGATCTACTAAAGTCTGATGTCATACATTCAACCTCCCTTAAATAAAACTTCTCAAAATTCTTAGCAGAGGACCAATTTGCAGTTTTCAAAATGTCTCTGATAGAACAACCAGCCTTAAAGGCAGCTGATGTCGAAGCACTTCTAAAAGAGTGTGCTTTGAACGTGTCTATATCTATACCTGCTAACTGCAGTACACACTTAAGCCATCTAGCAATAGTAGAACTAGACACAGCTTTATAAGTTGCAAATGACATAAACAATTGTTGGTCCTTCCTTACAGATGAAGTAGATCTTATATAATAATCAAGGGTCCTAACTGGACAAATGTCTTTATTTGTATATTTTTTGATTTCTAAATAAAACTGAACACCTGGCTTTGAAGACTTCAATTTATCTCCACAACAAAAAACATCACTATCTGTATGTCTACTCAGTGAGTCCAAAGACAAAGCCACTAAAGTCTGTGCTCTAGCAGCAGTTGACAATGCTAGCAGTGCAACCAACTTAAAAGTTAAATGCTTCAGTGAAAGTGAATTTAATGGAGTCCATTTTCTCAACATATTGAGTACAACAGAAACATCCCACGTAAAATTATATCTCGGGACTGGTGGTTTAAAATTAAACATCCCCTTCATGAAACGTGAAATCATCACCAAATTTATATTCAAAGAATTATTCACAAGTTTCAAAGTTTCCAGTATAGACACTTTATGTGTGTTTATACAACATTACTGTATGTTCTATTTAAACATCTTAAATAATTAAAAAAACAAACTATTTCCACTTCAGTTGGTTTAAACATATTGCAGTTCCTGAGACAACACCACATACAGTTGAACCTGCTTACAAAGGCCACCCAAGGGAAATTACAATTTTGGCCTTTGTTAGCAGGTGGCCTTTGTAGCAGGTGTCATGTTTTGTCTGATGTTCGTGACTGTACATATATGTATGTGGTCATCTCTCTCTCTTTCTCTCTCTCTCTCTCTCTCTCTCTAAGTTCCAATTATGTGCAGAAAGTTATTTATAGGAGGATATACATATTTTAAATAACAAATGTGAAAACATAATAATGTTTAATAATTTATTTCATAAATGAATAACATTTTGAACAACAAACATGTATTCCAATGCAAACAACAAACATTTATTTAAATACACAATGTACACTGTACATGTAGCACATACATTTCATACTCCAGTTCTCTTGTTCATGTAAATAGCACATGTATCAATAAAGAGCACATCTAAAAGGTGTCCATATGTCACTACTAAAAAGACATTTTTTGACTTACTATTAAGAGTTAATGAGTCTGTAAAACTGTTTTATTCTTGTTTTGTTTTGTGCTAACTGTCACTCAACTGTGTGCTAACATTCACTTGAAAAAGTCCCTGTGGTTAAGATCGGCGGCGAATTTCCTTGCTTTTTCCTGATTGAGAGGTCCAGATACCGGAACCAAGCGAGAAGTAGCGTCCAAAAACCACTTGTACACAGGTCTGTTCAACTCCGAATACTCAGTCTCATGTTTAGTCCGCTTAGAGTTCACATCACCATTCGATTCAAATTCCTCAAGAACCTCACGTTTTCTTTTCAATACATTTTGCACTTGAGTTTTTCCAACACCTAATTCCTGTGCAACTACTCGAGAACTCTTGCCACTCTCTAACAGTTTAATGCACTTAATCCGCTCATCTAAAGTCAGAAATTTCCGTTTTGAAGTCATTATGACATGTAATACACGATGTGAACACATGTAAGAGTAGCACTGAAATGATCATTCCCGGTCAAAATCATTAATTGGTAATCTCAATTTTGTAAAACAAACTGTCAAAAACACAAAACAAAACAAACCAAAAAATTATTTATAATAAATAACAAGACCGCATCTTAAACACGCTTGAAGCACCGCACTTTACACTCAATCATTGTTATCATTTTCCCGGATTAAAAATGAGGAAGACATCTTGCTAATCAATGCCAATTAAGGTCATCCACACCTGACAAACACCACCTGTACGAACAGTAATGGTCACTATGGAAACCATCCTCGCCACCCTCGATGATTACAGTATTGTCTCAAATCTATTGTTCGGCTCTCACCTAACGGTGTTAGCCGTTACGCAACTTCCTGATGGGGCGCGTCAGTGGCACGTGGCCGTTTGTTCCAGTGTGGGGTACCAAATGGGGTCAAATATGGTGGCCGTTGGTCGTAGTAAGCAGTTGGTCACTGATAGCAGGTGTAATATAGAACGAAATTGGTCGGGGGAATTTGAAGTGGCTGTTGTTAGCAGTTGGTCGCTGCTAGCAGGTGGCCGTTGGACCAGGTTCGACTGTAGACCATCTCTTCCAGGCTGTGTCATACTGCTTCCTGGTACCAGGGCGCCAGCTGTTGACGAGCGTAGTAACTGCTCCTTCTGAAAGGCCTCGCTCCTTGAGGTGATTCCGGATACAACCACACCAATCAGACACAGATTTTTCCCCATAGGATGTAGCTGGTTGTTGTGTGGAAGAATGACGACGTCTTTGTGTCGAGGTAGCCTGACAGGGCATGAAATAAGACATTGTAATAAGAGAGGAAACCAGGTTTGTTTTGTCCAAAAGGGACACACAAGCAAAGCCTCTTCAACTTGATCCTCAATAATTTTATTAAGAATCTTTCCCATCAGCTTAAAAGGTGGAAAGATATATGGTTTAAATTGACCCCAATTTAATGAGAATGCATCTACATGAGCAGCATTTGGATCTGGAATCCAGGATACATACTTATCTAATTGTGCATTTAGCCTTGATGCAAATAGATCAATATCAGGAGACAAAACCTGATGTGTAAGTCTTGTAAATATCTCTCTTTTTAGCATCCACTCTGTGGAGTCTGAAAAATTTCTAGAGAAAAAATCAGCAGTTGTATTTTCTTTTCCTGATAAATGGGAGGCGGAAATTACAATATTTCTCTTCAAACACCATTCCCAAATTTCTTTAGCTAAAGTATCTAACTTGTCAGAGGTCATGCCACCAATGTTATGTAAGAAACTGCTGTAGTATTATCAGATTTAATCCCTATGTGAACATCAGTATCGTTTGAATACCATGACTGCAATGCAAAGGATATTGCTAACAACTCAAGATAATTAATATGACTGGAAGATTCTGTTTGGAACCATCTCCCTCCAATAGACTGATTTTTCTCTTCACAAAAAGCTCCCCACCCTTCTAAAGAGGAGTCTGTTTGGATCCACCTATTAATTGGATTAATTGGATTCTGTCTTATCTTTTTGCCATTTCTTGACACAGTATTATTTTTCCACCACTCAAGTTCTATCTTAGCTTCTTCAGTCAATTCTATAATAAGAGTTACTAAGCTGCAAACCCTTTACTTTTAAATGCTCAAGAATTCGATAATGCATAGGAGCTTCAAACACAGCATGAAAGGCGTTAATTGTGAGTCCAATAAATGAAGCCAATTCTCTTAAAGAACAAGACTGTTTCTTCAAGTATTTTATCTACCTTATCTGATGGTAAAAATACCATAAACAAAACTGAGTCTATAATGTACCCAAAATTTTTTATTCTTTGTGTTGGCACAAGCATAGATTTCTCATTGTTTATCACAAAACCAAGTTTTTGTAACTTATCATGCATAAATAAAGCATTTGCTGCACATATCTCTCTCTGTGAGTTCATATTTAAGTAGTCGTCTATATAATATGAACATCTTATGCCATTTTGTCTGAAAAAAGCATAGACAGGTTTCAAAACCTTTGTAAACACACGAGGTGCACTTGCCAAACCAAAAGGTAAACAAACAAATGTATACAACTCTGTTTTCCACATAAATTTCAGAAACCTTTGACATGAAGGGTGAATAGGTATTGAAAAATAGGCAGATTTTAAATGCAGGGAAGTAAAGAAATCATTTTTCAGAATCAACTCTAAAACAAATGGAAACGTTTCCATTTTAAAATGTTCATAATGAACAAATTTATTAAGCTCCCTCAGGTTTATTACAGGTCGAACCTTACCATTTGGTTTCGGTACAATAAATAAATTTGAGACAAACTGATGCTTTTCAAAATCTGAATGGATAATTGCACCATCATCTAGCATTTGCTTAACTTCTGCATCTATGATTTTTATGTCTTTTGGAGAGAAAGTTATTTCTTTTGGTAATTTCTCTTGATGTGGAAATGAATCAAAATCAATTTAATATCCTGAAACAGTGTCAAGGACCCATTTATCTTTAGTTAACGTCGGTTTTCTAATTGCGGCACTTGTCTGTGGCAAATTGTGTCGGTAACCAAATTGGCCGTAGCCCTGTTGCTGGGAGTACCAAACGGATTCGAGTAAGCATACGGATGAGCTCTGCTCTGACTCTCCCTCTGCCTCTAGCTAGACTAGCCTGAGTCTTATTTGATATTGAAGCATAGCCTCTACCTCTACTGTACCGATTGTATGTGTATGTATTAAACTTCCTAACCTTTACAACAGTGTCACACTTTTTAATTTCTTTCCCTAAATCATCTCCAAATAGAAATGTTGTAATTGGAGTATTGAGGTTACAAAGGCCAAAATATTTTGGTTTTAGGTAGGGTCTCATAAGATAATGCCTTTTCAGGCTGAGATGATACTGCACCTGACCTAGAACATTCAAGGAATCTGTCAGGCAAGACTTTATCTCACGTGTTTTAGCAGCCTGTTCTTTTAACAATTTGCAAAGCTGCATAATAGGCAACATCCCAGATGTAACCAAATTTTGTATGTCTCTAAGACCACGGTCTGTTGACTGAACTTTTTTGAATTTGACAAGTTCCCCCCAAACTTCATTGTTTACACGCGGGGCACACATAGATTCACAATTAGATGGTACTTGATATTTGCTTACAATTTCATTTATCTGACAAGGCTTTGTACACGAAAAGGTTATAAGTTCTGCCAAATTGTTACTTATTGGCTGTCCCCTGTCTGGGGCTTTCAATTTGGGAAGCTCCCAAAAAACATCTTTTTCCTCAAAAGGAGAACTACCATCTACACTATTTTCAAATAGACATTTCTCAAATTCGGCAGTTATTTTCCTAGCTGTAAAATTCTGCTCACCGGGAAAATTCTCATTTAAATTATTGGCGACATCATCATAATTCTCGTACTGCAAATCGACGTTACCGTCAACCCCATGATCATTATCAACAGAAACTGTAATGTTTGGTCTATTTTCTAGCGATTCAGAGCAAACGGGATCAGCGATCCCCAAAAGTTCCCTTAGTGCTTGAACATCGTTCACAGAAAACTTGCTTATATCAAAGCCCATACCTTGTTTTTTCTCTTTTTAGCTCACCTGAGCACGTGTGCTCAGGATGAGCTTTTAGGATCATGAATGTCCGTCCGTCCGTCGTCCACAATTTGTTCGTTTGCACTCTAGCATCTTCATTTTATGAGCAATTATCTTCAAACTTTAAAACAATGTTTATAACCATAAAATCTCGGCCAAGTTCGATTATGGCTGATATCGGAACATTAGGTCAGGAGTTATGCCCCTTTTAAAATTCAAAAAATGCCATATTTCAAGTTGTTTACACTCTAGCATCTTCATCTTTTGAGCAATCCTCTTCAAACTTTATGACATTGTTAATGACCATAATGTCTCGATTGAGTTCATTGTGGCTGAGATTCATATTAGGTCAGGAGTTATGCCCCTTTTAATATCAAAAAATGCCATATTTCACTTTGTTTACACTCTAGCATCTTCATCTTTTGAGCAATCATCTTCAAACTTTATGGCAATGCTTATGACCATAATGTCTCGATTGAGTTTGATTATGACTGAGATCAGTTGATTAGGTCAGGAGTTAAGCCCCTTTTAATATAAAAAAAGCCATATTTCACGTTGTTTACACTCTAGCATCTTCCTTTTTTTAGCAATCATCTTCAAACTTTGACATTGTTAATGACCATAATGTCTCGATTGAGTTCAATTGTGGCTGAGATGGGTCATTTAGGTCAGGAGTTATGCCCCTTTTATTACAAAAAATGCAAGATTTCACTTTGTTTATTCTCTACCAACTTCATTTTTTTAACAATCATTTTTAAACTTTGAGACAATGTTTATGCCCATAATCTCACAATCGGGTTCAATTATAACTGATATTGACTAGTAAATTTAGGAGTTATGCCCATTTCACCATAAAAAAAAGAGCAGATTTCACTTTTACACTCAAGTATCTTTATTTCTTAAGCAATCATCTTTCTCAGGTGAGCGACCAAGGGCCATCTTGGCCCTCTTGTTTCATTTTCGGGGCATTTGTTTTCTTCCCGCTGGAAGTTGAGTTTGGGCCTGATAATTTTTTACCGGAAGTGGTCTTTGTATTAACTTCGTCCACTACTTTCAGTTTAACGACTTTTTCTACCACGCTGGGTAGTTTTTTACTGAGATCATCGTCTCCGCTAAACCCAGAAAATTCACCGCTACTACTCTAGCCGGACAAAACATCTACAGTCGACATTGTATTAAGAGACCGCTCAAGGGACTGCCAAAAAGTGGTCGCTTAATGAAATGGTCTCTTAATAGATTTTGTTTGGAAATCCAGGCAAATAAGTCATAAATATACAAACTGTAAGCTAAATTGTATCATAACGTTAGATTATATTACAACATAAATACGATGTAAACTACACAATGTTTTGTTATTTTATACCAATAAACATCATCATGTTTATTTTTGTCATATCTTACGATTTTTTAGCTGTTATGTTGGAATTATACCTTGGATCATTGGCTGAGGTTTGCATTTGGTATTCGGTGGAAAAACACAACATTTGACATCGAATTCATGTATTGATTCGGACAATTTCAAGAAAAATATTATTTAGCAATGAGCTTTCTTTATGTCTCTGTCTAACATAAATCCAGAAACCCCCGATAAATTTATTTCAACCTTGCGCCCTCGTCGAGTATCATAAAACGCAAAGTATATACTTAAAGTTACGAATTATTGATGGTACGCATTGCATCCGGAAGTATTAATTTACCTTATTCCCAAATTTTCTTTTACCAAAATCCGAAGCATTCGGCATTTGGAGGGATGTTTTGTTATGCATAGTAACTTTTGAAACGGGAACCAGGAACTATATTTAGAATTTAGTTGCACATGGTGCAGTCATGCGTGGTCAAAACAAATTGGTTTCAGGTGAGCACTTATGATCGGGATAATTGTTTGTTTGTTCGGATGTGTTAAAGATGAATATGTACACATGCTCGAGCGTACACGATAATTAGCAACGGAATCAAACACGATCGCTCAATAAAGTTGATTTTGTGCATAATCTTACGTGCTTGGACTTGGTTTATGTGGTCGCTGGTCGCATAATAAAAAAGTCGCTTAATGGGATAAATTGATATAGTAAAAACGTTCGGGCGGGATTTATAACGGTCGTTTAATAAAAAAGTCATTTAATACAGGTGGTCGCATGTACGATGTTGACTGTATTTCATTATCAGAGGCGGCCATAATAGCAAAATGCAAACAATAATCAAACAATATAGACAGCTCGTCTAGAAAGCCAGCAAAAGCGCAACAACGTTACTGCAACAAAAAGTAAAATATAAAGCATAAACGCCTCAATAAATAGAAAGCAAACGTCCTAACATCGTTA
>CM037785.1:17339769-17386827 GCA_021229015.1 Solen grandis | reverse complement strand
AACCTGCAGGACGAGTAGCATAACATGCAGGACAAGTAGAATTTAGTGGCCACTCAACCTGCAGGACGAGTAGCATAACATGCAGGACAAGTAGAATTTAGTGGCCACTCAACCTGCAGGACGAGTAGCATAACATGCAGGACAAGTAGAATTTAGTGGTCACTCAACCTGCAGGACGAGTAGCATAACATGCAGTCCAAGTAGAATTTAGTGGCCACTCAACCTGCAGGACGAGTAGCATAACATGCAGGACAAGTAGAATTTAGTGGCCACTCAACCTGCAGGACGAGTAGCATAACATGCGGACAAGTAGAATTTAGTGGCCACTCAACCTGCAGGACGAGTGGTTCTAAAAATTATTTTTAGATCCCTGGATAGTGATTAGCCATTGAAATGGATTAGGGGGCCTCAAGGGAGGTAATCAAGTAGTTTTCCAAAAATGGCCCTTTATCAACATTGTCCAAACTTTGGGTATGGACATTTAGAGGGCCATTCCAGTTGTTAGCCGTTGGTTTATAAGGGGCCCAATGGGGCCCTTTAATTTGGACAAATGGCCCATTATAAATGGCCCTTTGGCAGATGGCCCTTAACTCTAAAATTATATCCGGCCATTTGTCCAAATTAAGGGGTCACATAGGGCCCCTTAAGTATTTGGTTAAACAAAGGAAAGCTTTATTTATAAGAGCATGTCTCTCCAGTAACAGAGTAACTAAAACTAAGATTTTAATGAGTTAAAGGTAACAGATATGTATTTTCGTGTATGACAGTCAGTCATGTTTGACTGCCAAGCATAAACATTTGTGATCTGCAGAATCTGCAACAAACATCCTGTGGGAGTTTTGGTAGAAAGCTCAAGCTATTTCTACAGTTTCTTGGAAGTTTGTACTCAGACCTACTATCACAAATACATCTAACAGCCTTGGGGAAGAAATGATTATTCATCTGTTATACATGCTAACTCTTGTCCATTGGGCTTAGATTCTGATGAAAAGATCAGATTAATTTCTAGGTTCATAATGGTTGCTAATGTTATGTCTTTAGGGCAAAATGTTTTAATCATTGACAAAAATTGACTGACATTTTGTTCATGTAACCATAGTTATTGCTTAGCCTTAAGTCTCAAATATTTTGACTGCAGTATTTTTCTTCATCAAGTTTATATTTGAACATGAGCTAGGTGTAAAAGGAGAGAAGGCTTGTTCAGATTGATAGTTTAAATACAATGTAATTCCTACCAACATCAATATGCTTGCATGTATATTATTATGCACTGAGATCTTTCAGTTTTGTGATTAAATGTTACACTTATCACGTGACATTTAAGGCAGAGGAACTCTAACGGGCTCGGCAAATTATGGCCAATGTCAGTAAAGACTAACAAACTCTTGATATTTTTGCCTTAACTCACTATGATTTAGAATATGATTTATATGCCCCTAAAAAGAGGCATGTAGTAATCACAATGTCTGAAGTAACCTGGTAGAAATGTTCACCACATTGGGACGATGTGTTGCAATTAACACCTGGATTCGTATTTCAAGGGTCATGGATTTTGAAATAATTTGGCACAAATATTCTCCTAGAGAAGACAATGTGTCGTGTGCAAGATCTAAGTCTGAATCTCAAAGGTCAAGGTCACAGTCTTGGGTCAAAAGTAAAGAAAAGGGGATCATTTTGTTGTGTTTGGGCTGTAACTCCATCATGCATTGGTGGATTTTGAAATAACTTGCAGCATGTCCACTGCCTTTCAATAATTGGGGTACATGTACCCACTGGTTTGAAAAAATTGGGGTACAGACAAAAAAATTAGGGTACAAAATATACTTTACATAAACTTTTATTTATTTCACATATGTATGATCTATTGATGTTACAAAAGTTATTTTTGTAATAATTAAAGTATCATTTGCAGAAGGCTTCTTAAATTATGATTGTTTCAGAAAAAGTTAAACTTTACATAGAATACCATTAGAAAATATTTTTGTCTTTAAATGTTATGCTATTATCTTTTTTATTTTGATGAATTACATGATTCTCGTTTTCTTGATTCACGACCATCCTTCTTAACATCAGAGGATTTTGCCGACAAATCAACCGCTCCCTCTGGTAGAGATTCTGCAATAGAAATTGGATAATTTTAACAATATAATGAAATTATTGGAAAGAACACGTTATTTATTTTCAAAAGCGTTGTACCGTTACTTATTTGTCTTAAATACATTAGTAATAATTCAAACAACGTCGAACGTAAACATAAAACAACTAAGAAATTCCGTATCCGAACATTAGCAATATCCGAATTCCATGTCATTTACATAGACGCGGAAAACCGTCTTTTTTACAATTCATAATGTTTCCAACAAGATGAATTAACCTGGATGTAACGTAGGTATTTAGTTTGTTGTTTTGGTCTGTTTGAATTCAGCTTACTTTCTTCTGATTTGAAAAAATCAAGGATAGATTCCTTTCTTTTGGGCTGTTCAGACGACATATCGTACGGGTTTTGCGTACGTTTTCGGTTCAATTACCATGATGCGTGAGCCGTCCAAAAAGTGTCAAGCGTTAGTTTATCGACAAAATCTGGCAGATTTGTAATGAAAACTCGTTTTATCAGCAATGTCTGTAGCCTTAAAATGCCATGGCCACAATTAGTCAAAAAGAGAAGATGGTCCTGTCATACACATGACCCAGGTTTTAATGTCGACGAGTTCCTTTTGGGGCATTTGTCAAAGTGACTGTGACAGGTCTTGTTAAAGGAATACGCTCGGCTGAAATGAAAATTTAACCATCAACAAACCTTTTAGTGTAGATCACTTTGACATGACTTTCATTTTTATACACGCTATATTTGTGAAGATACAGCTGTTTAAAGTTTGTGATTTCGATCGGCTATGGCCGCCGCCATCTTTGTTCATGTTTACCTTTCTGTGACGTCACAAATACCCATTGAACCATATCCCGATCGATGAGTGCGATTAATAGGGGTTGTGATAAAAGCATTAAAGGAATACGCTCGGCTGATTACAACTAGGTTTCAATTGAAAGATATTGATGTAAATAAACCAATTAAATTTCTCATTTCATTGAATCAATCGTAATAAGAAAGAAATTGTAAGTTAAAAACGTCTATTTAAACCAATTTGCTCCGCGATATTTTTTATTTCTATAATACATCTTTGTCATTTTTACCGTGAAATGCTTGCAACTGCGGTTATTGAAAAGTTGTGTGGTGTAAAACTGATTGGATAAGAAATCACTGGCAAGCCTTTGTAACAGAATAAGCGTCATATAAAATCGCACCTCAGGGCCATAAAACACGGCCATAAAACGAAGCGTGCGACCGAGTCACCATGTTAACAGACAATTGATGTGCACGTTTTACTGAAACGGACATGTAGAGTATAATCATCACCACAAACATACTAAATGCATTATATAAATATGAAAGAAAAGTGTTGAATCCACGTTTTATATTATAATAATCTATATTATGATATTTTACGGAAAAAGTCTGTTTAAATAAATATATATAAGTATCGTATCGCAATGAGCTCATGTTATTGTGATATACAGAAAGTAGCATAATTTACATTATTTTGCTAAATTGCGAGCAATTAGGTGTGTTAATCATAATTACAACACGGTGTCCCTTTGATTCGTCTCTATAGTATTTCACCGTCATTGCAATTAGATTTCTACTTACATGATACCGCCCCTTTTATATATTTATATGTTTGATTAAAAAACTGTTTAAAAATTGTAATGATTTGCGCAATTAAAATAGCGATGTTTGTGAGAATGTGCATAAATGATTGCGTGACAAGGGGTATTGACTTTAGTTATGGTTCGATCACTATAGCAGGAAGTTTGATAAAGTTTTTGAGATATTTCTTAAAATGGAGTGTATAGTTCCTTACGACCTTGAGCCCGAATATACTGAGGAAGAGCTGCAACTGCTTCAAGACAATGACGTACGGGAGGAGGAATATTTATGTGCTGAGGACTTTTGTCTGTGTGATAACTGTGTTATGATGCCATCCAATATGGAAAATGTATGTTGCAAATCGAGTGACTTGGTTGTTGGAAATTTAGATGAACTTACGTGCATTACGAACCATACGGACTTTCACACCTTAGTTCTGAATGATTCTGTTTTAGAAGTTGCATTCATTACCATTCTGGCATACAAAGGTCATAGGACGAGGGCTCCAGACTCTCTCACTCACGAGTAAGAAAACAATAAAATGATCATAGTTTAATCTTTTAATAATATATTTTCATCATATTCAAATAATAAACATTTTTCAAACAATTTCTCCACAACACACGTAATTCCCTTCTATATTTCAATGTATGTACGCAACCGGAAGTGTGTCTGTGACGTCACGATTGTTGAAAAAAAGTCTCGCGAGACCACGAGACGTAAACAATGTCTGCGCCCATGTCTCGTAGCAAATTGGTGTAAATAGACGTCTTTAACTTACAATATCTTTCTTATTACGATTGATTCAATGAAATGAGTAATTAAATTGGTTTATTTACATCAATATCTTTCAATCAAAACCTAGTTGTTATCAGCCGAGTGTATTCCTGTATTCCTTTAATGAGGAAGTTTCATTTATGGTACATTTCAGTATTGTTAATCAAAATGAAATGTAACTATTTTAATTGATATTCATCTATTTAAATGCAAAAATATAGTTGCTTTACAAAATAAAGAGAAGAAATACACCTGCCTGTCTTCTGGTAATTTTTGGAATTCCCTAGATCCATCAAAATGCAGTAATTAAGGGGTATTTTAAATAGTACTAAAAAGAATAGCTTATTAAAAAAATCAAAGGGAATGTTAATCAACCATAACTACAGGAACTTGTGTATTGGAAATTCATGTAAAGTGGATATGTGTAACAGTGACTCTCATGCCCACGAGATCTGTGATCGTGGGCATATTGTTTTTGCCCTGTCTGTTTGTTGGTTTGTTTGTCAGCAACTTTAATATTGCCATTACTTTTAAAACTATTCAAGGTATTGACTTGAAACTTCATATATAAATAGAATGTGACTCAAAGTGCATCGACTAAGAACCACAGCTCTATCTGGCCCAGGTTTGGAACTATCTCGCCTTTTAATTTTTTTTAATTTTTTGTCGGGGAGCATAACTCCTTAACTATTCAAGATATTGACTTGAAACTCAAAATATAAATAGATGGTCTGATTTGAAAGTGCAGTAACCAAGAACCGTAACTCAGCATGGACCAGTTTTTAAATTATCTACCTTTATTTAACAATGAATTTCTGTCCAGAGAATAACTTATTTACAATATACTTGAAAACTATATAAGGAATTAGCTTGAAACTTTATATATTTGAATGGAAAGCAGGAATAGTGCAGCAACTGAGTCAGCCATAACTCTAACAAGTCTGGTTTTTGATAATCTCCCTTATATTTTTTATATTTTTTCTTGGGAGCAAATCTCAAAAACAAAAGACTGGAAGGACTTGAAACTTTAAATATAATATGATAACAAGTAGAAGCAATGCAGTAACCAAGAACCATAACTCTGCCGGGTCTGATTTTCTCCCTTTATTTTATATCAATTTTTGTCAAGAACATAGCTCTGGAATTATTCGAGGTATTGATTTAAAACTTAAAATATAGCAAAAGTGTAATGATTATCAAACAGAACTCTGTCGGGCTCTATATTTTTTTTTAAAAATTAGCTCCCTGATTTTTTTAATGAATTTTTGTCTTGAGTATTACTCTATTACTATATAGAGTAAAGCTACGTGTTTGATATACTTATTCTACTCTTGAATGGCTTTCAGTTGACATCAATTTTTTGACATCTGACCTGCTCAGATATGGTAATTGTGTTTTCAAACACATCTTGTTTCTACTAAGATCATACATACTGGGTCATATTTTTCAGTATAAAACTCTTTTGATAACTTTTATTGAAGGTTTAGACTTTTGATTCTTAAAAACCAGTAACAATTTAGTTAAAAATAAAATGCTTTATTAAAAAGAATTATTCTGTATTTAAATATTTGTATATGTAAAGTACAAAAGGGTGAATTTTGTCTTCAGGAAATTTCATGTATATATTTTGGGGTTTGTTTCCTTTGAAAAATATCTTTATTTGTTCATTATTTCACTGAACAATGATTTCACATCAAGCAGGTAATGAAAAAAAAAACACACCTTAATATGATAATTACAGCTTTCCGCAAAGCTGCAGAAAATGTATAGGGTTTGTTATGTTTTTATGCCCCCACCAAAAATGGGGGGCATATAGACTTTCCTTTGTCCATCTGTCCGTACGTCCATCTGTCCCGAAACTTTGTGACATGCATAACTCGGAAAGTATTTGTACTACAGACCTGAAACTTAATGGATATGTTATTCAGGACATGAACTTCTATCTGAAATTTTTGACTATAATTATGAAACTTCACAAATTTTAACTTGTGCACCTGGGTTAATTTTTATAGGATCACCATTGACATTGACAGAACTATGGGCCTTTGTTTAGGAAAAATACGGAATTTTAATTTTATAGAGCCCACAACTCCAAAAGTATGGACAGTTCCGCAATTTGCATGTAACTCCTCCCCCTATTGATAATTTGGCAGTTTCTATTCATACCTAGGTCAAGTATCACAAACAAAAAGCACATGTTCTTTTGTGTAAAGTAGGTCAGTAGTTCACCATGTGCTTCACAGTTACACTGGTTGGATAAGCCAGCTAATCTAAACATACTTTGTAGACAGGCTTTGATATGATGATGAAAAAGATTAAATGTTCTGTATCTTGTGCAGAGACTAAAGTATACCAACACTATGGCCATTGGAACTTCAAATTTGAAGACTGCAACACTGATCAGGCATTTAGAATCTTCAGATCATGATTCTGCTTTATCTAATAAACAGGAATGGGCTAATTTTGAGAAGTCTATCGCAAATGCTGACAGTAAAGAGTATGCCTCAATATCAGTTTGCCTCAATATCAGTTTGCATGAAATTTGTGTACTGTTTAGCAAAGGAAAGTATTCCACTTAAGGTATATACACGTTTAATGACTCTTCTTAAGACACTTGAAACACCGAATATGAAGGCTTTGATTGTTAATGATAGGGTGAGTTATACCAGCTATACCATAGCTTGTGTTCTTATATTTATAATCTTGGATGCAATTGAGAAAGACATAAATAAGATATTAATCTTGTTGACTATAAATGTAAATCTGCCTTCTTTCTGTGGAAAAATGCCAAGGCTAGAGCAATATTATAGTAAAAGGATACTGTCATGTAAGACAGTCCCGTATAAGTCATAGTATTGAATATACTTACCAAATTCACTTGTCCCTGCCCACTCCAGCATAATCTCACCAAAAATTGAAAAATCAAAATTTAACAATTGGGCAAAATATCCCATCTAAAGTCTGACCCAAAATGATCTCTGAGAAAGTTATATAAAAATAAGAAATTATTTCCATATTTTTGCTTACATCTTTGCCTTTCTCTCCGTTTATTGTTGCAAATGTAAAAATCAATCAATTATAAGGTTGATTTTCATGGCTTTTAAAGTAATCATAATGACTTTTTCAAATTTTTTAGAGTTTTATCAGGAGTGGTGCATACTGCAAGGAATATTTGTTCAGTCTTGAGTATGGTGTAAAAGATATTAAACTGAGAATTAAATTTCGGAAAATGGATACATTTACATAAGAATGAATCTTGAGGATAGTTTTATCTTCAGATAGTAAATCATCAAATATGGCGAGTATTTATGTATTCATGAATATCTTCTTTTAACAGCTCTTAAGGTTGTTTTTTAACATATTTTAAATATAGTTTATGTGTGTGTGATTTTTTTTCTATTTTGTTAGTTTTTTTAGCTTTCACTTCATTTCTGGATGGATTTTTTCCTTTAAACTTTTAGACTTCTTTGTCTGTGTCCTTCATTGGATTGCTTCATATTTAGGCAGTTGCTTGAGTGTATGGAGCTTTACATCATGTAGTTGACCTTGTGATCTTGATTTTGACCTTTGACCTACCATTGATTAAAAAGTGGCATCAGGGCAGGTTTACTTTTTGGTCAATCTGTAATAATATCTATGTGCTTCATTCGTTTGCTTCAATATTTGGACAGTTGCTTAAGTGGATGCTGATGTTGACCTTTGACCTACTTTTGATGAAAAAAGCCTGAAAAAAACATCCATAATACTAATAGGTCTTGTTTTATTAGGTCAAGATCATTTTGATTTAAAAAAGTTTGTTGTAATTCTGTAAGTATCAATGCTTCAATGATCAGGCATCAGTATTCCATATTTTTATTGAATGACACATTCAATCCCTTTGAGATAAACAAAAAAAAAAAGCTTATTATTTTAAGATTGTAGTCACATTTTTCCTGAAAAGAACTTCAATACCTAATAATCAGTGTTTTTTTTAACTGAGGTTAAAAATTATTGGGTCAGGTTATACATGAAAATACAGTTATTACATATTTTTATTGCTAACCTATATAGCATTTTGCATTTTTATGTTCGATTCAGTATATGAATGAATGATTGTTGCATAGCTTGTTCTGAGAAAAATTCTTGCATTAGGGTTCCACTTCTTAAATCTACTGTTTCTTGGAAATTTATAATTAAATGTTACACAATAAATATTTAAATTCAGCCATAATAATGCAGCTTGGCCTGTTTATACTGTATTGTTTGGCAAAGTTCCAGTTGAGTGGGAACTTATCATTATACCATGCATCACAGCAAAAAATGGAGGAAGACATTCTGGATCAGAGTTTCTATTTGCCTCTTAAAGGTGTTTAAGCATTTTTTTTTTCCAAACAGATAGATTTTTCTAAAATTTTGCACATAAGTATTTTGACCTATAATTAAAAGATATTTGAATTAAAAATAGGGAATCACAATGCTCGTTTTAGAGATTTAGCTTCTGGTAAAACATCACTGTTTGCTAAAATTTGTTGAAATAATCAACCCATTAAAAACATTGCATTCAAAATACTATAATATAATAATAACATATTAAAATAATATTTTCAGAATATATTTGTAACTAATTATGTGTTTTATAAGTTACAGGTGAAAATACTGTCAAACATGCATGGAAAATATTAATAGGACAAAAATCATCATTGTGTCAGGACCAAAATGAATGCAAAAACAATTTCAACGGACAGATTTCCTTCTATCCCCTGATATTTATAAGTAAATGCTTTCTGAAAATGTAAAAGGATGCATCATGTTTGTTTTTTGTGCCCCCACCAAAAATGGGGGAGGGGGGAGGATATAGATTTGCCTTTGTCTGTACATATGTGCATCCATCTGTCTGTCCTGAAACTTTATGACAAGAATAACTCTGAAAGTATTTATACTACAGACTTGATACTTCATGGATATATTATTCAGGACATGAATTTGCCAACCTGGTTTTTTCTTATTGAAACGCTGTTGAATTTGACAGAGTTATGGGCCTTTGTTTTTGAAAAATATGGAATTTTATGCTTCTGATGCATTTAATTTTAAAAGTATTTGTACTACAGACTTGATACTTCATGGATATATTATTCAGGACATGAACTGTGCATCTGGGTACTGTATAGCGGGTATTATCTGCGGGGGTTTTATTTTGGCTTTATTGGCGGAAAATGAAAATGCGCCAAATATAAACACCGCTAATACAAACCTCCGTAAGTCGCCGCCATATTGTTTACTAAGGGACATTACTCTTATTAAATTTTGTGTTCATTAAAATATGTATGTATTAACTCCCTTAAAAAACAAGAATTATGTTGTGAATTAGGTACGATTTGTTATGTAAATGAACAACATTAAGTATTTTGAATAACACAAAGTAATTGATACAAGTTATATAATTATGTAGCAAACGAAAATACAGACAGACAACACAGTCAGGTGATTAATGCTTAGTATGAATACCAGCACTTGGTTCAAATACCAGCCTTCGAGAACGCCTCTGCAATCACATCTGGCCTCTCTTTCAGCTTGTTTGCAAACGTGACTAGCCACTTTGCATGTATTGCTTTTATATATGATGTACGCAGATCAATGTTTACATTTTCGATCTCCACACCGCTACTCAGTTGCTTTTCAATTTCGGCAGCATAGAATGACTGGAATTCGGCTTTAAGATAAGTTTTGAAAATGTTGTTTAGTATGAGGTCAAGAGGCTGCAGTCGATCAGTGCAAGCCCCAGGAACATAGACCACCTTAATACCATTTCTGTCCAACAAATGTAACATTTCCTTGAACCTGTGTGCTGCAAACACGTCAAAAATACAAAGTGCCTTCTGGCGAAGGGGCAAATTCTCTTCTTCGCGGACATAGTCCACGTAGGGTATTATCACGTTCTGAACATATTGGATCATGGTCTCATCTGTGCTCCAGTGTGACTGAGTGTGGCATATATCCCAGTCTTTAGGGAAATCTAACTTCGGATGACACTTATCTTTTTTTCAAATTACCATATATATAAAAGATAAGGTAAGATAAATGTTATTAAACGATGTATGATAATTATATTAAATTAACGGCGTATTTGGGCAACATCTAGACGATTTTAACGGGAAACATCTCAGCCGCTAATTTATAAAGGCTTACATAAGGTAAGTAAGTGTCTATACCAGTACTAGTATTTGTTTAGTGTCGTAATAGGTTTCGCAGTTTTATAAAACAGTTTATTACACCTTTAAAGACAGCGTACCGTGAATGGCGTAAAAACAATGGTCACAATAAATACGATAGATAGTAAACAGTTTTACCTTTCTCTTCCATGGTCCAGTTGCCACATGGTACAAGATTGACTCCTGTCTGGTCCCAATTTATTATAAGGGACTCCGGAATGTCGTGAGTATCGACGATTCCCTTCACACGGGATTTCACATTATTTATATAATCCGATAATCGTCAATTATCATACAGGTAGCGTACCGTATACGACTCAGACAGACAGAGATATGTACCTTTGACCATCTTTTACCTGGAGGTTAAAATTTGGCGCTCAGTGTAATTTCCGCCAATATTTAGCATCGCCAATACAAAACCCTCTTGTTTATGCGAAATTTTTGCACCGCAGAAATAACCCGCTATACAGTATTTTTATTGAACCTTCGGTAAAGTTGACAGTGTTATGGGCCCTTGTTTTTGAAAAATATGGAATTTTATGCTTGTGATGCATATAACTTTAAAAGTATTTGTACTACAGACTTGAAACTTGGAAAATATACTTTTCCGGACATGGACTTGTGCTCCTGAGTATTTTTATGCCCCCTCCCCCCCACACACCCACACTAAAAAGAAAAGTGAGGCATATAGATAGATATGCCTTTGTCTGGCCGTCCATTCCAAAATTGTGACACAGGTAACTCTGAAGGTATTTGTGCTACAGACTTTAAACTTCATGGATATATTACTTAGGACATGATTTGTGCTCCTGGGTGTTGACCTTTATTGTGGAAAATGCAACGGGTGGGGGCATCTGTGTATCTCTGGACACATTTCTAGTTTCACTAAAACTGCATTTGGCAAATATACATTTAATAATGTTTTTAATACATGAATCTTAAAATTTCGGGTTTCCTTTATTGAATATAAATGAAAATTAAAAAAAAAAATTTGCCAAAATTAAAATCAGTGGTAACCCGCTGAAACGTCTTTAATAGAAATGACATGCTAATACAACCAGTAGCACTTTACTAACTATAGAAGAAAAACATGCATGGTCTCTTCAAGCTAATGTGTTTTGCAGTGTAGTTAGCCCATTTTTGTGTGTTGAGATTTAATCATGGTATATACACTTTGTACAAGATATGCTTTTCCTGCGGGAGTGCAGACTGAGATAGGAGCTTGATATCAATCCATCTCTGCTACCAGGAGGTAGCAAAAATTTACCTTGAATTTCAATGGCTTGAATATCCCGCATGGTTCCACTGCCATTGATAAGTAGAAGTGTAATAAAAATGAATAGAGGATGGAAGATGGGCAATCATGGATGGCATTTGTGTGCTTCTTTGTAAGGTTTTATCCACATTGAGGTAGAATCAGTTAATGGAGCATGTATCAGACAAGTACGTATATTTTGAAATAGCAGCACTCTTTTTTCTTTACAAAGTCCCAAAGTTATTGAATTACTCTTGGTAGTGTGTTAAACCCAACAAACATTTTCTTGTAATTGTGATTTCCCACTTGAAGTTCTGACTTTTGATTTCCCACTTCAGGTTCTGACTTGTAATTTCCCACTTGAGGTTCTGACTTGTGATTTTCCACTTGAGGTTCTGACTTGTGATTTCCCACTTGAAGTTCTGACTTGTGATTTCCCACATGAGGTTCTGACTTGTGATTTCCCACTTGAAGTTCTGACTTGGATTTCCCACTTGAGGTTCTGACTTGTGATTTCCCACTTGAGGTTCTGACTTGTGATTTCCCACTTGAAGTTCTGACTTGGATTTCCCACTTGAGGTTCTTACTTGTGATTTCCCACTTGAGGTTCTGACTTGTAATTTCCCACTTGAGGTTCTGACTTGTGATTTCCCACTTGAAGTTCTGACTTTTGATTTCCCACTTCAGGTTCTGACTTGTAATTTCCCACTTGAGGTTCTGACTTGTGATTTTCCACTTGAAGTTCTGACTTGTGATTTCCCACTTGAAGTTCTGACTTGTGATTTCCCACTTGAGGTTCTGACTTGTGATTTCCCACATGAAGTTCTGACTTGTGTTTTCCCACTTGAGGTTCTGACTTGTGATTTCCCACTTGAGGTTCTGACTTGTGATTTCCCACTTGAGTTCTGACTTGTGATTTCCCACTTGAAGTTCTGACTTGTGATTTCCCACATGAGTTCTGACTTGTGACTTGGATTTCCCACTTGAGGTTCTGACTTGTGATTTCCCACTTGAGGTTCTGACTTGTGATTTCCCACTTGAAGTTCTGACTTGGATTTCCCACTTGAGGTTCTGACTTGTGATTTCCCACTTGAGGTTCTGACTTGTGATTTCCCACTTGAGGTTCTGACTTGTGATTTCCCACTTGAAGTTCTGACTTTTGATTTCCCACTTCAGGTTCTGACTTGTAATTTCCCACTTGAGGTTCTGACTTGTGATTTTCCACTTGAAGTTCTGACTTGTGATTTCCCACTTGAAGTTCTGACTTGTGATTTCCCACTTGAGGTTCTGACTTGTGATTTCCCACATGAAGTTCTGACTTGTGATTTCCCACTTGAGGTTCTGACTTGTGATACATTTTTGATATTGTATCTTGCATGCAGGAAAATCTTTTAGTTGACAGATTAAACAGCTTTTAGGGTAATTAATTATGAAGAGAACATTTCTGTACTTTTCATGTGCTTGAAACATTTGTGTGACCTGTATGGTGTACATATTGTATAACATTTAAGATGATTTTGTAATTGGATAATTTTATTCTTGTTAAGTTAAAATAGCATGACAACAGGAATGATTAAGCAATACATGTCCTTTATGCCCTTATTAGCTCTCCAGAGCTCAACATGAGCAAGGTGGGATATTAGGATCACCCTGCAGCCATTGTTTGTCGTGCGTGGTCTGTCGTCAACAGTTTGCTTTAAGCAACATCACTTCTGAAACTGCAGAGTTGAACTTGATGAAACTTGGCATGAATGACCCTCCACAAAAGTTGCTAAAATAAACTTGATCCATGCGAAACTCTGGTTGCCATGGCAAACAACAGATTTTACTTCAAAAATCTTCTCCTGAAACCAATGAGCAGAATTTAATTTCCTTTGGCACAAATGGTCACTTCATAGTGCTCTACCATAATTGCTAAAATAAAATTGATCCCTTAAAAAATGAGATCCCTAGGGGTCTAAAAATGAGGCTCCTAGGGGTCAGCTAATTTCCTTATATACTCAATATAGAAAATTTCAAACTTCTTCTATGAAGCTAATGGTCAGAATGTAATTTCATTCAGCACAAAATTTTAAGTTCACCTTATGGCTGTTGACCATAATTGTTAAAATAAAGTTGATCCCTTAAAAATGAGACCACGAGAGGGTCTGCTAGTTTCCTTATATATTTTATATAGAAAATTTCAATATTCTTTTATGATAGCAAAAGTTTGATTATTGCTGATATTTGACTGATAGAGCTACATTTTAGGCCCATGAAATATCAAAACAAATTATTTGTCGTTTTTACACTTTTACATCTTCATTTCTTAAGCAGTGTAGGCAATGAAGGCAATGTTTTTCAGGTGAGCGACTTCAGGGCTATCTTGGCCCTCCTGTTTTAGAACATTCTCTCTTACTAGACCGATTGAAGATTTGATATCTGACATACTTAAATTGCACTTGTAAATGCCTTTCAATTGACATATTTTTTTTTACATTTGACCCCTTGGGGTGATGCTTAAAGGTGTTTGGCTTGGGTAGGGGTGCTATATTTTTTAAACACATCTTGTTAATCCAGCTTCTATTTTCAGTGAACTTGTATCTGCAAGTAGTGTTTTTGTTTTCCTTAATGGCCATTCTTCTGACTGCACATTCGGGGGGGGGGGGGGGGGGGGGGGGCAAACAGGTCATTTTGACAGCATATTTGCTTTTGGTATGAGGTTTTTATCAATAATAAATTGAGTGCATAACCTTAGTGCTGGTGAAAGGAAGACAAATGCTTCTTTTCTTAGGCTGGTTGCCTTTTAACGAATCAAACTAAAATACAAGCAGAGCTCTCTCTCTCTAACATACCTGCATATAGCATCACAATAACTTGGCTTGCTGATCATTATTCAATCTTGGCATGTTTGTTTGACTTGATTTCACATGATTTCATTTAATTGTTGTTTATTTCCTGTCAATCTGTGCAGTCCGATAATACCACCAGATATCGACCAGCTGTGCTGCAGCAAAACCATTAAATTTGGTCTTTAACCGAAGGGCATGGTTTACTACTGATCAAACTTAGGTCAGCAGGTACCCAAAAGATTACATGTACATTGTTTTTTAGTTACATCTGTGTTAACATAATATTTAAAGAGATATTAAGAATTGAAAAGGGCTTTTTTTTTGGCTGATTTAAGAAGGCCTGAATATCTTTGGGAAGTAGTTAAATTTTGTTTTTTAAGATAAGTATAAGAAACATTTACCTGTCATACATGTTGTTTATGTTGTCTTTATTGAGTGAGTCTTGTTCTTTTACTTTCTTACTTTGCTTTCTTGAGAATGGCTACTGCTCTGTGTGTGACCAACCATTTTAAAGTGTATTAAGGTGAATCATACCTTTGAAATGACATCGTTTTTGACGTCAAAACCAATGTTTTTGTGAGATTTAGGGTGTGTGCAAACAAACCATCATTCCTTTTTTATTAGTTCACCTGAGCACGAAGTGCTCAAGGTGAGCTATTGTGACCCTTCGTCCGTCGTCCGTCGTTAACAATTTTCTTTAAACGACATCTCTTCTGAAACCGCTGGACAGAATTTAATGAAACTTGGCAGGAATGTTCCTTGGGTGAGGCTCTACAAAAGTTGCTAAAATAAAGTTGATCCATGAAGAACTCTGGTTGCCATGGCTACAAAAAGAAAAATAATTTGAAAACTTTAAAACTACTGGCCAGATTTCAAAATAATTTGGTACAGATGTTCCTTGGGTCAACCTCTACCAAAGTAGCTAAAATTATTCCGATCCGTAAAAAAACATGGCCGCCAGGGGAGGGGCTTATTTGCCTTATATGTATATAGAGAAACCTTTAAACGACATCTCCTCTAAAACCGCTGGACAGAATTTAATGAAACTTGGCAGGGATGATCATTAGGTCAACCTTCACAAAAGTTGCTAAAATAAACTTGATCCATGTAGAACTCTGGTTGCCATGGCAACAAAAAGAAAAAAAATATGAAAAACTTTAAAAATCATCTGCTTCAAAACTTCAAAATTATTCCGATCCAATTAAAAAACATGGCCGCCAGGGGCGGGGCTTATTTGCCTTTTATGTATATAGGGAAAACTTTACAGGGATCATCTCCTTTAAAACTACTGGCCAGATTTCAAAATGTTTTAATACAAACTGATGTTCCTTGGGTAACCGTATACTCAGGTGAGCGATCCAGGGCCATCATGGCCCTCTTGTTTCAATTTATGTAGAAATAAATTTCTTGTTACCTCAAAGAGGATGAATTTGCCTTTCGAAGGATATAAATTTCATACGTTAGTTTTTACTCAGTTTCCCGTAATTTGAATTTAATCTGGAAAATTAGCATGGGAAAAATATACTCTTAATTTTCTTTTTATTTTTAGGAAAAATTACCAAATAGATTTTTATTAAAAATTAATTTTGAATAACATAACCCTGTAATAAAACAATTATGAAATTTAAAGAAAATCTATTGGGCCGTTTTTTTATAAATAATAAATGATTCACTTCGGTCGCGCCTTAGGACGCTTAATCACGACGTCAAAACAGACGCTTTGCGACTTTTATAGCTAACTCAAACAATTCATGTTTTGTTTTAAAGTTGAAATAATAATAAAAATAATACCTTCATATATTTCAAATGAAAGTATATTCGAGAAATTGAAAGGGATTGTGTAGACTGTTAACAAACAAAAAATCATTATTGATATCAAGGATAATGATAACAATAACAGTGATAATAATATTGATGGTCATAACAATTAGGTTTCATCATTAATAATAGTGATCAATCTATAATGGCAATATCACAATATGTAAAATTAAAAAAAATGAAATGAATAAAGTTATTAACTACTTTGTTAAAGGTAAAAATAACATAGTTGAACATTGATATAAATGACCAAAGTCTGTTTCACAAAGCCAACAACATCTGTACAACTATGGATATTATCAACAAACATGGTCATTATTACAATTTATAGCTCTTTTTTGTTGAGGAAGACCATCACACATACAAATATCGTAATATTCGAAGAGCCACCGATGCACCGCAGATCCCTTCATATTTGGGTCTTGAACTTATGTGGTGTTTAAGAGAGTCTGCGTTTATAGCTTTATTGTCAGCCTAATGCCGTATGTATCATGATTTTTATTTGCTTTCGACATGAAGATCAGGTACCCGGGTAGAACCACCGACCTACCGCAAGCCAGCTGAGTATTGGTAGAAGGAGTAGTAGAGTTTGTAGTAAGTAGCGGCAGCAGTAGTAGTAAATGCAGAAGAGAGCTTAACTAATAGGAGTATTATAATTGTCAAGTGAAAATGGACATTACATCTCATGGGTGTATTCAGATAATTCTTATTACTTTTATGTAATTTTTTTTCAATTGATGACTGAAAAATAGCCCAATATATTTTCTTTATATCCTCTCTATATATACTCTGCTCTAAATGTTAATTCTTAAAAAAATAAAATAAAAAAAAATAAAAAAATACAGGGTATGAATTAAATGTTTTGGATATGTTTTCTCAAGTTATTTTTCTAATGATTTTTTTCAGAAAAATTAACGCAAGAAATTTACTTGATTTGAAAGACCAATTCATCTTTGTTAATTTGACCGGAGATTTGAATCATAAAAGGAAGAGAAAAAAATCAAAAACGTTCATCTTGGCATCTTGACGTCAGTGATTGGCCAAGCTGCGACCATAGTGTAACTTAATTATAATTATTTTGCTGTACCTCTGCCTGGATTTTGTATTCAGTATGACTTTATGTAAAAAAAGGCATTGAAAGCAATATTTCTCAGGTGAGCAATTCAGGGCCATCTTGGCTCTCTTGTTTATTCTGCTATAACTTTACTGATGCTAGTGAAATGAAATTTCATTGATGGACAGAGCTTGAGGTATCGTCTTGCACAATTTCCATAAATCTGGCATCAATATTTTTTTAGATCTGACCTTTTTGTCTGTCTGTCACACTTTTACCATCACACTACAGCAGGTGACACATGTGTACCAAGGAACACTTGCGTAATTATATTACAACATTTAATGGTATATTTCATTTGTGATCATGTTACAAACGCAAATAAAATGGACCAATACGCTAAACATTTCAATTCTGTGCGTACCATTTACGCATGAAAAAATGGCTTCACTCAATTCTTTTTTATTCCTTGTGTATCGAATTCCATTGCTGCTGATGTTTAAACAAACAGCTGATTGTCCCTTCCTGAGACATTTATGCAACTTAGAAATTATTTATATGCAACGCAAAGAATAAAATAATTATAACATGCGAATATATATCTTTTTTCATAAAAAAAAAGATTATTGCTTTTTTTTCCATTATGCCACATTTGTCTCGTGAATTAGACCTTGTTATCTTTACCTTCTGGCGAGAAAAACAAAAAGTCACTTCAAGGTAGAAAATCAAGGTCTAGGAAACCATCATCAAGGTCTAGGAAACCATCATCAAGGTCTAGGAAACCATCCCTTACATGTAACCAAAATTTCATTCTCAGGTATTGTAGATTAAGCCACCTTTTTAAGGTAAGAAAAAGTTTTACTCAAAAAGTTAAAATATTTACAGTAAAAAGTACTCATAAGAAATGGGTTTCACTCAAATAGTACAAAAACAGAGAGTGATCACTTAATTGAAACCATTTCTTATCTGTTCCTCTGCATATATCAGTCATATAATAGTGATTTTTTTCTTATATAAGTGGTACCAGAAAATGGACCCATTCACAATCCTTTATCATTAATTATTCTGTTGTTTATCAAAAAACAATGTTGGAATGAAAATTGCCCCTACATTGCAATCTATTGCTTTTTAAATGAAAGCTGATGTGCAGTTATTATGATGAGTTGATATGACCATGTTTTTTTTAATGTTTAAATGATTGGCAAATCTGTAAACAGATTAATGCTGATCAAATTATTATTTATTGTTCATTTCCGGTGTAGGATTCACTATTTTTGGGACCATTTAATGAACCGTAACATTATGCATGCTAGTTCTTTCTCTCATATTTATCAAAATTATAATCAAACAGTGGGTTTAAATAATATGTGTGGGTTTTCATTACTGAGTATCTGCTGTTGATGGAATATTCACATCAATATAATGTTGATTACTTAGGTTGGTTGTTTACACCGACAAACCTACATTGTTGCCCATCGGCAAGGGGCAGTTTGCAGATAAAAGCGCACATGGTGTGCGAGGGAAAAGGGCAGCTGCACACTGCCTGGCTAAATCAGGCTAGCTGGAGCACTAGTCAAACACAACATCAAATTTCTTTCTATTTCAGCAGCTGTGTATAAAAATTCATAATTTCACATATCAGTCATATGGCTGTCACATATCAGTCATATAGTGGTCATATAGCAATTAAATATCAGTCATATATCAGTCATGGCTGTCACATATCAGTCATATAGTGGTCATATAGCAATTAAAAATCAGTCATATATCAGTCATATGGTTGTCACATATCAGTCATAGTGGTCATATAGCCATCATATATCAGTCATACAGTGGTCATATAGCCATCATATATCAGTCATATAGTGGTCATATAGCCATCATATATCAGTCATATATCAGTCATATAGTGGTCATATAGCCATCATATATCAGTCATACAGTGGTCATATAGCCATCATATATCAGTCATATAGTGGTCATATAGCCATCATATATCAGTCATATAGTGGTCATATAGCCATCATATATCAGTCATAAGTGGTCATATAGCCATCATATATCAGTCATTTAGTGGTCATAAAGCCATCATATATCAGTCACATGTCAATCATATGGCTATTATACAGAAATCATATAGCCATCATATAGCAGTCATACAGTGGTCATACACATATATCGTCTAGTGGTCATATACATCATATACAGCACAGTGTCATAAGCTCATTACAGTTCATACTTTTATTGTAAGAAACAAACACACTCTGAAATAAAGTAAACAGCAAAGTGTAAATAATATCTTCAATAGTATTAATATCATAATATCGTACATCTGTGTGTCTAGTGGCCTTAAGAACATTATATGAAGCATAGTTAAAACAATACAGAATATCTTGTAATGCAATGACTAATATATTTATCACTTTCATAAATCACATTACAACCATTTAATACACAGGTAATTAAAATAAACTGACAATGTTCATCAATAACACATGTATGATACAATTCACAAAGTCTATCAACTGTGGGTCAAGTGCATTTTTGTCCCTCTTTCTCTATCTCTCTGTCAGCTACGGTGCCACCGTATCTACAAAGCCTGGCTTGGTGCGTTGGTGTAGGGTATTCTGTAAATGGCTAGAAAAGCATACTTTTGTTACAATTTAACACTAATGCTGCCTATCAAATCATGAAATGCATTCTAAAATAGAAGACGCAAAACCATCAATTTTGCAGTTAATTCTGTGGTAAAATGCATCACTCATTGCAACCGACAAGCAAAGTCAAGTAAGAAGTTAAACAATAGCAGAGAGATTCAACTTACCAATATATATAAGGACTTATTATAAAACTTTGACTCAAAGAAAAAGGCTTAGCCTCAAATGTCTTCTTGCAAAAACCCATGCAGACTGACTTCAACCCGAGAAAATATACAAGGGAAATAACTCGAGTGAAACCAATCTCCAAAGGGAGAGAACTACAAAAGATTAAGGTACACCAATTCAGTAAAATACCAATTTTGCACCCTGTTACAATATCAGTAACATATTAGTTATATGGCAGTCATATAGCCATCAAATAGCAGTCATATAGCTATCATATCATTCATATGAAAGTCATATAGCTATCATATCAATCATATGGAAGTCATATAGCTATCATATCAGTCATATGGAAGTCAAATAGCTATCATATAAGTCATATGGAAGTCATATAGCTGTCATATCAGTCACATGGAAGTCATAAAGCTGTCATATCAGTCATATGGAAGTCATAGCTATCATATCAGTCATATGGAAGTCATATAGCTGTCATATCAGTCATATGGAAGTCATATAGCTATCATATCAGTCATATGGAAGTCATATAGCTATCATATCAGTCATATGGAAGTCATATAGCTATCATATCAGTCATATGGAAGTCATATAGCTGTCATATCAGTTATATAGCAGTCATGTAGCTACATACAGTCAGAGAAGACCCTGAGTGCACAGGGGCATATGGGTAGAACTATCAGCTTAGCTGAAGCCCTTCCTCACATGGAAATCAAAGAGATAGAGCAGGACTCGAACCTGCAGCATTGAATTCCTAAACTAAGTAATGTTAAGTCAATGACTATAACCACTTGGCCCTCAAACATGTGTACTGAGTATTTTGTATCCAGATTTTTCTCTGGTGTTTTTCCAGAATGTAGCAGCATGCCTTCCAAGAAGGAATATGACCTGGTGTCGGATGACGGTTACGACAGTAGGATACCGCTACACAATGATGATGCCTTCCAGCATGGCATTCACTTCCAGGCCAAGGTAAGACTCTACTTGTGTTGTCACTGTGACTGTAACAACAGTTGCAGATAAAAATTAACCTATATTAATTCTTTTGGGTTCTTTTTCAGGGCATTGTACTGCAGAATATGTGGACTATTATGTACAGTTGTTGCAATGGGCACAGAAGTAGGTGGGGTTTTAGCCATGGTTACCGTGCATCCCCCCCTAGACTTTTTCTCATAGGTACCAAAATGTGCATTGAGGTCTTCTAAACACGATTTGAGGGTGCCCCCAGAAAAAAACTCATTTCAGCTATGTTTAATTAAAGGGTTTCCATGGTAACCATAAAGGATTTTTCAAAATACCCTAAGTAATTAATATTGGTTATAACTTTCCTTCTGTTGATGTTACAGAGTTCAAACAAGTACCAACATAAAGAAAAGACTTTATAGTTTATGCACATATATAAGATTAATTAATATTCATACGTGCTATCTCATGAATATTATGAAAAAAAATAGAAAAAAATATAAAAAAATCATGATTAATACTTATTTCAAAAGCTGTTCTGATACGCAAAATGATTAAATATGGTTTTAAATTGTAAATTTTATCTTTAATGTAATTTTAAAGTTTTTGGTTCACAATATTTGAGTTTAAAATTGTTAAATTAAGCCTATTTGCATATAGCTGCGTTTTTCTATTGAAACATTTATTTGAACTTAAAACGTCAAAATGACTATATTCAATGAAAATCAATTTAAGATATTAGTTTAAGTCACACAAAATTCAGATAAAATGTTATTTCTCAAAAATGTTTTTGAGTTGAACAATTATTTAAAATAATCATAATTACCCTCATGAATATTAATGAGAAGACTCAAAAATTAATAGCAGCACCCCCACCCCCCAAACTCCTGAAGTTTTGTATATTTGAAGAGATTATTCAAAGAAATTTTTTATTAAATTTTTTTTGTTATTATATTGAGTGACTCAATTCATTAGACAATGACCTCGAGACAATAACAATGACAATGGAGTGATTTTTGCCCCTTAAGATACAGCAGTAGTGTATTATATATTAGAAATTGTTGCTGTTTGGACAACATCAACCATTGCTACTATATAACTGTTTCATTTTGCTTTTATGAAGAATGTTTCTGCATATACAGTGTACATGTTCGATTAGTCATCATTGTCAACATCTTCCAAAGTGTCTACAGTGTCATCTTCTTCTGCATCATCTCCTTCAAGAGCTCCCTCCAAAACATCTACCAACAATGGAGGAAGTAGGTCGCCTTCAATCCAGAGTGGTTCTATCCTTCCACTCTCAAGGGTCCAACCATGCTGCTGTGAAACAGCTGGAATGTCTGGGTCTGCGATGTGCGACTGCTTCCAGATGCCCACCTGATAATTTATCCGCCGTATATGCTGCAGTAGACACTTTTTGCAGGGAGGCAAATACCCCAAGTCTACGTTTCTCAGTGCATCGGTCGGTTTGTCCTCACATTTCTCTTTTATTTTCAGAAGTCTGAATTCGTCAACATCTTTGACACGGACATTGCCGTACATGGCACAGGTGAAGGCTCCAAGATCGTTCAATACATCATCAGTCACTTCCCAAGAGTTTCCAAGACTACCTAGAGATTCTTTGTAGACAGGTCTCTTTTCCAGAGTTTTGATTGGACCAACATGTCCCCTACCTTTGAACGCACTGGTTGAATCACACCCACAAAAGGCGTGCAGGCCAAGCAATGCAGAGCGATGATCTGGTGTGAAGGCATCAGCAAGTTCTGTCATGTTTATAAGTTTCCTGTGATTGCCAAACCCAGTGTCAAACAAGACTGTGATACCTTCAAACAATCCAATGAAGTACAGGACAATAAAAAAGATGTCACTGTCAGGTGTTCTCACTTGAACTGTCTTGTAGCCTCTCTCTTTTGCATAGAGTATGTAAAGTACAACTCTCGTATCTGTTTCCTCCTGTGTTGATTTCAGATCTGCGATGTTTGTTGTGACTGTAGTCTTTCCATCATGTGATGTGTAATGGAAAGCTTCTCCCTCACAAATGAGGATGACCTGTCTTTCCCTTAGCATGCCGGCATATCCATCACTTTGCCATGTTTTACGCAGTATCTGCACAAGCTGCTTTTTGTTATCATCATTGGTCAGGAATGATTTCCAGTCTGCAGGTCTCTTTGTATGCTCTCCTTGGACCAACAGCTTCTCAGACTTTCCTCTCCTAACTCTTTCCATGCTTTTTACCGAGTTTTCTAGGTACATGTCAGTACTGAAAATGATGTCGGTTTTCTGAGGCACCATTTTGAACAACTTTTCTGATATTTGTTTGAAATTGCCAGGCACTTCTTTCATTGAATGGAAAAGAGCATTTCCATCTTCTACTACAAGCACAGTTTTGTCCTGTTCGGGAGGATCAGCTAATTCAACCCCTTCAATCAAGTACTTGAGACCCCTTGATAGAGAAAAATGAGAAATTCTTCGAACCAATCAAGAGGCTGAACTTGAAAACCATGGACAATCTAAGTAAAAAAGTGACCATTAAATCAAGTAAGAACAAGGTCATTGAGTACAGACAACAAGGAAATGTTGCTATGCAGCTCTTAGTTTTGTCACAAACTCCAGACATACACTTTGACTTGGCTGATCTTATGAAATACCCACTAACTCCTGTACTATTCAGTATTGGAACCGCCGATGGCGGATTAGCAAAAACAGACAAATCAAAGGGTCTCAAGTACTTTTGTGGGTGTGATTCAACCAGTGCGTTCAAAGGTAGGGGACATGTTGGTCCAATCAAAACTCTGGAAAAGAGACCTGTCTACAAAGAATCTCTAGGTAGTCTTGGAAACTCTTGGGAAGTGACTGATGATTTATTGAACGATCTTGGAGCCTTCACCTGTGCCATGTACGGCAATGTCCGTGTCAAAGATGTTGACGAATTCAGACTTCTGAAAATAAAAGAAATGTGAGGACAAACCGACCGATGCACTGAGAAACGTAGACTTGGGGTATTTGCCTCCCTGCAAAAAGTGTCTACTGCAGCATATACGGCGGGTAAATTATCAGGTGGGCATCTGGAAGCAGTCGCACATCGCAGACCCAGACATACCAGCTGTTTCACAGCAGCATGGTTGGACCCTTGAGAGTGGAAGGATAGAACCACCTTGGATTGAAGGCGACCTACTTCCTCCATTGTTGGTAGATGTTTTGGAGGGAGCTCTTGAAGGAGATGATGCAGAAGAAGATGACACTGTAGACACTTTGGAAGATGTTGACAATGATGACTAATCGTACATGTACACTGTATATGCAGAAACATTCTTCATAAAAGCAAGATGAAACAGTTATATAGTAGCAATGGTTGATGTTGTCCAAACAGCAACAATTTCTAATATATAATACACTACTGCTGTATCTTAAGGGGCAAAAATCACTCCATTGTCATTGTTATTGTCTCGAGGTCATTGTCTAATGAATTGAGTCACTCAATATAATAACAAAAAAAATTTAATAAAAAATTTCTTTGAATAATCTCTTCAAATATACAAACTTCAGGAGTTTGGGGGGTGGGGGTGCTGCTATTAATTTTTGAGTCTTCTCATTAATATTCATGAGGGTAATTATGATTATTTTAAATAATTGTTCAACTCAAAAACATTTTTGAGAAATAACATTTTATCTGAATTTTGTGTGACTTAAACTAATATCTTAAATTGATTTTCATTGAATATAATCACTTTGACGTTTTAAGTTCAAATAAATGTTTCAAAAAAAAAGATGCAAATAGGCTTAATTTAAAATTTTAAAAAATTAAAAAAAAATTAAAACCATATTTAATCATTTTGCGTATCAGAACAGCTTTTGAAATAAGTATTAATCATGATTTTTTTATATTTTTCTTCTATTTTTGTTATCTCATCAATATTCATGAGATAGCACGTATGAATATTAATTAATCTTATATATGTGCATAAACTATAAAGTCTTTTCTTTACGTTGGTACTTGTTTGAACTCTGTAACATCAACAGAAGGAAAGTTATAGCCAATATTAATTACTTAGGGTATTTTGAAAAATCCTTTATGGTTACCATAGAAACCCTTTAATTAAACATAGCTGAAATGAGTTTTTTTCTGGGGGCACCCTCAAATCGTGTTTAGAAGACCTCAATGCACATTTTGGTACCTATGAGAAAAAGTCTAGGGGGGGATGCACGGTAACCATGGCTACAACCCAACCTAAAGTAATGTCATGGAAATCAACTATTTGGCTAACCATGAGTTTTCCCATAGAAATAGACAAGAAACAATTGATGAATAATTTGTATTATTGTATTTTCTGGGTATACATAGTGTAAACAATATGGACCTTGTTGTTACACACAATCATATCTCATTTAGAGATCCATAGTTTCAAGCATTTTCTGTCAGAAAAATCAGTCTGAGAATCAGACTGGAAATGATAGGGAAATCAAATCAGCAGTTTTATAAAATAAAATTTGGTCCATGTCGTATACACCATTTTGTCATTCCGGAATAAAGTCTGATAGGTGAGACAGTAAATTTTCAAGTTTGTCATCCTGGCGCCTCTGGGAAGTGATTTCAAGAGAGAAGTATGGAGTTTGGTTACGTCTCTGACAATCGCCTTTTCTGGATGTCTGCATTTTAATAAGCCATTCTTGTCTCTGCCTGTCTCCAAGCTTAAGTATCTTTTTTTTTCTTTCAGCTGTTAAAAGTACTCTTCAGCACAACAATATAGCTAATCATTATACCCAAATGCAGAAATCAATATAAATGTAATCATGTACTTTAATGGCCATCTAGACAAATTTGTTTTTGATGAAAATGAAGAATTTGGCTGAAAACTCTCTTCAGTATCTACATTTCATTTCCATTGAAAGAACCCCCTGCAGGGAACTCATGAATTATATCTATAAATATTGGACAGATTAACAATTGGGTGGGTGAGCGCTCTTGTTGCAAATGGCTTTGATGGTTATGACTGCTTGTTGGCTGCAGGCTAGATCTTGATTTCATGAATACCAATAAATAAATAGCTCCTGCCAGGATATTGTGCAGTTCTCATTCAATATGCAATATTCATATTTTAAGGCATTTCTGTGAGACAAGAATACTGCTCTTTTTAGTTAACCTGAGCACGTAGTGTTCATGTGAGCTTTTAGGATCAATGGCTGTCCTGTTGTCCACATTTGATTCAAATGACATCTCCTCTGAAACCACTAGGCCAAGTTTGATGAAATTTGCCTGTGATGTTCCTTGCATGAAGCTCTACCAAAGTTGTTCAAATAATTCTGGTCCATTGCATATCTGGGTCACATGAACTAAATATAGATTTTTAAAGTGAAATCTTTAAAAATCTTCTTCCCCAAAACTGCAAAGCCTAGATCTTTGATATTTGGTGTGTGGCATTGTCTTATGTACCTTTACCAAGTTTGTTTGTTTGTCTTGACAATGTTCAAAGATCCTGTGTACACATGTATTTTAAAAATATTTTACCATCAGTACATGCATGCCTTTTATAGCAAGACATGCCTAATCTGGTGAAACAGTCAAGTTTTTCCTCAGCCAGTTTCTACCCCGGGGAAAAAACTGACTGGTCAGGTTTTTCCCCGGGGAAGAAACTGACTGGTCAGGTTTTTCCCTGGGGAAGAAACTGACTGTCAGATTTTTCCTCGGGGAAAAAACTAACTGCAGGTCAGGTTTTTCCCCACCCACTCAGTTTTTCCCTCTCATTTTTTTTTTTAAGGTTTCTGAGGTCTAGTCAGTTTTTTCCCCCCTATCTAATATATTGTGTGTGATGGTGGGGAAATTCTGGACCAGTCAGTTTTTCCCCCGTCATGTTGATTGTGCGTGATGGTGGAGAAATTCTGGCCTAGTCAGTTTTTTCCCCTGTCATTTAGATTTTGGTGATGGTGGGAAATCTGGATCAGTCAGTTTTTTCTCTGCTATCCTATATATTGTGTGTCTGGTGGAATTTGACCAGATTTTTCCCCCCCCTTAATTGGGGGGAAATTGGCCGGCCTGTTAGCTTTTCCCCCCGTCATTAAGACTGTGACGGGGGGGAAAAGACTGACTTAGCCAGAATTTCTCCGACTTCATGCTCAATCTACATGACAGGGGGGGAAAAAACTTACTGGTAAAGAATTTCCCCACCATCACGCACAATTTATTAGAAAGGGGGGAAAAACTGACTAGTCCAGAATTTCCCCCACCTCTAAAACCTTAAAATTAGAGGGGGGAAAAAACTTACTGGGGGGAAAATCTGGGCTGTTACACCGGCCCTATTTTAAACTGCATATTAAAATTTTGACTTTTTTAAAATACATTTTTAATATTTTAAAATGCATATTAGAATTTTGACTTTTTTAAAAATTCACCTGAGCACAATGTGCTCATGGTGAGCTATTGTGATCACCTATTGAAAAATCTTCAAATAGAAAAATCTTCTTCTCAGAAACCACAAGGCCTGGAGTTTAGAAACCACTACCAAGTTTGTTTAAATTATGACCCTGGGGTCAAAAAACTGACCCCACCCCAGGTGGCACTTGATTTTATATAGAATTATTAGAGCTATGACCTTCAAAATTTGGGTGGCAGGAACAGTTTTAGTGTGGAATTTAGATGATCTTGCTGTACTTCTTCATGGATTATATATTAAGTATGACTCATAATACAATAATATGCAATAAAGGCAATGTTTCTCAGGTGATCGATTCAGGGCCACCTTGGCCCTCTTATTTCTTAATATGCTCTGTATAGAAAAATTCAAAATTCTTCGGTGAAGCCAGTTGCCAGATTTTAATTTCATTTAGCACAAATGGTCACCTCATGGTTGTCTACCATTATTGCTAAAATAAAATTGATCCCATAAAAAATAATGCGGTCCCTTATGGGTGGGCTTGTTTCCTTAAATACTCCATATAGAAGATTTCAAAATTCTTCTTCTATGAAACCAATGGCCATAATTTTATTTCATTACTACTAATGGTCACCTAATGGCTGACTACCAAAATTGTTAAAAAAGGTTGATCCCATGAAAAATGAGGCCCCTAGCCAGTCAGATAGTTTCTTTATATACCAGTACATTGTAAAAAAAAAAAATCCAAACTCTATTATGAATTTGATTTCATTTAGCATAAAATGGTCACCTCCTAACTGTTTACCATAATTGCTAAGATAAAATCGACCCTTTGAAAAATGAGGCCCCTAGGGGGATGGCTAGTTTCCTTATATACTCTGTATAGAACAATTCAAAATTCTTTTGGCACAAATAGTCACCTCCTAAAATAAAGTTTATCCAGTGAATAATGTGGCCTCCATATGACTTACTTAAGAATTCTCTGAAATTTGAAACTGAATCTGGTTGCTGCTGGAGGTAACCAGGTAAAAAGAAAGGTTTTAAATAAGCTTATGTTCTCTTGTGAGTGATCAAGGGCCATATGGCTCTTTTGCCTGTGCTGTTAGATTGTTAAGTCTTTCTGATATATATTTATGTATGTTAAATGGAAGTTTATACAATAGTAATCCGTTGAAAGACAATTAAGATGGAAAGGAAATTTTGCATTGTTCTTTTCCCCATCTTGAAGGGTACTGAGATATAGCAAACAATATCAAATCAGAACTGGTCTCAGGAGGTAAGACTGTTACATAATGCTATACTAGCATCAGAAATTTTTTCATCACTTCCATGTTCATAATTCTTCTTCAAATGTAAACAATGATGTTGAGTCACAGAGATATTGAATACGTAGTGGATTATCTTCATCCTTATGTAGTCAATCCAATTGCAAATATTTCATACTGTGGCATACCCTGTTTCCATCCGCACGTCTCATATCCATGATTAACATAATTGACTTCAAAGTTCATGTGCTTTGCGTACACATAGAATATTAGATTGCACCTGTGCTCTTACATTCAATACGTTGTCAATCCTGTGTCAAACATTTGCAAATGACATCCATAATGCAGAATGATCTATAAACGTTGTTCATTAGTCCTAAAAATTCAATAAAGTTATGTACGTGCCTGACACACAAATACTTGAACATCTGATGGATTGTCAGTGCTCTAACTTGCTAATACCCTTAAAATCCTGGCAAATTCTTTATACAATTGAAATTTAATTCCTCTAAATTGATCGCTAAGAACAGTAATAATGCATATTAAATAAGCTGAGGTATTCTGGTGAGTGAACTAGAGCCATATGGCCTTCTTGTTTATAAATTACTTATATAATAATGCTTTGAATTGATTCAAAATATTTGATTTTTTTTTTTTAACATGCTCATTGTGTATGTGTTAAGGTGACTTATTTATCATTAAATACAGTCATGATCATTCAAATGCTTAAAAAGACCGCAGTGAAGATGCAAGCATTCATCAACTCTTTTTCTTATTGTCGATAAAGGCTTGCACTTCCTATAAATTTTGCATGATCACTTGATGGATTATGATTACAATTTAATGATGGATGGATTACCTTAATATATGTACATTTATGCATTTGAATGGGCGAGTTTTGTTGATTTGACATGTTCTCAAACATTTTCACTTCATGAATTGAACCACTGTATGTAATCATAGAGTGTATGTGTTGCAGTACATCGGGACGTTGGACGTGCCACGCCCCAGCAGCAGGGTGGAGATTGTGGCGGCCATGAGAAGGATCAGGGTATGTAACACTGTGCCACTGTGCAGCACCCTATTATAATAAATTTATCTGTAGGATGGTCAAGGGATTGACGGGCCTCCATTTCTCTAAATTTCTCATCTTGAGATTTTCATCATATGAAGACAATGTAACTGCAAAATTTACCAGTCTTTTGTAGTAGTGTTGGGCTGATTAATCAGTTCATTGACAAATCATTGAGGTAGACTGCATTGATAAAATATTGAGGTAGACTGCTTTGATAGATCATTGAGGTAGACTGTAATGATAAATCAATGAGGTAGGCTGTGTTGATAAATCATTGAATTAGACTGTGTTGATAAATCATTGAATTAGACTGTGTTGATAAATCATTGAGGTAGACTGTGTTGATAAATCATTGAGGTAGGCTGTGTTGATAAATCATTGAGGTAGACTGCATTGAGGAATTATTGAGGTAGACTGTGTTGATAAATCATTGAATTAGACTGTGTTGATAAATCATTGAGGTACACTGCATTGAGGAATTATTGAGGTAGGCTGTGTTGATAAATCATTGAATTAGACTGTGTTGATAAATCATTGAGGTAGACTGAGTTGATAAATCATTGAGGTAGACTGTGTTGATAAATCATTGAATTAGACTGCATTGACGAATCATTGAGGTAGACTGCATTGATAAATCATTGAGGTAGACTGCATTGATAAATCATTGAGGTAGACTGCATTGACGAATCATTGAGGTAGACTGCATTGATAAATCATTGAGGTAGACTGCATTGAGGAATTATTGAGGTAGACTTCATTGAGGAATTATTGAGGTAGACTTCATTGACGAATCATTGAGGTATACTGCATTGACGAATCATTGAGGTAGACTGCATTGATAAATCATTGAATTAGACTGTGTTGATAAATCATTGAGGTACACTGCATTGAGGAATTATTGAGGTACACTGCATTGAGGAATTATTGAGGTAGACTGCATTGATAAATCATTGAGGTAGACTGCTTTGATAAATCATCAACAATGATTTCTAATTCTTCAACAAATCAGGTATTTTATGTTTTTAGACATAGTAGCAGTTTTTGGTTGGTAACAAACTTAACTCTATAGTAGCGTTTTTTGGTTGGAAACAAACTTAATCTATAGTAGCAGTTTTTGGTTGCTAACAGACTTAACTGTAAGCTTATTTTTGATTGGATAGTTTGAGGCCGTCTGTCACTGCCCTTCTGGACTACATTGCTACAGTAATTGTTTGACTTATAAACTGTGAACAGGGACAAATAGAACAAACAATTTCAAAGACATTCAAATTATTGTTGTGTTTTAATATTTTTCATGTGTAAACTAAGTATGAAAGTCATGGATTAATCAGTCAGAAAGAATGGCGGATCAATTGACTTTTTAGCTCACCAGAGCACAACATGCACAACCTGAGCTATTGTGATCACCCTGCTTCTGTTGCTGTGCATCATGTCGTCAACAATTTGCTTTAAACAACATCTCCTCTGAAACCACTGGGTAGAAAATTGATGAAACTTGGCATGAATGATCCTTGGGTGGCCCTTTACAAAAGTTGCCAAAATAAACTTGATCCATACAGATCTCTGGTTGCCATGGCAGCCAACAGAATTTTACTTTAAAAACTTAAAAAATCTACTCCTGAAACTAATGGTCAAAATTTAATATTCTGTTGCACAAATGGTCACCTCATAACTCTCTACCATTAACTGCTAAAATAAAGGTGATCCCTAGCTTATTTCTTATATACGTACCTACTCTATATAGAAATTTTCAAAATTCTTCTTCCATGAAGCCAATGACCAGAATATAATTTCATTAATGGTCACAAATGGTCACCTCTTAACTCTACCATTATTGCTGAAATAAAGTTGATCCCTTGAAAAATGGGGCTCTTAAGGGCTCAAATCAAGTTGATCTATTGGAAAATGAGGCTCTTAGGGGGTGGGTAGTTTCTTTATAAGCTCTTTATAAAAAATTTCAAAACTCTTCTTCTTTGAAGCTAAGGGCTAGAATTTATTTCCGTTTTGCACAAATGGTCTTGTCAAGGCCATCTACCATTATTCTTAAAATAAAGATTGTATCCCATTAAATCCAGATGATTGACTAACTTAAGAATTCTTTGTATCTGAAGCTTGAATCTGGTAGCTGATGGTAGTAGTAATGTGAAGTGAATTGATTTTGAATGGCTTTAAATAAGCTCATGTACTCTGGTGAGTAATCTAGGGTCATCATGGCTCTCTTGCTTTTTTCCGACACATTCCCAACACTTTTAATCAGTACGAGCTCTCTGAATATGGTCTTCATTTGTTTTTCAACTTTTAGGGATACAGAATTTGAGATAAATTATTTCCTGTCTGTTAGAAAAAATCAGTGGAGATGTTGGCTAAACTGATACTTGTCACTCTACTGGTCAGATGCATTTTTGTTGATCATGTGTTGTATCTGTATGGTCCACAGTAAATTGAAGGACATTTAGTCAGATATCAGTGTGCTATATATTATATTGTATAAATGAATAGACCTACTCCGGAATAGATGTTAACCGAAACTCTGCAAATGTGGGTTTTTCCCATCTAATCCAGGGGTACAAACTTTTACTGTCACAGCTTCACCAAGGTTCGCACAGTCTTGAAAAGGCCCTGAATTTTGATGGGCGTCCTGAAAAGGCCCTAAATTGCATTGCTGGCCCTGAAAAGTCCCTAAATTTGCATGTATGGCCCTGAATTATAATTTTGAAGGCCCTAAATAAAGTTTGCAAGCTATTTGGTCTGGCTATATTGTAAACTTTAATGTTTTTGGAGAATCTTGGAGTTTTTAGCGCCATAATAAGTCCCTGGTTGTTTCCGTTTTTTTCCGACGAATTGACCCAAGGGCGCTAACACTGTGATGTGGTTTAGTTTATCCACTTCATCCAATTTCAAGGGAAATGTCCGAGGCATCCGAATAGAGCGTTTGTGCAGTTCACTAAAGCGTGCAAGAAATGCTGGCGACCTGTCTGCTCTGTTTATGAAGCGAAAGTTTTTAAAATTTAGCAAAAGACATTAGATCTAGACGTCATGGGTAAATGCTGTTTAACCAAAAGTGGTGCGCAATGTATGGCTGGGTCATGAAAGCAGAATACAAGTTTAAAGCTTATTGTTTAGTGTGAAAAAAAGACATTGATCTCAGTAAGATGGGAGAAGGAACTTTGCGGTCTCACAAAAAAGAGGAAAAACACAAGTTAAACACTCGACTCGATTCTTCGCAGCGAGGCATGGACACCTTTGTTGTTCCTCCCCTACCTTCTCCAACCTCTAGTTATTTGGCAAGTATTTGGAATAGCAGAGTACCTAAAATCATTGAATATAAATTACATAAAAAGTTACTTTTAAAAAAAAAGTAATTTTAAAAGCTTTCTGCAATATTATAATGCTGGAATAAGCTCCCACCTGTCTTAAGAATATGTTTCTTGTTATAAGCTACATTAGGTCACTTTAAAGGGGTTATTTGTTGTATAATTAACTAAGAACCTTAAATCAAACACTTGTTTTAGTAATGAAAATAAGGCCCTAAATCTAGCCATAATAGCCCTAAAAAGGCCATAAATTTATGCCTGAGAAGTCTGTATGAACCATGTTCACGATGCACTATCCTTCACAATAGAATAAGTGCAACACCATGAAGTTGTTGCTGTAAAAATTTGTTTGTACCCCCGGATTAGCTGGGAAATTCCCAAAAAACTCTTAATTCCGGAGTAAGTCTTTGCAAACACAGTGGTTTTTTCAAGTTCCATGTAGGTACAGACAGATTTTTACTGTGAGAAACAAAGGTACCCGGTATGTTGCTGCCCATTAAAAAAAAATAAAAACAATTCAATGACCTTTCTATATAATAAGTTTATAGGCAACTTCTTCCACTGAAAACGTACATCATGTTGTTTCAATTGCTGTAACTCCTGTGAAATTTTGTGGATTTTCATCAAATTGGTCTTATTTTGCATGGAAGGGATGAATAAAGACAATCAGGTACAAAAAACATCCCCTTGCCAAAGGAATCGCGCTACAACAGTTCATTAAGTCGAAAATGTGTTTGGTTGGAAGAGATCTGACCGACAGAGTCTCGCCAATCTCTCCCATGTAAAACTAAGGAAAAACTAAAGGCATAATACAGTGGAACCTCTCTAAACCGCACCCTCTGAAAACCGGAATACTCTCTAAACCGCACGATTTCAAAAGTCCCTATTTTTCCCCTATATATTTCATATTGAAAAATACCTCTAAACCGGACCCTCCGAATTCCGAATACCACACGAAAATTTTGGGATATTTAGATAAATTGTGCCTATTTTAACCTCTGTAAACTGCACACAAATTTTCTGTCCGAGAAAAAAAACCGCATGATTAATTTGAAATTCTGTACTGTTATTATGTGTTTATGGCCGTAATATGTTATGACATTAATCGGTGTTGCAATTTTATCCACTATGTGTGAAAAATACAATTAGCGGTGCTTGTTTACAATGACTGGATTGATCAGTTACAGAATACGGTAATAATAGTGTTAATCAAACTTAATGAGCATCAGAAGTGTATGATAATTAAATCAGAGATTAATAAAAAAGAAAACCGTCAACAAACACATCATTTGGTTTCCTTCATAAATGTTTGATGGTTACCGGACAAAATGAAGTTAAATTAATCGGCTCTTTCTGATGTTAATTCTGTGGAATGCATTTTGTGATAAACTTTAATTGAGTAAATATGATGGCTGAGATATATTCAGGGTTCTTTAACTTCCTTGTCATATCTCTTTTAGAGTTTGATAAGGTTACAATAAAAGGTGTATCTAAAAAAAAATAAAAAATCTCTGAACCTCCGCCAGCTCAGCGGCGAGGAACTGAGCTTTCTCTATCAGTAAAGATTCATTTGATGCATAGACTTTGGTTTTAGAAATAAAAAGAACTTTATATCACATCATTAACTATCATAAGTTGATTAATTGGTAAAAAGGGCAACTAATTCAGCACACTTACAGTGGGGCTTGCGTTCATGTTGGCATATTTTTCGTGTATCGTGTGTGTATCGTGCGTTCCGTTTCCGTGTATCGTTCGTGTATGGTGCGTGCGTTTATCGTGCACGATTCTATCGTGTTTCGTGTAACGTGTAACATGTTTCGTTTATCGCATCGTTCCTTCCGTGTGAATCGTTCCGCACGATATATTTTGAGTTCAACGCTTCCTTAAAAGCCAGCATTAGAATTTCAGCTTTTCAAAATCAGTTAAGTGGTTACTCACCGCATGGCAACATTTAACTGTAGATTACTTACGATGTCTGTTACAATTTAAGTCTTATATCGATTCATGTTTAATAAAAATAATGAGTTAACTACGTAGAGTGGTTTCCCCTGTATTGTGTACAAAGGGAGATCACTTCACCTGCTGTAAGATAGCCAATTAAATCGTATTATGCGGTTACCAATGACGCTTGGCGCGAATAAATAATTGTTCAAAGCATAGGATCGTTATAGATCTAATAAATTCAATGTGTAACAACAATTATTTGTTATTTCGACACGATTTAGAACATGTGACTTCCTATTATAGAACATTCGTTGTTTTTTTTCGTGTGTGTGTGTGTATGTGTTAGTTTTAATGATGGTTTTATTTATAAATTGATTAATTGCCTTGTTCACTTGGGCGAAAAAAAACGAGTAAATCGATTAACCTCGCTACCGTGCCTATCTGCAATCGTTCGTTTCGTGCGGTCCGTGTATCGTGCATCATGTATTGTGCATCAAACGTGTATATGCATCGTTCGTTTATCGTTCGTTCGTTTATCGTGTAACATGCGTGTAACGTGCGGTTCGTTTGCGTTTATCGTGCGTGTATCGTGCGGCTCGTTTGCCAACATGAACGAAAGCCCCACTGTACCTGCGCTTGCCATGTGAAACAATAAGGTGTGAAGATTACAGGTGCCTTTTAGAAAGTTGCATAATACAATGTAGATATTGATTAAGTGTGCAAATTAAAGGTGATATTTATCATTTAATTTCATTAAAAGATGTTTACTATTGTCTTTTTTGAATAAATATCTGTTGAATTTAGTAACAATAAAATATAATGTACAGTTATACATTGTTTTGAGTTTGATTCCCAATCCCCTTCTACTTATTCTTGTACTTATCTTGTTATTAACACATTGAAAGAGAAAACCCTCTGTAAACCGCACACCTCTGAAAACTGGACATTTTAGCTGGTCCGGGCACCATGCGGTTTGGAGAGGTTCCACTGTATCAGTGTTGAATTGTATGGACAGATACTGATGAAAGAAACAAGTATACTTGAAATGAACACTTGTGCTGATTCGAAATCCATTGTTTTGAGAAAATTTTGTGACTAAATCGAAAACAAAACTACACCAGCAATGTCACCGAGACGCTCCATAGAAACTGTAGAGAATCAGCAGTTTAAACATAGTTGATCACCGGTCAAGGACAAGTCGGATGAATTTTTAAAAAGGCAGAAAAAAGGCTGAGTAAGATGAAAAATGAAATAAAAAGTATTCATTTTTTGGTTTATTTGTTCCTTTTATCAGCATCTGTCCATACAATTCAATGCTGATATTGTAGCTTTAGTTTTTCTTTACTTTTACATGGGAGAGATTGGCGAGATCAAATCTCTTCCGACCAAACACGTTTTCGACTTTGTGACCTGTTGTAGCGTGTTCCTTTGGCAAGGGGGTGTTTTTTGTATGTGATTGTCTTTATTCATCCCTTCTACGCAAAATAATACCAATTTTATGAAAATCCACCAAAATTCAAAGGAGTTACAGCAATTGAAACAACATGATGTACGTTTTCAGTGGAAGAAGTTGCCTACCTTCTTATTATATAAGGTCATTGAATTTTTTTTTTTTAATGGGCACCAACGTACAGGGTACCTTTGATGAGAAATGAACAAAGGTCCACAAAGAATAACAGTAGAATTACTGTTGTGTTGCATACTTTTCAGCAACAATTTCATTAACATCTCATATTTACCTACATGGAAAACCCATTTATGTGAGTTTTGGACATCCACTATTCATTTAAGACATCTAAAAACTGTTAAAGATACTATCTTTGTTTAATTTTGCAGTATGAGTTTAAAGCCAAAGCTATCAAAAAGAAAAAGGTTGACCTTACAATATCTGTGGAAGGGGTTAAGGTCAGCATCTGTAAGAAAAAAAAGGTAAGAATCCTTTTATTGATTGTACACTGTCTTGTCTGTAAGATGTGGAAGGTCATTGCTCTCTGGAAATTTATTCTAACCTTTTATATACAATATATAATTACTGTAGTCAGTCTGAGTTATGGCACAGTTTTAGGACACACTTGATTTTTTTATGAAAATACTACATTTTGTAAGAAAAACTGACATGCCATGTTTTTGCAATCAAGGAAAATGACCTGACCAAAAGTCTGATATACAGCAAAGAAATAAGGGTTCCGAGGTTGTTATCCTACATGCTCGATTTTGACATGTTATGTTTTTTCAATGGACCAATTCATTAGTGTAATGGGAGCATATGCCTTAAACTGATCAAACAGTGACAGGCTTAAGTCTCACAAGTTATGTTAACAACATGGTGGGTGTGAAAGAATAGCCTGCTTCATTGAATGGATCACCCACTGAACAAAGTGTGAAATGTTATACTTGTTCTTGGAATGATTGTTGATTTCCATAGGTTTAGGTCTCATTTCAAAATTGAAATGATCTATCAGCAAATCAGTTTACTGAATGAACAAAAAGGCTAAATTTTAAGTGTTGAGTTACTGATGGAATCTATAATTAAAAAGATAAATAGAAAAATAAAGAACGTAAATGAGTGAAGTATATATTTGTAAATTCAGTCAGCAAAAGTATATAGGGCCTGGAAAATACACCATACCTGGCCAATATAAAAATCTAGGCACAGGTATATCATAATAAAAAAATGACAATACAAATACATTTTTTAGCTATTGCAGTCATCCATTCATCAGTGTCCGTGTTAAGAATTTCTTTTCTTACCACTTTTGATATGCATATGAAACTGTATATGTAAAGAGGTCATCAATAAGGAGTGCAGTGACCAAGAACCATAACTCTGTCTGTTCCCATTTATGAATTATTTCCCTTTATTATATAATGAATTTTTGTCCAGAGCATTACTCCAAAAATATTCAAAGTATTGACTTGCAACTTAAAATAAAGATAGGTGGTGACTAGGAGAAGTGCTGTGACCAAGAATGACTTCAAAGAATCGCACAGAAATTAATTAGGATATATTATCTAGGGACCAGGCACAGAGCTTGTGGAAGAATTGCCCTAATATTTATATAGAGTAAGAAGGGCTATATCAAAGGACCGAGCTTTTACCTCAAATCAATGCCTATTTAGTGAATCGCCACATTGAGGAATCGCAAGGCCACTGTATTATGCCCCACCAACTGCGTTGTGAGGTAGTTAAGATTTTCAGTCTGTTCATCTGTTTGTTCATTCATCTGTCCATCACACCTCCAGGATACCTTTGTGTGTAAGCTTTTTTTCTATAAAGATGACTCACATCTGGATGACACTTGGTACACATGTATGTCATGATATGAACATAATGAAGTATTCAGTATTTATGCAATGTTATGGCTATGACCTATATTTCATGGTTTAATGAACATTGTAAAATTGATTGTAATGCTTCATGTTTACCTTTGAGTTTCAGTTTTTTATACTACGCTTATTGCACGACAGAACTTATTATGGATTCACCTATTAACGTCCACTGAGATTGTCCACTCTTCAAATCACGCGTCATTAACAATTTTCTTTAAAAGACATCTCCTCTGAAACCACTTGGTAGAAATTGATGAAACTTGGCATGATGATCTTTTCAAAAGCTGCTTAAATAAACTTGTTTCATGCAGAACTATGGTTGCCATGGAAAACAACAGAATTTTATTTAAGAAAAACTTTAAAAATCTTCTCTGAAACTTTTTTGTCGGAATTTAATTTCATCTGGCACAAATGGTCGCCTTATGACTGTCTACCATAGTTGATCCCTTGAAAATGAGTTAGAATTAAAGTTCTTTTGGCATGTATGGTCACCTCATGACTGATCCCTTGAAAAATGAGGCCCTTAAGGGGTTGGCTAGTTTCTTTATAAATTATATAGAGAAAAATTCAAAATTCTTCTCTTCTGGAACTAACGTTCTGAATTAATTCTTGTTTTGTACGAGTGATAAAATTAAGGTTTCATACCATATTTGTGTAAGCATTTTTATTCCTTGAAAATTAGGCCTCCAGATGATCAACTAACTTAAGAATTCTTTGTATCTGAAACTTAAATCTGGTTGCTGCTAGAAGAAACCAGGTAAAATCAAGTGACTTATTTTAGGTAAGCTTATGTACTATGGTGAACAATCTAGGGCCATATGGCCGTCTTGACATGTAGAGTGTAAAATGTAGAGTGAATTCAGTAGTCCTAAGCTTTAAGCAACTAAGCAGCATATATAAATACTTGAAAATAAATTATCCACCATAAGATTCAGCTGTACAAGACCAGCCTCAAGATAAATTAATTTATGGATGTTATTATACCCCCACTACCCTAGGGTATGGGGGTGCTAAATAGGAATCACTTTGTCCAGCCATCCCTCTGTCTGTCACGAAATTTTTTGTCTGGGCTTTAAGTTAAAAATGCCTTGCTGGATTTCCAAATGATTTGGCACAAATGTTCACCATATTAAGATGGAGTGTGGCACGACAGTTAGTAGCTCAAAGGTCAAGGTCATACTTAGAGGTCAACAATAAAAATTCAATGCCAATATGCTTGTCCAGGCTGTAACTTACCAATGTCTCACTGGATTTCCAAATGGTTTGGCACAATTGTTAACTGTATTAAGACTCTGTGTTGTGCAAAAGAACCAGATTGCTGCTCAAAGGTCAAGGTCATACTTATAGGTCAACAATAGAAAATCATGCCAGTATGCTTGTCCAGGCTCTAACTTGACATAGGATCGCTGGATTTCCTTATAGTTTGGTACAAATGTTAAGACTGAGTGTAGTGCAAAAAGACCAGATTGCTCACTCAAAGGACAAGGTCATACTTAGAGGTCAACAATAGAAAATCATTGCTAATATGCTTGTCCAGGCTATAACTTGACATAGGATTGCTGGATTTCCAAATAGTTTGGTACAAATGTTCACCATTTTAAGACTGATTGTCGTGCGAATAAACCGGTTTTTTTGAGGTCAAGGTCTTTTGTCCGGGCTCTAAGTTGACTTAGGATTGCTGGATTTCCATATAGATTGGTACAAATGTTAAGACTGAGCTTAGTGGGAAAGAACATGATTGCTCGCTAAAAGGTCAAGGTCATACTTAGAGGTCAACAATAGGAAAGCAATGCCAATATACTTGTTTATGGATGATTACTCAAATTGTGATAGTTGCTTGTTTTCTTCCCATCATCTTCTTAAATTAAAGACCCTCATAATGTTCATTTCATAGAAGAATTAAATACCTCTAAAATGATCAAGCTTATTTGACAAAGGTAACAGACTACATTATTCCTGCATGCCAGGACCATATTTTTGCAACAGACTTTGATGGGTATGTCAGCTGGTTAATAAACTCAATATGTTATTGATTGACAAATAGCAGGTTAGTGGGGGTATTAATCACTTTGGTGATAGGTCTAGTTGAAAAAGTGCTTAAGGGTAGAAAACCATAAATTACGATTCATGTTTCGCAGACTTAAGAAATAAAATTCTGCAGTTTTGACTGAAAACCACTCAAAGTAGAGGAGCTGTTACAGCTACCACCCTGGGAATACATAATGCTAAGATTGTTATTTATATTGTGATTGGGCTCAAAAGGTTATAGTGGTAGCCATTATGTTGTCCACATAGAAATGATTGGTGGCCGCCCTTTTATTTAGGAACCACAGTCAACTCTCAGGGACCATTTACAGTCAGGAGATGTCCTATGGCAGCAATCACCACCTGGCTAAACATGAAGGGAACACAGGCTATTATGACTTAATTAAAATGTCTCAGGTACAAGACTTAAGATCAATATGTTGACAGCTCTGCTATGGACAGAGTGAAAAATAACATCATGAAGAATCCTATCTGCTGTCGCAGTTATCGCTTATTTCCTGTGGCGGGGAGAACAAAAATAGGCATTATATAACAGTTGGTAAAATTTTCATTCTGTTACAGTTTGCCATGCAAGACTTTTGATATTTGAATACAGTCTTATTGATAATTGAAAACTGATCTGTAAATGGTTAGTTGTTCATTGCTTCATTGGTGAAAAGGTAGTCCTTTGTTGTGCCATCTTTGTTCTTGAATCATAATTAGTTGTAAATGACCTTCTATAAAGTAAATGACCTTCTATAAAGCATACATCTGCATCAGAACCCAGGCCTGTCAGAATTCTCTTTTGTCACAGGCTTGCTTTTGGTGAGAGGTTGTGTGAAATAGTTGAGTAAAGGCTGACCAGTCCATGTGACTCTGTGGCTAGGAGTGAGTGGTTTGGGGTTTAATCCTGTTTGCAGTATGAGTACTGTTGAACCCCTTAAACATGGGGAGGGTTATAGTTCCAGTGAGAATATAATTGTCTTTTTGCTGAGCCCATTGTCTGTTTGTCTGGAAATCTGGACCCTGCAATTAGTTAAAAACCGTTAAAGATAATATTATGAAACTTGGTATATGAAAAGATGGCAGTATGGAGATTCTGCACGTCACTTTCTTGAGCCACAATTCTGGTTGCTATGGTAACAGAAAAATTATGCAACTCATCGGTAGGGGACTTACATGTTGCATGCAACACCAGTTACTTGTTCTGGTTAGTTATCCTTTTGGTAAACTTTATGATACATTGATCACAGGAAAGTGAAACAACTTGATGGAAGCCTTTTTTGATAGAAATAAGTTTATTTTACAGGACTTCATGATGTACAGGAGCAATTTGACAGGTGGCAATTGTTACGTAATGTCTGTTAGTTGGGAGAATTATGATATTGGTCCCCTGTCTGTTATTTAGAATGTGGGGACACAGTTGAGTAATGCCATGTTATGAGAATGTGTCACCTTTACCCTACCTCCCTTTAATGTAACCTTATGCCATGTAAATAATATGGATCACTGTATGATTAGCCACTGTTACATACGGATAGCTTTCAGTTTGTCAAAATGTTGCACATATCATTGGCATGTCTTCACAGTGTTCCAGCTAAGCCAAAATGCAGGGTACTGCGCATCTGTGGCCTTTGATCTGCGTCGTGCTGCCTTTGATTGGCACCCTGCCCCTTTCTGAGAGTGCCCTGCCTTCCCTTTCTCGTGAAGTTTCACCCCATACCGTTTTCACCAAGCCTCAACTATAGACATCTTTGATTTTGCCGACAAACCTTTGTGTACATGTACATTGTACACTAGTCCTGAAATACACACATAGTCACCTGATGGAGCTGGTGTCAGTCATCCAGTTCATGCTATGATTTATAGTCCACTACTCGATCAGGTCTGATTATGGCTGATATTGGCCAATTAGGTCAGGAGTTATGCTCCTTTTAATATATAAAAATGCCAGATTTCACTTTGTTTACACTCCAGTGTCTTTTTTTTTTTTTTTTTTTTTTTTAACAATCAACTTAAAACTTTATGAGAATGTTTATGACCATAGTCTCTTGGTCACCTTCAATTATGGCTGATATCAGTCCATTTGATCAGGAGTTATGGACCTTTCGTTATTAAAAAAATGCCAGATTAAATCAGTTTTCACTCTAGAATCTTCATTTCTTAAGCAGTCTTCTTCAAACTTTACAACAATGTATATGGTCATACATAATCTCTCAGCTAAGTTTGATTACAACTGGTATTGGCCAATTAGGTCAGGAGTTATAATGGTCCTTTAATTATAAAAAAAAAATGTCAACAATTTTAGTGTTTACACTCTAGAAGCCACATTTTTGAGTCAGTCTTCCTCAATCCTGCTCAGAATGTTTGTCTTGATAATATCTCTGTCAAGTTCAGTTACGCCACAGGGGGTCACATTTTTAGTTAAATCTTTGTCATACTTGTTATAATGTGGGAAAAATCAACAACAACATTATTGTTATTACTTTTTGGCTAACGCCTTCATCAGGATAGCAATGACTTTTAAATATAAACAACCTGTCAAACATGTTTGAAATGTTTGTGTTGGTGATATCTCGGTCAAAATTGATCATAGGTAAGGAATGGTCAAAGAATAGGTCGCAAAGTCAGATCTTAGTATAATCCTGTTAACACTCTAGGGGCACAGTATTAGTTGAATCTTTCTCAAACTAGGTCAGAATGTTTGTCATGATGATATCTCGTGTCAAGTTTACTTTTGGGTGCAAGGCATGGTCAGTAATCAGGTGAGTGATTAAGGGCTATCATGGCCCTCTTGTTCATGTATATTTGCCTGCATTTTTTTTTCTTTTTGTAATTGTATCACCTTAGTGTACAAATACATTGTTTTTATATTCATACTTTTTATTTATTTTGTTATGTTTCAGTTGGAAGTAAAATAAAGAATGTTCTATACTATTATACATAATGATTGACAACATACAATCTAATCTGATGTTTGCATTACTGTGACTTACCATACATATACACTCAGTTTATATTTGTCATTTTATTCAGACGGATGTTATGACAAGTTCTCGTTCCATTTTATTTTGTTTATGAAAATTGTGTACTCCTAATGCCCATTGGAAAGAGACTTAAGACAAGCAACTATAAGCTGTCCGTATTTTAAGACTACTACTCAACTACATTTTAAGTATCGACTATCATTAACATCAAGGTAACAATGTAAGTGCATGTGGATACTAGAGGGGTGAATAATATTTATTGCATTACATCTGATTTGACGAAGCAATAGAACATTGTTACCTGTTGTACCATGAAACATTCGCAAACACCATGGCAAAATAAGATGGTGGCCTCCATCAGTGTTCATTATAAAAGGGAAATATACTTTTTCCAATATTTTAAATTGGTGTGAGCACTTTACAGGGGTGATAACAGTTGTCTTTTATTTCAAGATGCTTTTTTAGCTCACCTGAGCACAGTGTGCTCAGGAGTACATGGTGAGCGGTTGTGAACAATGAATGTCTGGCATCCATTGTCCGGCATCAACATTTAACTTAAATGACATCTCCTACTAAACCACTGGGCCAAATTTAAAGAAACTTCACAGGAATGTTCCGTGGGTGAAGCCTCTCATAGTTGTTTAAAGAATTTGATTCCATGCAGAACTCTGGTTGCCATGGCAATGGAAAGAAAAAGCATGAAATTCTTTAAAATCTTCTCCTCCAAAACTACTGGCCAGATTTCAAAGTTATCTGGCATACATGTTCCCTAGGTCACTCTCTACTAAGATTGCTCAAATTATTTTGATCCATTGAAAAACATGGCTGCCAGGGGGCGGAGCCCGTTTTTTCATATATGAATATAGTACAAATTTGAAAAATCTTCTTGGTCAAAAGTGTTGGCTGGATTTCAAAGTTCTTTGGCACAGATGGTTCTTAGGTCACCCTCTACCAAGATTGTTCAAATTATTTTGATCTGTTGAAAAACCTGGCAGCCATTGGGCAGACCCCGTTTTCCTTATATGTATATTGTACAAATTTGAAAAATCTTCCTGTCCAAAAGTACTCACTTGATTTATGGCTGGCAGAGATCAGAGCCCATTTTCTACAAAATCATAAGATATTTGCTGTATCTTTTCCTCCCACTAACACCTGGTTTTTAGGTGAGCAAGCCAGACCCATCATGGCCCTCTTCTTTAGTAATTTCAATTTTCAGGAAACAAAAATGAAAGTTTCAAGCGTGTTAAAATTGTGTCACTGAGGGCTCATTGATATGAAATTTTAGGGACATTTCATCTTATAATGTATCAAAACACACAAATTTGTGCATCATAGAAAACGTATTTAAATAGGTTTCTTTCCATGTAACAGAGGAAAACTTATTCTGATTTCCATTATATCCTCTGAAACAATTTTTTACTTTGATTATAAACTGCTCTTTTGGGGGAATTTATCATGCCCTTTTCATGTCTTGGGGTGAGAGAGAACACTATAGAGTCATCATTATGGGACTAATTTGCACTTATGGTTGAAAGCATAGTACCAATTTAGAAGTTGTTTGCAGATTAATTAGATTTTCTGCTATCATCATGTATAAGCTGCGACAGAATAGGCGACCTCTTCACTTATTACTTCTCTTCGAAGGAGATGGCCTTCCGGTCTGCTTTACTTCTATGTGTTGGTTCACGAGCGCTCATTGAGTGGTTGCGATCTTATATTCATAATTTTTTAAGGACCTGTCCAATAAAAGGGACAGGATAAAATCACGTGCACAAAATTTAAACCATAAACATTAAATATTGTCCAGTATGGATAAGATTTACTCTTTCTAAATAACTAAATAATAATAATTTATTACAGCTGTTTGGATTGTTTGACATGCATGCAAATCAGAAAAAAAAAATCGTTTACAGGCGAAGAAAATACTTTAAAATAAAAAAAATAGCAGCTGATTATCCGAGTTCCTCGTTAAAGTTCTAAATTTATAATTCATATATTCAATTAATAACTTTGTCAGTCTTTTTATATTTATTGGAAATTCAATAAAAAAAATCAAAGTTTACGAAATTTTGTTAATGAGAAAAATAGATTCGATATTTCTCTCTCTCGTTAGATACTTTCTTAATACCTTAAATATCATTTGTAGTATGTGTACATTTTATTTAGTTTGATGGGTTAATGTATAACTTGAAAAAGAAAATGCTCCAAAAGATATTTTGTTGATTAACACATGTGGCAGAGTACTAGATAAACTATCAGTAATTTTTTGTTATCATTTGTTTTTATTGTGATTGTTATGATTACACGTAATCATAAAGAATGTATTTATAGATAATCTTTATTTAAAAAAATAGTTCTCTCATTACATATGCTTAACGCTGGTCTCGATGGAGATCGCATAGTCCGTCGCTTTTTCAGGGGGACTGCAATTTCTTTTTGCTCGCTATGTTTATTTCAGATGGACAAATGGTTTACCAGTTATAGGTGACAATAAATATTGTTAACAACACAAAGTTTTTGCATATTCCTGAACTTGTAGTCAAATCAAGCTTGCAGGTATAAAAAATGTCATGTTAACCATGCTTACCATGTATTGTATATCACACAACATAAATCTCAGATCATGATCATATATCGTATGGTATCAGATTACAGACGCATCGTATCAAATCGTACAGGTAAATAAAACTTGCTATCGCATATCGCAGATCGTATATCACATATCGTATATCGTTCGTATTTCAATCGTATTTTTTGACAACTGATACAATAGCACCACTGTATCCTGGCTGGAGAACTGTGAAGTCGGTTGGATCTTAAATAAGTTATGGCCATTTGTTATATTTATTGAATATATTTTGTCCACACCATATTTTGGTTACCAATGGTCTGATTGATTTAATAATAAGTACCAGGCCAAGCTGCACATATTGATGGCACGTTTTCCTCTGCTGTAATTTAAATTAAGTTTTGCCCCATTGTTATACTATTAAAAAATATTTTGTTCACACTGTTTCTTGTGCACCATTAGTCTGATTTTGATTCAACTTCACAGCATTAATTTAATAAGTACCAAGTCTAGTTGCGTATATCATTGGCACATCATGACTGGTTTGACTATATTTGAGTTAAAATGGCCCTTTGTTATATAAATGAATCTATTTTGTCCATACTTTTTCTAGGCTATCATTATCTGATATTGATTTAACTTCACATTATTAAGTACCAAGTGTAGTGGCATAGCATTGGTACATCATGACCGGCTTGATTTTATATGAGTTATGGCCCTTTCTTATATTTATTGAAGATATTTTGTCCACAATA
>CM037785.1:17306959-17339669 GCA_021229015.1 Solen grandis | reverse complement strand
TTGGTAACTGATGTTGATCATGGTTTTCACACATAAAATGTTGATTTATAATATAAAAAATCAAAGCGCTGAAGGCACTAAAATTGTGTGTGTCTCAAGTGGAAGAGGGTTTGACAAGCTGCAAATATGTAGGTAACTTAGTTTTTCCAAATATTTAACTTATATTAGAATAATAAATGTTTGTTCATTGTAGGCTATAGAAATATAGGAGGAGTAAGAGTGGCAATGTGCTAATTGTTATCCATCTGTTGAAACAAATGGTGCGTTCATCTAATGACCATGTTAATGCAACGTTAAAGCGGGGTTATTGGTATTGTGCAAAAATTTGACCTCTGTTTATTAAAGTTACTGTGATAAGCAAAAGAAATGAGACAATACTGTTCTCTTAGCACTATCAGCGCTTTGATTTGTACTCCGAGCAACGGCACAGTTTCTATTTATAGATGCAATTTAGTGGCTCTCTACAGTGTTTTTAATAACTTCGGATAGCAGATATACACCTGTATCAGCCATTCTATAGAGCAACAAATAACCCCATGAGATATTTCTGATGTATCTGAGATAGCTAGTTGTGATTATAAGGAAAAAATAACCAAAACCTGCACATCCACCATCCAAATTCAGGCATGGGCCACCTTTGCATTCGAAAGAAACTATACTCCTCCACGTGGTAAAGTGAGTTACGCAAGATCCTAGGGAAAATAGTGTGTAGCATTGTCTAGTCAATTCTTACCAACTTTGTTCAAATCATGACCCTATGGTCAAAATTGGCTCTGCCCCAGGGGTCACTTGATTTTACATAGCCTAATGATACCAGGTGAGCGATCCAGGGCCATCATGGCCCTCTTGTTTCAGGATCACAGGACCAAAATTAAGTTCAAAGGACCAAACCCAAACAACTAGATTGCATTACTGTTTTTCTTTCATTTCATTGATATTATTAAAATTAAACACTTTATTACCATGATATCTTAAGAGATTCTTGATTTAATGAAATGAATTTTAACAATATGAGTAGATAAACAATTTTACTGGACATTCAGACAGAATGTATTGAAATATTCAAAGGACTAAAATAGAAATCACCAGTCAGGTCAAACAGACAGACACTTTTTGGAATGTCTAATCTTAGGGTTGTTCAGGAACACAGCAAATTGTTTACTGTACTACAAATTCAAGATCAATTCAGAATTGGCAGGATAGTATGCTACAGGCTATAAGTAACCCATATCAGTGAGGAGATTTTTATACGCCGCCGGAGACGGTCGTACATTGGAGTCATCTTCTCCATCTGTCCGTCCTTCCGTATGTCCATATCTTGTGAACGCAACTCCTCCTACATTTCTGAATGAATCTTTTCAAAACTTGGTCAATGTCATTACTATAATGGGTAGATGTGCATGAAGTGGCTATTTTCCGGTCCATTGATTTTTACAAGATTTTGTGTCCCTTGAAACTTAGTCTCTGTAGCTGATTGCTATTGCAGCCTTGTGAACGCAACACCTCCTACATTTCTGAATGAATCTTTTCAAAACTTGGTCAATGTAATAACTATAATGGGTAGATGTGCATGAAGTGGCTATTTTCCGGTCCATTGATTTTTACAAGATTTGTGTCCCTTGAAACTTAATGTCTGTAGCTGATTTATATTGCAGCCTTGTGAATGCAACTCCTCCTACATTTCTGACCTAGTCTTTTCAAAATTTGGGCAATGTCATTACTATACTGGGTAGATATGCACAAAGCAGGGATTTTGATGTTCATCAATATTTGCAATAGTTATGCCTTTCTAAATATGGTCTCTTGAAAACACAACTCAAGTTTCTAAACAGGTAAAGTGCATAAAGCAGGGATTTTCTGGTACAGTGATTTTTGCAAGAGTTATGTGGAGAAAGAAAAAAGGATTCATAATGATACTGCTATTTGACCTACTATTATATTGGAAGCATTTTTAGGGTTCTATCTCTGTTCAGCTAAATTAATTGGTCTTACAGACTTCATTATGAGCTTATGCTTACAGAAATGTTAAAAGCAATAATTAAAAGACCCCTCTTGGTCTTTATATTTTGTGGCGGTGTATATTGTGGCATCACTGGCACTCTTGTTTGTAAGTGATCTGGTATCTCCGCATTTCTCCAATGAGTTAGAGGTCCCGGGTTCGAGTCCATTTTTTTCTACTGCACATATTCCTTTCTCATCACATGCAATATCATGACATAATGGGGACACAAGAAAATCTTGGCACATGCCAATCACATAACAGAAGTATTTGTCTTTATAACATTGGAAACAAAATGCTGACATTTCATACTCACAAAAACTCACCTTGAGCCCAAATTTTACAAAGATTACTGATGAAATAAACTTTTTGAAAACTTTATTTTCAATATTTATTTTCATATTTATTAAATATGACACTGATTTTTTCATTGAACATATCATCCCAAAATTTGCTGATCCTACATCCCAAGCAATCAAATTTAGATACTTAATTATAAACTGTCTACATTAGAAAGATGTAACCAGATCTGAAGACTTTTGGCAGATAGAACACTTTTTTTACATGTTTGTTTGTTGGGTATAATGTCCTACTGACATTATTTCAGTCATGTATACTTGAGACAGATATAGTGCTGCCACACGGCAGTATCATGTAGACATGTGGCATGATAACACACCCAGTTACATTTAATATCCTGACACTGGGCCAATCAGACCTGGAACTACTCTTATATGCTGAGCTATACAAGGGAGCTATATCAGAACTATTTTTATGCATACATGAATATGAAGAGATAGGTCTACCTTATTTTGTAATCCACAATAGATGTCAGTGCTGAAGGCACATTTGTTGATTCCTTGACTTTTTGTTAATCTTTTATATCTTTATGTTCTGACGAACAGTTTGTATTTCTCTGCAGATCAGTTATTTTTGGCTGAAATGTTTTTCTGGCGGAGATGACAGATGAAGTCATCGTCCGATATCATCATCGTCCTTTGTATCCATGTACTTAGATAGTACTTACAGTACAGCCCAGTATATTAGGATGCATTCTACACCATAATTCAGAAATATGCTTTTCTCCAGTTCATCTTCTTTTTTTATTTTGTCCACAAACCCCTCAACAGAACTGATTCAGAAACGGAAACTAGAAATGCAACAATTTTCGTGCATACCGATCTTTGGGGGGGGGGGGGGGGTCTATTTTTAGACCCATGTGCATTATACTCAAAAAAAAAAATGCTAAATGAAAACCACATTGAAAGCTCTGGATAGGAATAATGTAATCAGAATTGAATCACAAAATCTGCAAGTGATGACGGTAGCGGGACGCCAGATTGCACAAGTGTACCAGTGCCTGAATGTACCATTTTTGGACGAAGCGTACCACCTGTATATTTCAGTGTTGATATTTGGGGTGGTGCACAGCTAATAGAGCGTAAATGAGGTGTTCATGAGGTGAAATGAATGTGTATTGGGATGAATGAAAACTCAAAATGGTTTGTTTATTTTAACAGTTACAGTGATGACAGTTCAACAATCAACATTCATCCGCAAAAACAGCATAGAAAAATAAGTTCTTTAATTTTTTCATCTCACAAACAATTGTGTAGCTTGTACGCATTTATTCTTGATACAGCTTTAATTTTTAAACATTTTTCGATTATATTGACCGTACTGAGGAGTTATTTGATGTTAAATGTAGAAATCGGGGTTCCAGAAATGTAGGTACTATAGTTGGTGTGACTGACGTACACACAACTATAAACAATCAGCAGGCAAGCATTCAGTATGACAAACCGTACGCTTACATGCATGCAGTCAGCTATGAAACTATCTCAGTGTCATAAATCACGATGTTGACGTAAACCCATGTACGGCATAAGGAGCACGTGAATAGTATGTTTATGACCATAATGTCTCAATTGAGTTTGAATATGGCTGAGTTCAGCTAATTAAATCAGGTGTTATGCCCCTTTTAATATTTAAAAAAAGCCAGATTTCACTTTGTTTACACTCTAGCATCTTTATTTTTTTAGCTATCATCTTCAAACTTCATGGCAATGTTTATGACCATAATGTCTCGATTGAGTTTGAATATGGCTGAGATCGGCAAATTAGATAAGGAGTTATGCCCCTTTTAATATTTAAAAAATGCCAGATTTCACTTTTACACTGTAGCATCTTTATTTTTTGAGCAATCATCTTCAAACTTTATGTCAATGTTTATGATTATAATGTCCCGATTGAGTTCGATTATGACTGAGATTGGCCAATTAGATCAGGAGTAATGACCCTTTTAATATAAAAATATGCCAGATTTCACATTGTTCACACTGTAGCATCTTTATTTTTTAGCAATCATCTTCAAACCATGGCTGGCGAAATCTCATTTCATTTTACTTGTCCACGGACAACCAAATTCAAAATTTCACTTGTCCGTAGCAAAACACTGCTTGTCCGTAAATTTTGAAAAACTATTGGTATAAAATATAGAAATAAATGAAATGATATAACCACTCTTATAAAATCAATTAAATTTATTTAAAGAAACATTAATAAATGCACTTGTTGGTTCTTCCATTATTAAGTCTTGGACATAACAATAAAAAATATTTTAGGCATTAAAGGCATTAAAAATCCCATATCATGATAACCACAATAACCCTTAAACATAAAAGTTTTTTTTTTCTGATTGATTTAACAATCAAACTGTTTTAACACCAAAGCATCTGCTATTGCCGACAAATTCGGCATTTCACTTAGCCATTGTTGTGGAAATCAAGCCATTGGAGGTCTTTGAGTCATGATTCTCATGATTGTCTTTTACCCATGTTATGTTGCAATTCATAGTCTTTTTTCTTATTAGGTGTTATATATTCAATATTATACCTTTTTCTCGTTTGGGATGATTTTAAATAAATAATCAATCCATTTGACAAGAAACTTACCGTCATTGGTAATAATTTGTAGACTGTGCGTTAAAGCGCTGACTTTGACCATTAATTTTCATTTCCTACAAGTAAAAAAATGAAACCAGTCAAAGCAGAATGGTTCAATATGTGGATCATCTTTTAAAATGCCAAAAATAAAATTTATTTGACAGACGCACGTAAACTTCCGGTTTTGCGAGGGATATACTTTATGGTTAAAATGCTGTAGTTTAGATTTTTAGATTTAAAATTTTGCTATGATTTCGGTTTTTTGGTTGTCCATGGACAAATCATCATTGAAAATTTACTTGTCCGTCACAGCAAATGTACAACTCGGACAATGGATTTCGCCATCCCTGCAAACTTTATGGCAATGTTTATGACCATAATGTCTCGACTGAGTTTGAATATGGCCGAGATCGGCCAATTAGGTCAGGAGTAAAGCCCCTTTTAATATTAAAAAATGCCAGATTTCATATACTTTACACCCTAGCCCCTTCATTTTTTATACAATATCTTAAATTTAATTTTGGTTTGATTATGGCTGATATCTGCCATTAGGTCAGGAGTTAAGCTCACTTTGTTTATACTCTAGCATCTTCATTTCTTGAATAGTCATCTTTAAACTTTATTACAATGTTTCTTGCTTTAATCTCTCACACCACTTTTAATGACTAATATCTGCCAATTAGGTCAGGAGTTATGCCCCTTTTAATATAAAAAATGTCAGATTTCACTTTGTTTACACTCTAGCATCTTTATTTCTTAGGCTATCATCTTTAAACTCATGACAATGTTAATGACCATAATGGGTGGGACAGGGTCAAAAAGTAGGTCACTAGGTCAAACCTTAGTAATACTTGTTTACAACACAGTGAGTAACTTTTTTAGCCAACAATTTGTCAAACTTGTTGGAAGAGTTTGTGTTGATGATATCTCAATCAAGTTATATCATGGGTCAGGCATGGTCAAAAAATAGGTCACTAGGTGAAATCTTAGTATAATCCTGGCCACATTATTAGCCAAATCTTTTTTTTAACTGGATCTGTCTTGATGATATCTTTGTCAAGTTTGATCATGGTTTAGGCATGGTCAGTAATCAGGTGAGCGATTAAGGGCCATCATGGCCCTCTTGTTTATTTAATTGATCCATGAAAAGGGTTGTGTATTTGGATTCTTTATCTTTTTAGCCTTGCTTCTATTTGTGAAATGTGCATTATATTGGAGCTAGACGTACTGCCCGTCTGCCTTAAATTCAAGATTTGATTGAATTGTTAGTCTTCGTTACCAAAATTGTGCAAAATTAAGTAAAACCTCTTCTCTGGAAGGAAAAATAAACACACTAAAAATTCCTTGTCAAATTAGCTTATCCTCACTTTTACCCGTTTCCGTGCTACACCCTAAGTAAACTGTCATACCTTCCACTCTCAAGCCAGGAATTAAAGTTTAAATGATTTATTTCAGAAACAACTGCTAAAGGAAATACCCACCCACCATTCATATGACCATGTGGGGGGGTATACCCCTGGTTGAAGTAGTCCCACACAGAGAGAGCCTGGTCACATCCCTCTGGACCAGATCCTTACAGACAATCCAAGAGTTCCTGGCCCAGAATGACAGATGTTACTCCAGTCTGCATACTCTGGTAGGCTTTAACACTACAGTGCTCCAGGTTAGCTCTTGTGATCATGCTGCGTTCATCGTCTGTTGATCCCTTGAAAAATGAGGCCCCTAGAGGGTCTGCTAGTTTTCTTATATACTATATATAGAACATTTCAAAATTCCTCTTCTATGAAACCAATGGCCAGAATTAAATTTCATTTAGCACAAATGGTCTCCTCATGGCTGTCTACCATAATTGCTAAAATAAAGTTGAACACATAAAAATGAAGCCCCTTGGGGGAAGACTAGTTTCCTTTTATGCTATTAAGAAAAATTCAAAATTCTTCTTCTATGAAATTAATGGCTAGAATTTAATTTCTTTTGACACAAATGGTCACCTCACAGTTGTCTATAATTATTATGAAAATAGAGTTGACCCCATGAATAATGAGTCCTCCATATGACTTACTTAAGAATTCTCTGAATTTTGAAATTAAATCTGGTTGCTGCTGGAGGTAACCATGTAAAAAGAATGGTTTTAAATAAGCTTATGTACTCTGATGAGCGATCTAGAGCCATTTGGACCTCTTGTTTCTAGTTGTACTTTTTCCTTCTTTTCATCAAATTCTCCTTCTATTCCTACTTTTAGCTCAGCTATTCATTGGTGTTGCAGCTTTTTAGTTAAAGTTTCGCATGCAAGTAATATCCAGTTTATATCTCAGTAACCACTCATGACATTGACTTGAAAGTTTATGAAAATGTTAATGGGCATCAGACAACCAAGGTAGATAACTCCTGACTGAATTTAATACAAATTATGGCCACTTTTTTAATTCGAAATTTTGGTTAAAGTTTTGCATGCAAGGAACTTTCATGCTTATACTTAAGTATCCAAGCATGGGATCATTTTGAAACATCTTTACTATGTTCAGGGGTATCAAACTATCAAGGTAGATAACTCTTTGTAGAATATATTACAAATTATGGCTCATTTTTAACTTCAAATATTTTGGTTAAAGTTTTGCACATAAGAATTAATGTTAAAGTGATTTTTTTTTTAAAATGCTAACTAGGGCCACTTTATGACTGAAGCTTTTTGGTTTAAGTTTTGCATGCAGTAGGAAATGCAAATTACTATCCAGCTTATCATTTATGGTATTGACTTTAAAGTTTATGAGAGTGTTCAGGGGCATCAGAAAACCAAGGAGGATAAATCTTGACTAAATTTGATACAAATTATGACCAATTCTAACTTGGATATTTTGGTTAAAGTTTTGCATGCAGAGTGTTATTATGCTTATGTCTCAGTAACTAGGCATGGGATTGATTTTAGACTTCATAAACATATTAAGGGGTATCAAACTATCAAGATTTCATTTGATTACCAACAAGCATTTCTCTGACAGCTCTTGTTCATTATTCTAGCAAATATTTTTTATGCTCACCGAAGCACATGGTGCTCAATGTTAGTTAATATGATCACCCTTTGTCTGTTGTTAGTCCCATTCCAGTTCACCAGAGGGACTGTTTGCCCTCCTTCTGTCTGTCCATAAAAAAATTCAAAATGTACTTGGAATAATTTCATGAAACTTGAATCATGGATAGATTGCAATATGGAGATTCTGCACATCATATTATTTTGTCCCTAGGTTGAGAAATGTGGCTGCCATGGCAGCAAATAAACTTGAAATAATGCAAAAATGATGTTATTCTGTTGAAGCCCTATAGAGATCCATTTTAAACTTGCTTCATGTTTGAGACTCAAAAGACCAGTTCTCATGTCATGTCCCATAACTTACAAAGTTATACCCCTTTATAACTCACCTGAGCACAATGTGTTCATGGTGAGCTATTAGGATCACCCTAAACTGTAAACTGTTTAATTTGGTTAAACGCCTTTTTCTATTCCGTTGTGCGTCGTCCGTCGTCAACAATTTGCTTTGAACAACATCTCCTCAGAAACCTCTGGACAGAATTTGATTAAACTTGGCAGGGATGATCCTTTGGTGCACCTTCACAAAAAAATAACTTGATCAATGTAGAACTCTGGTTGCTATGGCAATGGAAAGAAAAAATATGAAAACTTTAAAAATCATCTCCTTCAAAACACTGGCCAGATTTCAAAATGTTTTAGTACAGATGTTCCTTGGGCAACCCTCTACCAAGATTGCTTAAATTGTTTGGATCCGTAAAAAAACATGGCCACCAGGGGCAGAGCTAATTTGCCTTATATGAAAACTTTAAATGATATCTCTGAAACTGTTGGACAGAATTTGATTAAATTTGGCAGGGATGATCCTTGGGTGAACCTTCACAAAAGTTGCTAAAATAAACTTGATCCTGTAGAACTTTGGTTGCAATGGCAATGGAAAGAAATGAATTACAAATACTTTAAAAATCATTTCCTTCAAAACTACTGGTCAGATTTCAAAATGTTTTAGTACAGATGTTCCTTGGGTAACCCTATACTCAGGAGAGCAATTCAGGGCCTCTATGGCCCTCTTGTTCACATTTAAAATTTTCCAAAAATCTACATTCCCTTGAATGTTTCTGGAATCTATGTGAAAATATGTGATGACTTTTTAGGGACTATCGATAGTTCGGATTCACTATCGATTGTCGCTGACTTAGAACTGGTAGCGATAGTTTTTCAATAGTTTGCGAATCAGGGAAACACTGCTCTACATGTAATCTAATTAATTGTTGACGAAGCCCAAAGACACAGTCTTGATCTCAAATCCCTAAGCCAGAGTATGGCCTTCAATCATCAGAAATGACAGATTTTACTTTATTATCACATTAGCATCTTCATTTCTTGATGAAGTTTCATGACAATGTTATGGTCACAATCTCTCAGCCAAGTTTGACCTCATATTTTGGCCACAGGTACTTATTGAAATGATCTTGCTGTATTTCTCCATGGATAATGTATTAGTATAACTATGCTATAATATAGTAACTTGTGGAGGCATTGAAGGCAATAGTTCTCAGTTTTTTTTCACTTCTTTTTAAGGAGCTGTTCTTCGATTTGTTAAGTTTATACAGTTGTCCCCGAAATTTCTATTTACCCCAGTGTTTTCTTCCCCCCGAACTCAAGAAAAGGTGCAAGTTACCTATGACACCTTTTCCAACATCAAAGAACTCTTGTGAGAGTGAGAGTTATGAAGTCTTGAACCTCCACCATCCTGGCAGTGTCAGAGACCAGTTTCTTAAATTATCCAGATACCAGCCCTGCAGTGTATGGCAAACTTACTGGAGCAGCACAACTGGGGGGACCACCAGATCCCCACTGACCTGCTGAGGACAGTCAGCCAACTGTGGTTAGCAGTAACTGACCAGTGGACCACGGAACCAGGGATGGCTGCCTGTCTTGTCCACCTGCTGACCATATCATCCAGTTTGATCACCAACCTAGATGGGCCAGATATACTACAGGTATGTGTTGTGGGATGTTGGCTGTATAATGTCTCATGAAAAATATTGTCATAAAAGGAAAAAAAAAAGGTCAAATATTGTATTTAAAAAGGATTCTTTTTCTGTATTAAAGTTCTATACACCATCAGTGATGGCTTTGACTCACCTAAATGCTGGTCTAGGTTTGATCTCCTGTATTTTTTGTGTCACCTGTATAGTATGGCACACACATAAGGATCCATTTGCAGCAAGTGGCATCACACTTTCTTGTCCAGAGCACAACTTCAACACTATTACAAGGTTTTTCTGTTACTTTGGAACATTGATACAAGAACTGTATCTTTATTATTATGCCCTCCTTCGAAAAAGAGAAAACTTATTGTCCTTCAAATGTCGGATGGTCTGTCAGTAGACCACTTTGTTTCCGATGAATAACTGGAGAATGCTTTGGCCCACATTCCTCAAACTTTATAGGGTGATTGGTAAAGATTAGTAATTGACCCTTATTTACTTTGGGGTCACTTGGTCAAAGGGAGCGTAGGGGGGGCATATGTGTCGTTCTGACAACTCTTAGTCTGTCTAAATCTTTAATTATCCCCCATAGTTATTTTTGAAAAAAATGAACATAGATCTAAATACACTATAAGAATCAGAAAGTTGCAGTGTTAAGGAAGCATAGCTTATCTAACTCTTGATCTGCCCCCCTTACTTTTAGCTCACCTGAGCAATAAGTACTCTAGGTGAGTTATTGTGGCCAGTCAGTGTCTGTCATCCGTCAATCAGTCAGGACATACGTCCATCAACAATTTCTTGTGTACACTCTACCATCTTTATTTCTTCAGCAATCCTTTTTATACCTAATGACAATGATTAAAGCCATAATCTCTTTATAAGATCAATTATGGCTGATATCTGCCAAATAGGTCTAGAGTTATGGCCCTTGAATAATCAAAAATGCCAGATTTAGCATCTTCATTTCTTAATCTTCATCAAACTTTATGACAATATTGATAGCCATTATCTCTCAGCTAAATTTGATTTTGGCTGATCTGATATCTGCCCATGAGTTTCAGAGTTCTGGTCATTGAATTTCACTTTTTGTACAATCTAGCATCTTCATTTCTTAAGCAATCTTCTTCAAACTTGGTCATGCCTATGGCCACAATCTCTAGACTAAGTTTGATTATGACTGATATCAGCCATTTCATTCAGTAGTTATGGCCCATTTATGGACTTACTCAGGAAAACACCTAGATTTTAGATATTTGGTTAATAACATGGCCAAGTGGACATCTACTAATTTTTAGCTCACCTGAGGACAATGCGCTCATGTTGAACTATTAGGATCACCTAAAAACTTATTAATAATCATCTTTTTCAAAAGTACTGGCCAGATTTCATAATGTTTTGGTACAGATGTTCCTTGGGTAAACATCTACCAAGATTGCTAAAATTATTTTAATCCATTAAAAAACATGGCTGCCAGGGTTGATCTAATTTGACACATATATATATATATATATAGTGAAACCTTAGAATGACATCTTCTCTGAATATGGTGGACAGAATTTGTTTAAACTTGGCAGGGATAATCCTTTGGTGAACCTTCACAAAAGTTGCTGAAATAAACTTGATCTGGGTAGAACCTCAATGGCCCTCTATGTTTCAAATCATGGCCCTTGGTGCCCAAGGTATCAGTTGCTGTTATATAGACTTATATAGGAAAAAACTTTAAAAAACTTGTTCACTTGTATTTACAAAGACTTATATAGGGAGCTGAGTACAGGTATGGTTGTGTTTATGAAATGATACTTTGACCTTGGATGACCATTATCCTGCCCCAGTGACCTACTTTTTAGCTCACTTGAGCACAACGTGCTCATGGTGAGCTATTGTGATCGCCTTTTGTCCGTCGTCCGTGCGTCCGTCCGTCCGTCGTCAACAATTTGCTTTAAACAACATCTCCTCATGAACCGCTGAAGGGATTTTGACCAAACTTCACAGGAATCATCCTTATGATGCCCTCTATCAAAGTTGTACAAATTATTCAGATTGGTTAAAAAAGTAGGTCACAGGAGCTAAAAATAGATTTTAAAAATGCAAACTTTGAAAATCTTCTTCTGCAAAACTGCAAGGCCTAGAGCTTAGATATTTGGTATGTAGCATCATCTTATGGGCCATTACCAAGATTGTACAAATCATGACCCTATGGTGATAAATGCCCCTGCACCATGGGTCACTTGTTTTACATAGATTTATATAGGAAAAGCTTTAAAAATTTTCTTCTATGAATCCATAAGGCCTAGAGATTAGATATTTGTATGTAGCATCATCTATGGTTCATTACCAAGATTGTCAAATCATGACCTATGGTGATAAATGCCCCCGCACCAGGGGTCACTTGTTTTACATAGAGTTAATAGGAAAATCTTTAAAAATTTTTTTGAATCCATAAGGCCTAGAGATTAGATATTTGGTATGTAGCATCATCTTATGGTTCATTACCAAGATTGTACAAATCATGACCTTATGGTGATAAATGCCCCCGCACCAGGGGTCACTTGTTTTACATAGAGTTATATAGGAAAATCTTTAAAAAAATGTTTAAGATTGAGTTATATCAGAATTCTTGTCTGTTTAAAAACCTTGTAATCAGTTGTAGCAATGGTACTCAGGTGAGCGATTCAGGGCCATCATGGCCCTCTTGTTATTAACAATGGGCCTTTAAATTTTGACCACTAGTACAGTTTAGTGTGTGGGAATGCAATTTTACCATGACCACAACCTAGTGTCCTACTTTTGTATTTTTAAGCTATGTCCTTCAAATTTGGTCCAAAGGTACTGTTTTATGTGTAGAAATGAAATGTATTTCTGTATGGATAATGTATTTAGTATGACTAGGCTACAATATAGTAACTTGTTAAGGCAACTCTAGCTTATTCTTGAATTTAATTTTGATTATTTGATGCTTACCCTTTCTCTGACATCTGCTGTTTTAAAGAACACCAATCTAGTCATTTTCATAAAATTTAATATAAAGTTTTACTTCTGTTTTTCAATGACTTGATGCAGATTTTGAGCCTGCTTGTCAGTGGTGATGTCCAGTACAGACAGGGTCTTGGTATAGCAGTAGCACAGTTTCTGAGAAGGAGCAGTAAACTGAACCAGGTGAGATATAATGCTTGTCAGTTGCTGTTAAAACTAATAGGCCCATTATTCTTCCAAAGGCAATGTATATTCTTTTGACAGAAAGGCAAAAGCAAAATTTGTGTTACAGATTTGTTAAGAGATACAACTTGAACATGCTCATTGACAACAACATTACTACAATGCATAAATAAGAAAGAATCTTTGACTAAAGATCATTCAATTGTTTATAAAATACCTGATATGCATATTTTACATATCTTTGTTAATTTTCTGATATTTTCCCAGCACCTTCCATATACCTCCGTTAGCTAATCATGAGTACATAAATTGAAGACATACTAGATAAGCAAATTGTGATTTGTCAGCGTTTTTTAAAAGTCAAATTATTTCCGATAATGGGCCATCTTTGGGAATTCTCATCACGGTCACCCATTTGTCAACGTCTGCATCCCCATTAACAATTTCTAGTCCGGGCAATAACTTTCTTACCACATGTGATATTGATTTGAACTTTGTAAATAGATGACAATGTTTATATAATCATAATGTCTCGACCAAGTTCAGTTATGGGATATTGTCCAATTGGGTCAGGAGTTATGGCCCTTTTGATAAAGAAAAAAAAAGATTTCACTTTGTTTGCACTCTAGAATCTTCATTTCTTAAGTAATCATTTTTAAACTTTATGACAATGTTTATAGTCATAATATCTTGGCCAAGTTTAATTATGGCTTATATCAGATAATTAGGTCAGGAGTTACGGCCCTTTAATGACTTAAAATGCTAGATTTCACTGTTTACAGTCTAGCATCTTCATTTCTTTAGCAAACATTTTGAAGATTCATGACAATGTTTATAGCCATAGTTTGACTTCATATTTTGGCCACAGGTACTGTTTAGTTTGAGGAATTGAAATGATCTCACGGATTATGTATGTAAATATGCTATGATATAGTAACTTGTACAGGCAGTGAAGGCAGATTATCTCAGATGAGCAACTTCAGGGCCATCTTGTCCCTCTTGTCAATTATTTTCATTGTTTTATTTTATTAGCTCACCTTTTCCAAAGAACAGATGAATGTCTGCCATCCATTGTCCATTGTCAATTTTTAACTTAAACAAAATCTCCTCTTTAAACTACTTGGCCAATTTTCATAAAACTTTACAGGAATATTACTTATGTGGTCCTCTTCCAAAGCTATTCAAAGAATTAAATTCCATGCCAAAATCTGCTTGCCATGGCAACTGGGGGGGGGGATATGAAAGCTTTAAAAATCTTCTCCTACAAAAGTATTGACTAGATTTTAAAATATTTCTGCACAGATGTTCCTTTGGTCACTCATTACCAAGATCGTAAATATTATTTGGATCCATCAAAAAGCATGGCTGCCAGGGGCAGAGCCTGTTTTCCTTTTATGTATATAGTACATATTTGAAGTATCTTCTTGTCCAAAAGTATCAGCTGGATTTTATAGGTTTTTTGGCAAAGATTTTCCTTGGGTCACTCTCTACTAAGAATTTCAAAGTTTTATCAAGACTGTTAAACTTATTTGGATCCATCTAAGAATATGGCCATGAGAGGGCAAAGCCAGATTTCCTTAATATTGAATGATATTTACTTTTGCTTTTCCTGCCACAAATACCTGGTTCTCAGGTGAGAGATTCCAGTGCCTTCATGGCCCTTTTGTAATGAATATTGACCTGAAACTTTAAATATACATATCAAGTGCATTGACCAGGAACCAAAGTTTACTAAGTCCCATTTTTAGCTCATCTGAGCATGAAGTGCTCAAGGTGAGCTTTTGTGATAGCCCTGCATCCATCGTCGTGCATCATCTGTCTTCAACAATTTACTTTAAACGACATCTCCTCTGAAAACACTAGGCAGAATTTGATTAAACTTGGCAGGGATGTTCCTTAGGTGAACCTTCACAAAATTTGCTAAAATAAACTTGATCCATGTGGAAATCTGGTTGCCATGGCAACGGAAAGAAATAAATTATGATAACTTTAGAAATCATCTCCTTCAATACTATTTGCCAGATTTCAAAATATTTTTGTACAGATGTTCTTTTGGTAACTCTCTACCAAGATTGCTAAAAAAAATTTCCGATTGGGAAAAAATCATTGCCGCCAGGGACGGGGCCAATTTGCCTTATATGTATATAGTGAAATCTTTAAATGACATCTCCTCTGAAAGCACTAGACAGAATTTGATTAAATTTGGCAGGGATGATCCTTGGGTGAAGCTTCACAAAAGTTGCTGAAATTATTCTGATCCATAAAAACACATGGCCTACTAGGGCAGAGCTAATTTGCCTTATATGTGTATAGTGAAATCTCTAAATGACACAATTTTATTTAATTTGGCCAGGATGATCCTTGGGTGAACCTTCACACAAGTTGATTAAAGAAACTTTGGTCAGTCGGATGGTCGTTTGGTCTGTCCATCGGTTGGTCCGTCGGTAGACCACTGTGTTTCAAATCGATAACTGAAGAACGCTTCCTCAAACTTCATTTGGTGATTGGTCATGACTAGTAAGACAATCCCCATTGATTTTGGGTTCACTTGGTCAAAGGTTAAGGTCACAGTGACATTGAATGTGAAAATTGTTCTGTTCAAAAACTGGAGAATGCATGAGCCCACATTCCTCAAACTTCATAAGTTGATTTGTCATGGCTAGTAGATGACCCCTATTGATTTTAGTGTCACTTGGTCAAAGGTCAAGGTCACAGTGACCTCCAATGTGAAAATAGTTTCTGATCAATAGCTGGAAAACGCTTAGGCGCACATTCCTCAAGCTTATAGGGTGATTGGTCATAACTAGTAGATGACCCCTTAGAGGTGTAACGATACACTCATGTATTCAGTGCACCGAATATTGCCAGTATTCGAATAGGTATTTGTAATTCGTGAGGCAAATAACCAAATATTTACAACAAGCAAATTAACAGTTGATAAACCAATGATGCAAATAACAACCTATTAATCAGTGTACAAGAAATCCAATGCTCTGCTAGTTTAATGTATCAGCTTCAGTGTCCTCTTATCTCTAGATAGCCAATCAGCACTATTCATTTTGATTCTTTCCTGCGGGAACCTTTGTATATTTTTGCAAAGTTTCCAGGAACTGATTTAGAACCTAAAGGTAACGGCGCTAAATTTATTTTTAAAAAAAAGTATGTAATCTGTTTTGAAGATTAAGATTATTAAAATGTGATTGAACCTCAGAAACCATGAAGTTAGAAATATCAATTTGATATTTGAATATCAAGTACAGTAGCCTAATAACCACTCCACAGTTGATAAGATTGATTTGTCAGTTTAAATTCAGTCATAGTTGATATCTCTTCCTGATTTGATAATAAATATTGAATATAAAATATGGAAGACAATTAAGAAATATGAAACACACAATAATAAATATAAACAATGAAATATATCATATCTGTAAAAGAAAACTACCAGTATTAACATTGTATATGGACCATCTGCTTTATTGGAAAAAAAAAATATAATTATATTTTGCATCAAAACTTTTATCACATGCAATGCCATTACTCACTCCAAGTACAAGTTTAGTTCTTATTTTAAGAATAGTAATGCTTGGTCATGTTTCAAGCAATCTTTTATTTTTTTTCATATATTTTCTCAAAATAAAATTGTTTCCTTTCAGTCAATAATCATTAGGAATACAGTTTATGATTGACGAGATAGCAGCCACTGAATCACTTCAAAATATGTGCAACCTGAATTCAGTTTGTCTTTTATTTTTGCATTATAACAGAGTTGTCATGTGGAGCTATTAGGATCACCCTCTGTCCGGCGTTGTCCAGCATGCTACATCAACAATTTGCTTTAAACAACATCTTCTCTGAAACCGCTGGACAGAATTGATTAAACTTGGCAGAGATGATCTATGGGTGAACCTTCACACAAGTGGCTAAAATAAACTTGATCCAGGTAGAACTCTGGTTGCCATGGTAACGGAGAGAAAACAATTATGAAAACTTTAAAAATCATCTCCTTAAAAACTACTGGTCAAATTTCAAATTTTAGTACAGATGTTCCTTGGGTAACCCTCTACCAAGATTGCTCCAATACATAAAAAACATGGCCGCCAGGGACGAGGCTAATATGCATCAAAAGACTTTTGCTCCAAAACTACTGGCCTGATTTTGAAATGTTTTGGCACAGATGATCTGTGTTCTATGGGTAACCCTCTACCAAGATTGCAAAAATTATTTTGATCTGTAAAAAAACATGGCCGCCAGGGGCGGGGCCAATTTGCCTTAAATGTATATAGTGAAACATATAAGACCTGTTCTCCAAAACTGCAGGCCAAATTTTTTGGCACAGGTATACTCTTGGGTAATGTTGCTTAAATAAACTTGAAACATGTAGAACTTTGGTTGCCATGACCACCAAATGAATATTACCTTCTTTTTCTTCGTCGTTGTGCGTCGTCCGTCGTCAACAATTTGCTTTAAACGACATCTCCTCTGAAACCGCAGGACAGAATTTAATGAAACTTGGCAGGAATGTTCCTTGGGTGAGGCTCTACAAAAGTTGCTAAAATAAAGTTGATCCATGAAGAACTCTGGTTGCCATGGCTACAAAAAGAAAAATAATTTGAAAACTTTAAAAATCATCTCCTTCAAAACTACTGGCCAGATTTCAAAATAATTTGGTACAGATGTTCCTTGGGTCAACCTTTACCAAAGTTGCTAAAATTATTCCGATTCGTCAAAAAAACATGGCCGCCAGGGGCGGGGCTTATTTGCCTTATATGTATATAGAGAAACCTTTAAACAACATCTCCTCTGAAACCACTTGACAGAATTTGATTTGCCATGGCAACAAAAAGAGAAAAAAAATGAAAACTTTAAAAATCATCTTCTTCAAAACTACTGGCCAGATTTTAAAATAAATTGGTACAGATGTTCCTTGGGTCAATCTCTACCAAAGTTGCTAAAAAAAATTCCGATCTGTAAAAAACATGGCCGCCAGGGACGGGGCTTATTTGCCTTATATGTATATAGGGAAAACTTTAATCAACATTTCCTCTGAAACCACTGGACAGAATTTGATTAAACTTGGCAGGAATGATCCTTGGGTCAACCTTCACAAAAGTTCCTAAAATAAACTTGATCCATATAGAACTCAGGTTGATGGCAACAAAAAGAAAAAAAATATAAAAACTTTAAAAATCATCTTCTTCAAAACTACTGGCCAGATTTTAAAATAAATTGGAACAGATGTTCCTTGGGTCAACCTATTTATCTCAGGTGAGCTATTTAGGGCCATCATGGGCCTCTTGTTTTTTTTTTAGCTCACCTGAGCACGAATTGCTCAAGGTGAGCTTTCTTGATCGCCTTGATGTCCATCTTCCGTCATCAACAATTTACTTTAAATGACATCTCCTGAAACCAATGGACAGAATTTGACTATATTTGGCAGGGATGATCATTGGGTGAAGCATCACAAAAGTTGCTAAAATTATTCCTTTCCATAAAAAAACATGGCTGCCTGTGGCGGGGCTAATATGCCTTATTTGTACTGTGAAACCTCGGAAAATCGGACCCCCAGAATACCGGAATTCCCGGAATACCGAACGATCATTCTGGTCCCGTTTTTTTACCTTCTTATTTTCATGTTTTTAAAGTCCTAGAATAACGGAACCTCGGAATTCCGAAATCCGAACGATTATCCTGTCCCAAAATACACTTAAACTACATAAAATTACCCCACAAAACCGAACTGCCGAAAGTTGTTCACACGTCTAGACTAATCGAGTGTCCAGCGTGTCAAACTGGTATAAAATGGCACATTGTGTATACAAGCTGCACTAAGGTGTCAGCAGAATAACCTCGCACGTGCAGTAACAAAGGGCAAATTTCAAACATGTTAACACAATTCTGTTTTGGACGGTATGTTTTATTGTAAGGGTTTACTGTAATCAATAGGAAAGTGAAAACGAGGTGCGATAATTAGAAACGACGATAATAAAAGGTTAAATCCTTTAATGATGGACATCATTTGGTCTTAACGGTTTCGCTGGCGGAATTTAATTACGTAAGTGAAGTTAAATGTGTTAATTAGAATTTGTTTGGTTTCGGATTAATTTATTTAAACTTTAAAGATGCACCGCATGCGAAAAATAATTGATGTTACTCGCTATAATTTTTTCCCTTTGTAAGTAAAATGTGTTTAAGGTAGATCTAATTATTGAGTTATCATCACAATATATTCCACGATTTTTAATTTTTTGAAACATTCTTTGGTAACATTTGCTAAAGCAATCATGACCGAACCCTCTAGTAAACGTCGACGGGTTGAATTAACTCTAGAAGATAAAGTTAAGCTTTAATAATACTGTATAAAACTGTATATGTACACTGTACTCATATTTGAAAGAAACCCCACAAAACCGAACACCTCAGAAAACCGAACTTTTCACCTGGTCCCGAGGGGGTTTGGTATTCCGAGGTTCCACTGTATATAGTGAAATTTTAAAACAACATCTCTGAAATCACTGGACAGAATTTGATTATATTAGGCAGGGATGGTCCTTGGGTGAAGCTTCACAAAAGTTGCTGAAATTATTCTGATTCATAAAAAAACATGGCGGCCAGGGGCAGAGCTAATTTGCCTTACATGTTAATATTAAAAACTTAAAATGACCTCAGAGGATATGTTAATATTAAAAACTTAAAATGACCTCTCCTCTGAAACTACTGGAAAGAATTTTATAAAACTTTGCAGGGATCATCTCCTTCAAAACAACTGGCCAGATTTCAAAATGTTTAAATACAGACTGATGTTCCTTGGGTAACCCTTTTACTCAGGTGAGCGATCCAGGGCCATCATGGCCCTCTTGTTTTGTTTTTTTTAACATATAAATCTTTTTCTCTAAATATGTTGGTAACAATTTAAGGGAAAGTCCCTGTAATGGTTCCACTACATTTCGGACCTCATGGCCTTGCACGTAGAAAACCAAGGTTTCCTAATGTTTCATTAGGGTATTTTGGTTATCTTGGTAGAGGTTAAGAAGTCCAAGACATAGCAGAACCATTACAGAGAATTTACCTTAATTTCACTTAATAAAAGTGATCACATCATTACCCTCTACTACAACTGATCAAACAAAGCTGATCCCCTGAAAATTCAGCTTCCTAGGGATTATTTAGGAAGTAAACTTACACAAACCTGATGGTAATATTAATGACTTTTATCTTGCCAAGGCTGATTTGGTATTGGACTACTATCTCCAATTATGGCCCTTGAAGCATAAAAAATGTCATATTTAACTTTGTTTATATTCTAGCATCCACCTTTATAAAGCCATCCGAATACATGAATATAATTATGTTAATAAACCAAGGATAATTATGCCTTGTATGGGAGTTATGGTCCATAATACTTAAGGTTGCCTTTAGAGCAGTGGTACTCAGGTGAGAGATACAGGGCCATCGAAGCCCTCTTGTTATTATCTTCCTTTATGTTATAATCAATTTTTTTTACAAGGTAATGACTTGAAACTTTAAATAACATAGATGGTGACTAGGTGAAGAGACCATTAAGAGCCATAACTTACTTTGTCCCATTTTAGGCATTTACATAACTATATAGGAAAAGAAATGTAGGATAAATTTCATGATTATGTTTAAATTGTAAAGATGAATCCATTTGAACACATAGATCATGATAAGGATTCAATACAACAGTCAAGGTGCTGGCATAGTCAAGCTTGCTGTTCTCTGACAGCTCTTGTTGCTGGGAACAAATAGTATCATTATTTTGAAAATTCACTGTATGATTATTATGTGGAATACTCATCCTGCAATATGAGTGGACTATAAAAATCACTTTTCCTTCAATGACATTACTCATCCTTCAATTAAATATGAAATTTGAAAGCATTCCGAAATTTAAGCTTCCGCAACAAACAGACACTTTTGACTGGTTTACATGACTATTATTGGATGGCATTAATCTGATATTTTCAGGTACGAAGTCGAAAGGCAGAAACGCACACCTTGTAATATTATTGTTGCATGGTTATTCACAACGCCTAGACTTTTTTGTTTCCCCTGATATTACTCTTGACAGTATAAAAGTAAACAACTGAACATTTTATTTTTCCACAATACTTTGTGGAAAATGGCAGACAGTGTTATACTTTTTATCATCCAAATGATATGTTCATACTGATTGGAACTATCACGCTTTTAATATTTGGATTAATTATAGAATCTGGTTTATAGTTTCAATAAGGTTGTATATAAAATTAAATCGCCATGGTTATTTCCCTATGTTCCTTGGGTCACTTTTTACCAAGATTGTTCAAATTATTTTGAACAGTTGAAAAACAGTGCCACCAGTGGGCAGAGCCTGTTTTTCTTATAATTATGTATATTGTACAAATTTGAAAATCTTCTTAGGACTGGCTGGAATTCAAAGGAAGTTGACACAGATGTTCCATAGGTCACTCTCTACCAAGATTGTTCAAATTATTTCGATCGTGAGCCCCCATGCTGAACCACCCGTATAACCACCTGACAATCCAGACTCCTATTGTCTTATGGCCCCCTGCTGTCAATGTGTAGGTAATCCGAATCGGCAGTCGTCCATGACTGTGTGATAAACATATGTTTAAGGTACTGCAGACACTTTCACTGATTGAGAGATATTTACATGTCGTCTGCTGAGCGATTTAACAATTGAAGAATAGGCAATAACCAAACGTTTGTAACAGTTACAACTATAAACTATTCTAGGCAAATGCAGTTTAAGAAATAGCATAAAATAGTAGCATAAAATTAGCCGCTAAAAAACAACTAAGCTTGACATTAAATGCATTTAGCATCGAAACAATTTAACTAGAGCCCAAATGAAGGAATAATTAAAAAAAATTATTTTTTTTTTACTAAATCTACTCAACGAAATTTTTAATTCACTTTCTCTACATGTATAAAGATTTAAATCTTGCTTTAAAAGCGGGCTACTTAGCTCCCGCCAGGTTGATGAACTTTCAGGTATGATAAATTGCCGATTTCTTTTTAGCTCACATGAGCACAACGTGCTCAAGGTGAGCTTTTCTGATCGCCTTTTGTCCGTCGTCCGTGCGTGCGTCCGTCCGTGCGTGCGTCCGGCGTCAACAATTGCTTCAAACAACATCTCCTCCTAAACAGCTTGGCCAATTTGAAAAATATTTTGCAGGAATGTTCCTTGGATGAAGCTCTACTAAAGTTGTATAAATGGTTCTGGTCCATCGCATAATTAGGTCACAGGAGCTAAAAATAGATTTTAAAAATGAAAATTTAAAAAATCTTCTTCTCTAAAACCACAAGGCCTAGCCTTTTGATTTTTGGTATGTAGCATGATCTTATGACTGTCTACCAGGATTGTACAAATTATGACCCTGGGGTCAAAATTGGCCCCGCCCCAGGGGTCACTTGATTTCACATAGGCTAATATAGGAAAAACTTGAAAAAATCTTCTTCTCCGAAACCACAAGGCCTAGCCTTTTGATTTTTGGTATGTAGCATCATCTTATGGGCCACTACCAAGATTGTACAAATCATAGCCCTATGGTGATAAATGACCCCGCACCAGGGGTCACTTGTTTTACATAGAGTTATATAGAAAAATCTTAAAAAATCTTCTTCTATGAATCCATAAGGCCTAGAGCTTAGATATTTGGTATGTAGCATCATCTTATGGGCCACTACCAAGATTGTACAAATCATAGCCCTATGGTGATAAATGACCCCGCACCAGGGGTCACTTGTTTTACATAGAGTTATATAGGAAAATCTTAAAAAATCTTCTTCTATGAATCCATAAGGCCTAGAGCTTAGATATTTGGTATGAGCATCATCTTATGGCCACTACCAAGATTGTACAAATCATAGCCCTATGTGATAAATGACCCCCACCAGGGGTCACTTGTTTTACATAGAGTTATATAGGAAAATCTTAAAAAATCTTCTTCCATGAATGCATAAGGCCTAGAGCTTAGATATTTGGTATGAAGCATCATCTTATGGTCCACTACCAAGATTGTACAAATCATAGCCCTATGATGATAAATGACCCCCACCAGGGGTCACTTGTTTTACAAAGAGTTATATAGGAAAATCTTAAAAAATCTTCTTCTATGAATCAATAAGGCCTAGAGCTAAGATTTTTGGTATGTAGTAGCATCTAATGGTTCATTACAAAGATTTTCAAAGTCTTGGCCCTACGGTGATAAATGACCCTGCGCCCAAGTCTTCTCTGAAACCATATGGCCCATTGCTTAGATATTTGGTGTGTAGTATTGTCAGGGGTAAAATGTTTTAGATTAAGTTATATCAGAATCCTTGTCTGTTTAAAAACCTTGACATCAGTTGAAGCAATGGTACTCAGGTGAGCGATTCAGGGCCATCATGGCCCTCTTGTTTGAAAAAGTTAAAAAGGTAATGATTTTTTTTTTCCAAAAAAAAAATCTTAGTATTCTGCAGAGTAGATGCATACCTATCGCTAGCCATGCAAATTAAACTTAATCAGAAATGGGTTGTGTTTCTACATGTCATCAGCTTTACTATTTTTACATTACTTTTTTAGTATTATTTTATGAAACTTATTAAAAGGAATAAATACAAACAGAAGGCCGATACATCATCATGTTCACTTTTTTAATATTTACGAATATAATAATTTACATATATGTGTATTCATGGTCTCTTAATATAGACACCCTGGCGTATTTTCAATTTATAATAAATGAATAAGAAACGAAAGAATTTGAAAATTTCAATCTGCCATATTTTCGGACAATCCATATTTTGGGACAATGTATAAGTAGATTATGCATGATCAATAATTCAAATCAAATCCAGGTAAGCAGTCATTGAGCAATGTTACTGATATGTCGATGAATACGAAATACTAATGCACATAAAACACAATTCATGTACGAAATAAAACGGATAAGATTTTATATTAAATATCAACACCTTTTATTACTGAATATTGTTTGTTTTGTCACTGATCTAACATTTAGAAGAAAAAAAAAATGTACAAAAAATCGACACAAAGAAAGGACCCAAACTTTCTGCAAACGTCCGACACTAAAAGGTGCGCCTGATTTTTTTTAATCAGGGAAGTCTGTATGTGAAGGCTGCTTTTTCCTCAGACGACTTATACAAGAACTATCTTTTACACTGTTGAGTCTAAAACTGACGATTATTCAAAGCATTCACTAATTGATAGTGTACACAAGTCACATTTTTTTGGGGGGGGGGGAGTCCAAAAAACACTTATTAATTTGCTGTTGAAAATGCACGAGAAAACTATATTTTTACCCTATCCCCCAATACCGGAGTAAATGCCCTTTCAGTTATATCAGTGTCTTGGTCTGACCCCCCCTCCTCTCCCACCACTACCGTCATATATATATATATTTTTAATACAACTGTAGTCAAATACTATTACACAGTAGTTATTCAATATCATGACTTTGCCAAGGTAATATATAAAATTACATGGCTCAAGGCCCAGTCCTACTTGACATTTTTTGCCTCAGGGATGTACTCCCAATGGAAATTGATGAGCCTCGGGAGGCGTCGGGAACAGGTTTCCCTGTGTCCCACAGAAGATTCGAAAGCACCGCGAGCCACATGGAGTCATTGGGAGAACTACATTGAATTTTTACCCTATATGTTCTCAAAGTTTTATCGGGCAAACAGGCCAGGCATAGCTTCCCGGAAGCTCCTGTGAAGCATTCACAGAGCTTCTGCAAAATATTCTTTCCTCCGAGGAATCCCCGAGGCCTCGGTGAAGTCTTGAAGGTTTGGCGACCTTACTGTGACACATTCCAGATCTTGTGATAGAATCTCAAGATATTCGCAAAAAATTCGGCAAGCGCAATCTAAAATGTGTTGCTTTTTTGGTCAACCTCAGACTGAGACGGTCAAAAAGGCCATGGGACATTGCTGGGGGCATTCTCATAAACCCCCAAAAGTCTAACCTTGATTTTGTCCCTTAATTCCATCACCATTCTCATAATCTCTATAATCTTCCCCGAGGCACCTAGGATGGTTCGATACGACACATCCCTTAATCTACAGGGATATTCCCCTGATGATGTTTCAAATTCGGTGAAGCTCCGGGGCACCTTCCCCGATCATCGGAGAAATTTCCCTAGCATCAAGTGCCATCCCCAATAATACAAGGCCATTGTACCATAGCCAAAACATGAGTGAACATTTCAACGGACCAATCCTGAAGCTTCTCATGGGACTGCTCCGTCTTTTTGACCTGATACCATCGGGAGAACATTTGTGCCTTTCCATTTGTGCCTGATGATTCTTCTCCAGTCGTACCTAGGCATTAGATTCATGGTCTTCATGTTTCAAAAAAAAAAAAAAAAAAAAAAAAAAAAAAAAAAAAAAACCTTCACTTTTATCCCCAGATACCCTTCAGAATGTATCTCCCTCACACTAAAAACTCTCTTTTTCCAGGGGAGCATGCCCTTCCCCCCTACCCCACCAATCACATCACATTCAGATTTTTTTTGGGGGGCCCCCCCCCCCCCCCGAAAAGTTCTGGATCCGGGCCTGCAGATGTTCCTTAGGTCACTCTCTACCAAGATTGTTCAAATTATTTTGATCCGTTGAAAAACATGGCCACCAGGGGACTGAGCCCATTTTCCTTACATGTATATAGTACAAATTTGAAAATTCTTCTTGCCCTAAAATACTCGATTTATGGCTGACAGAGGACAAAGCCCATTTTCCACAATGTCTTATGATATTTGCTGTTTCTTTTCCTCCCACTACTACCTGGTTCTCAGGTGCGCAACCCATGGCCATCATGGCCCTCTTGTTCTTATTATTAACCAATTTTTCAGAATTTAATTTTGATTTGCACTTAATTATTATAACCTCTTGGTCCTCTGCTGTAATTGTTTAAGCAGTGTTGAGCCTTTGAAAAATGAGACTCCTGATGGTCAACTAGTTTTCTTATATAACCTGCATAGGCACTTTAAAACTCTTTGTATCTGAAATTTGAATCTGGTTACTGCTGAAGGTTATCAAGTAAAATCAAATGACCTGAATTGTTTTAACCCTTTACTTCATATAGACTCCTGGATGTATTGGTAAACAGATCAGACAACTCTTCCTCAATTTGCTCTTGCAATATTGTAGCCCAGATTCTACACATGTCTGTACAGCTAAGAAAAATCCATTGTTTCATATTCAATTTAAAAGTTTAGTAAATAAATATTCACATGTGTACATAGATAGTTGTGGAGTAATGGATTGATACTTTGGTGAGCATTCTAGGGCTCTTTTGTGTGAGGAGGATATTGATTTGGTGCTTTTGTATAATACAATGGGTTTTTTTTTTGTTGTTTTCATACAAACAATTTGAGGATTAATCTAATGATTATTTGCCAGGCTCTTTTTTGTTTCCCATCTTGTTTCTAAAATGATTTTGAGTTTCTTTTAAGCTCACCTGAGCACAACGTTCTCATGGTGAGTTTTTTTGATTGCCTTTTGTCCGTTGTACGTGCATCCATCCGTGCATGCGTCCAGCGTCAAAAATTTCCTTTAAACAACATCTCCTCCTAAACCCCTGAGTGGATTTTGACCAAACTTCACAGGAATCGTCCTTATGATGTCCTCTAACAAAGTTGTTCGATCTTCTTCTGCAAAACTGCAAGGCCAAGAGCTTAGGTATTTGGTGTGTAGCATTGTCTCGTGAACCTCTACCAAGTTTATTCAAATCATGACCCTGGGGTTAAAATTGGCCCCGCCCCAGGGGTCACTTGATTTTACATAGGCTTATATAGGAAAAAAAACTAGAAAAATTCTTTAGAAACCACAAGCCTGGAGTTAGATATTTGTGTGAGCATTGCTAGTGGACTCTCAAGTTTGTTCAAATCATGGCCCTGGGGTCAAAATTGGTCACTTGATTTTACATAGGCTTTTATAAGAAAAGATCTAGAAAAATCTTCTTGTCAGAAACCACAAGGCCTGGAGTTTAGATATTTGGTGTGTAGCATTGTCTAGTGGAACTCTTCAAAGTTTGTTCAAATCATGGCCCTGGGGTCAAAATTGGCCCCCCCGGGGAAGATATTTTGTATTTGGCCTTATGAGTATCTACTAGGTTTGTTCAAATTATTACCCTGGGGTCAAAATTGGCCCCACCCCAGGGGTCACTTGATTTTACATAGGCTTATATAGGGGAGTCTTTAAAGGATCTTCTTGTCAGACACCACAAGGTCATGGGTTTAGATATTTTTTATGTAACATGACCTTGTAGACCAGGACCAAGTTTTCAAATCATGGCTCTTGGGTCAAAATTGGTCCCACCCTAGGTTTCACTTGATTTAAAGCTTTAACCATCAAAATTTGGACCACAGGTACAGTTTTTGTGTGGAATTATTATTATTTTGCTGTACTCAACAAATGTATTCAATATGACCGTGTTATAAAATGCAATGAAGGCAATATTTCTCAGGTAAGTGATTCAGGGCCATCATGGCCCTCTTGTTAATAATTATATTGTCAATATTTCTTTATTTCTACCATCAGCAACCACAGATTCTGTCCAAGATTCCAAGGATTTTCCAATATTTACTAAACAACAGCAACCCCTTTGTGCATCATTTTGCAATGGAGGCCTTCACACAGTTTGCAGAGACTACTCCACATGAGAACATCGTCCCAGAATGCCTTGGGAACAGTGATGGTCTGCAGACATCTGTCGTTGCGTTCCTGAACAAGGTATAGATCATAATTTTGGCCAAATTAGTGAAAAGAATGCAATAAAAATCACGATTTATGTAAAAAAGTTCTGATGGACTGGGGCAAAACTTTGATTTTGTATGCCATCATCACTTGTATGCAATACATGTCATGTATAATATGCATCCTGTCTTTAAGGTTGAAATCTTGACAAGTTCTATTCCTTTCTATGTACATCCTTGTTTTGTTGTACCACCACAAATGATATTTGAGGGGTATACTGGAATCTTCATGTCGGTTTGTTTGTCAGTCAGCTGGTCTGTCTGTTGCTAATGAAGGAACTTCTTAAATAACTTTCATCTTAAGCAAGATATCAACACACCGTTGATTTACGAGGGTTGATTAATTAATTTGTGGCCACATCCAATGATTAACACATTTTTTAGCTCTACTATTCGAACAATATGAGAGCTATTGTAGTCACCCTGGCGTCGGCGTTTGCGTTGCAGCTTTTGGTTAAAGTTTTGCGTCCAAGTTACTATCAACCTTATACCTCAATAACCGTTTATGATATTGACTTGAAACTTTATAAACATGTTCAGGGGCATCCGATAACCAAGATAGATAACTCTTGACTGAATTTAATATGAATTATGGCCCCTTTTTAGTTTTGCATGCAAAAGAAAATTTGGTTAAAGTTTTGCGTGCAAGCTACTATCTTGTTTGTATCTCAATAAGCATTCATGGTATTAACTTGAAAGTTTATGAATATGTTTAGAGGCATCAGACAGACAACCAAAGTAGATAACTCTTGATGGAATATATTACAAATTATGGCCCCTTTTTAACTTAGAAATTTTGGTTTAAGTTTTGCATGCAAGATACTCTCATGCTTATATCTCAGTATCCAGGCATGCGATTGATTTTAAATATCTTTAATATGTTAAGGGGTATCATATTTTCATGGTAGATAACTCTTGATGGAATATGTTACAAATTATTGCCCCTTTTTAATATAGAAATTTTGGTTAAAGTTTTGCTTGAAAGGTACTTTCATGCTGATATCTCAGTATCCAAGTGTGCAATTGATTTGAAACATCTTAAATATTAGGGTTACCATACATTCATGGTAGATAAATCTTGACGGAATATGTTACAAATTATTGCCCTTTTTAACTTACAAATTTTGATTAAAGTTTTGCATCCCAGTTACTTTCATGCTAATATCTCAGTATCCAGGCATGCGATTGATTTTAAACATCTTTAATATGTTTAGGAGTATCATACTTTACAGGTAGATAACTTTTGATGGAATATATTACAAGTTATGGCCCCTTTTTAACTTTTGGTTAAATTTTTGCATTCAAGCTGCTATCCAGCTTATATCTTAGAAATTGCTTGTGGAATTGACTAGAAAGTTAAGGAGTGTCTTCAGGGGCATCAGAAAACTAAGGAGGATACCTTTTGGACTGAATTTTATACAAATTATGGCCTTTTTCTAACTTGGATTTTTGGTTAAAGTTTTGCATGCACAGTGTTATTGTGCTTATGTCTCAGTAACTAGGCATGGGATTGATTTTAGACATCATAAAAATATTAAGGGGTATCAGACTATCAAGGTATATCATTTTTGACTGTTATTATGTACAGGGTATGTGAAGGGCAAGAATTGAAATAGATTTCAATTGATTTACCAACAAGCATTTTGAATAATCAAGCGTGCTGTCTTCTGACAGCTCTTGTTTCTCATCTGAGCAAAGCTCAGGGTGAGTTTTTGTGATGACTTGATTGTTCATCGTTCGTCGTGCATCAACAATTTCAACAATCTTCTCCTCTGAAACTACCAGATGGATTTTTATCAAATTTTACCAAAATGGTTCTTGTGATAGCCCAATGCAAATTCCTATTTTCTTTTTCAATTCCACAAAAAAACTCTTATTGCCATGGCAAAAAGAAGGGATAATCTGTAAAATGCTTTTTCTTAGAAATATATAGACCAACAGATTTGATATTTGGTAAGCATCAGTTCAGGTTGCCTCAACATCAATGCGAAATTTGTCCCCCTGGGGTCACAATGGGCCACGCCCAGGACCACACATGGATTTTTAGCTCACCTGAGCGCGAAGTGCTCAAGGTGAGATTTTGTGATCGCCCTGCGTCCCTTGTGTGTGGTGCGTCGTCAACAATTTACTTTAAATGACATCTCTGAAACCACTGAGCAGAATTTGATCAAACTTGGCAGGGATGTTCCTTGGGTGAACTTTCACAAAAGTTGCTAAAATAAACCTGATCCATGTGGAACTCTGGTTACCATGGCAACAGAAAGGAAAAAAATATGAAAACTTTAAAAATCATCTCCTTCAAAATAATTGGCCAGATTTCAAAATATTTTGGTATAGATGTTCCTTGGGTAACTCTCTACCAAGATTGCTAAAATTATTCTGATCCATAAAAAAAAATATGGCCGCCAGGGGCGGGGCTAATTTGCCTAATATGTACATAGTGAAATCTTTAAACAATATCTTCTCTGAACAGCTGGACAGAATTTGAATTAATATGGCAGGGATGATCTTTGGGTGAAGCTTCACAAAAGTTGCTATAATATTCCGAACCGTAAAAAGACATGGCCACCAGGGGCGGGGCTAATTTGCTTTATATGTATATAGTGAATCTTAAAACAACATCTCTTCTGAAATTTGATTAAATTTGGCAGGGATGATCTTAGGGTGAAGCTTCACAAAAGTTGCTGAAATCATTCCAATCCATAAAAAAACATGGCGGCCATGGTGGGCTAATTTGCTTTTATATGTATATAGTGAAATCATTAAATGACATCTCTTCTGAAACTGCTGGACAGAATTGATTAAATTTTACAGGGATCATCTCCTTCAAAACTACTCACCAGATTTCAGAATGTTTAGATACAGACTGATGTTCCTTAGGTAACCGTATACTCAGTTGAGCGATCCAGGACCATCATGGCCCTCTTGTTGTATAGAACTTGATATAGTGAATTCTAGAAAAATATTCTTTTCCGAAACCGCTCCATGGATTTTCACCAAATTTCACTGAAATGATACTTATGTTAGCCTGAGGCTAATTCCTAATTTTTATTGAATAAAATGAAGAATTTTGTTTGCCATGGCAACCAGAAGACATAACTTGTCTGGTCGTATGTCAACAATTTAACAATCTTCTCCTCTGAAACTACTAGATGGATTTTCATCAAATTTTACCAAAATGATACTTATTATGGACAATAGCAAATTCCTTCTTTTTTTTTAAATTCCATTAAAAACCCTAGTTGCCATGGCAACAAGAAGGGATAATCTTTAAAATGCCTTTTCTCAGAAATATATAGACCTACAGATTTGATATTTGGTATCAGCTCATATTGCCTTAACAGCAATGTAAAATTTGTCCCACTGGGGTTACAATGGGCCACGCCCTGGGGACCACGCCCAGATTTTTGTATAGAACTATATAGAGAATTCTTAAAAAATCTTCTTTTCCAAAACCACTCCATGGATTTTCACCATATTTCACTTAAATGATACTTATGTTAGCCTGAGGCTAATTCCTAATTTTTGTTGAATTTTATAAGGAACTTTAGTTGCCATAGCAAGATATAACTTGTGTAGTCATGCGGTCAACAATTTCAACAATCTTCTCCTTTAAAACTACCTGATGGATTTTCATCAAAATTTACCAAAATGATACTTGGTGGCCCAAAGCAAATTCCATATATTTTTTTTCATTTCCATTAAAAACTCTGGTTGCCATGGCAACAAGAAGAGATAATCTTCAAAATGCTTTTTCTCAGAAATATATAGACCTACAGATTTGATATTTGGTACATAGCATCAGCTCATGTTGCCTTAACATCAGTGCAAAATTTGTGTCCCTGGGATTACAATGGGCCATGGACCACACCCGGATTCTTGTATAGAACAGGTCAAGGTCAAGGAAAAGTCAGGGAAATTTGAAATTGGTCAGGGAAATTTGGAAATTCAGAAATAAGAAATAGTCAGGGAAAAGTCAGGGAATTTTACAATCATGGAATCATGGGTGATAGTTTTCCAGACAGCTCCGGAAGTTCCGGATTACCCATATTGCCAAGGGTCATTTTCCAAATCCAAGAAGATTTTCGGGGGGGGGGGGGGGGGGTAATGGGGCTCGACCTTCCGGTCTTGAAAAACAGCACTCAACCATCGTTTATCAGTTAACAACTGACCTGCAGTGTTGCACCAGGTTTACCCATCATTCTCGCGTAGGTGATAACGCAGCACGCACAATATCAGTCAAATGTTCCAAACAAATGTTCCCCATGCGTGATCCCATAACAACGTGTATAGTAGAGGTGACTATTGTCACTGAAAAGACTATCACGATAGTATCACGATAGTTGAAATCACTATTGCGATACTATTGTAATAATCAACTACTATCACGATACCATTGCGATAGTTTATATATATGATGCTTCAGTCTTGGGGGATTATTCAGAAATTTGAAACATCAAGATTACAGATTCACTTACTGCTTCTGTTTCCTTGCAGTAATCAAAATATTAGAATGAACAGAATCTAGTTGTTGTTTTTAGCTCACCTGAGCACAACGTGCTCATGGTGAGCTATTGTGATCGCCTTTTGTCCGTCGTCCGTCGTCCGTGCGTGCGTGCGTGCGTCCGTCCGTCGTCAACAATTTGCTTTAAACAACATCTCCTCATGAACCGCTGAAGGGATTTTGACCAAACTTCACAGGAATCATCCTTATGATGCCCTCTATCAAAGTTGTACAAATTATTCAGATTGATTAAAAAAGTAGGTCACAGGAGCTAAAAATAGATTTTAAAATTGCAAACTTTGAA
>CM037785.1:17271231-17306859 GCA_021229015.1 Solen grandis | reverse complement strand
GGCGGAAAACCAAAAAATTGGTAACCCTCAGTGTGTTTTACAGTTTAAATCTCGAAAACCTTTGATTTTCGAAAATATGAAAATATGATGATGAATAATAATTATTTGTAGAGCAATGTTTGGCCGTTCTATTGATGCTTAAAGTTTAATGATTGGCCTAAGATTCATTGAGAAATTGGGAAAAAACGAATTTCGTGCATATAACTTTAGTGATTTTAGCAATTTTTTCGATGTTTAATAGCTTGTATCTCAATAAATATTGAAAATATTCCTATATATAAAGCATGTGAAATGTAGAGAATTTTCAGACAATTATTTTGGTACCTAGAGTTTTGAAATTGATCACATTATAAGGAAGTTACATCAAAAATACGAATTTAAACCCACTTGTAAGAATTTTCAGAAAATATCCTACTTTCGCTTTCACCTTAATTGATGCATTTTCGGAATATGTAAGTTTACAGATATGTATTAGTCAAATAAATTGCAAAATAAACTTTTTTACAAATATCATATTGATATTACTAGCTAAACAAGTGTTGACAATAATTGAATAGTGTGTCAATTCTATTATTTATTTACAGATATGTATTAGTCAAATAAATTGCAAAATAAACTTTTTTACAAATATCATATTGATAGGGCGCGCTTGATTCGCTGGTCGGAACAGAATGTGGCAATTAAATGCTACACACATTGAAACAAGTGAAATTGGAACATTGATCTATCCAGAAAGTTGACAGATTTTGACTTCTTCGGAAGCTGCTGTCTTTTTAGCTTTAAATGATCAATCAGATGACAAAAATTAAAATCAAAGGATGTCCTTTTCGTTATATACCCTTATGTTTATATGTAACTGATTTACATATCATGTTATATGACCAGTAATTGGTGAAATAAAATATTATATTCTATTCCAACATAGAAAATTTCCCTCCACAAGCCATTACGATGCAAACATAATCAATAAAAATGACAAAAAAGTATTGTGGAAAAGTTTATTGAACTAAACATGTTAAATTGTTTGCGCTTTAATTCAAAGACACGCAATAAACTTCAAAAAACATGTTGTTGGACTAACTCTGCCGCCATTATCCGCCATATTGTTGTTCTCTACTGTATGCACCACCTCGGAAAATGGTGCGGAGAGAACATGTCCCGAACGCTTGATTGCCGTTCTGTCTGTTCAGTTCACCCCAAATCTGCACCGAGCAGTGAATCAAGCGCGCCCAAAATGGTCGCCCTCAGGCAGGCGTGTGCAGATTTAAACTTTTAAAAATATGATGTTCTACCAATAATCAAACGGATTTACTTGGCAAAAACCTTAATTATAACTTGTAAAAGTGAATCAACCTGGAAATGACATCTAAACCACTCTGAATATCTAAATACAAACATTACACAAATGGATTTCATGGCATGTCGATGTGACATGGAGAGAGAATTATCCTGGCGTAATGCATTATTTTGGCTATTTGAGCTGGCAAATAAGTCAGTCAACTGTCAAAATGTATGTGATTTGTCAGAGAACGCTGCAAATCATCAATAGGAGATCCACAGAACCAGTAAGTAAAATTAGTAATGCCTGGGCATTACATTATTGTCTTTTTCAAAACCTGAATGCACTTATTTATTATATGCCTGTGGTAAAATTCTTTTTTAAATTTATTTATTTTTGTTCATAAAAAAAATAGGATAAAAATGCAGAACGGATGTAGAAAAGATGGTTGAAATAATGTTTATTTTAACCCAAAACAGCATTGCTCTTTCTTTTTTTCATCTTTAAGTTTTTGTTTTTGAACATATTCTGTCGTAATGCGACGACCATCAAATTACAGGTCATCTTTTCTTAACAAATGTCCAATTATACTGCTAGTTCATTGGTGTTAAAATTTACATGAACTAAGTATACTCCAAAATGTAACGAAACAGTCAAATCTCTATTGAAATACAGCTCTGTTAAGATTATATAATAGAGAAGGATTTCAATCATTAAAAGAGATTATGACCCAAATTACAGACTAACAGACGTTGAGACAAAAAATACACATTTTTGCTCTGGGAAGTAAATCAATTGTTTTATTTTCTTTATTTACTGGCTACCTTTCGCGTTTGACATACATGTGATCATTCCGGGGCCAATTAATTTTTGTCTTTTTTAATGACTCCTAGTCCTATTTAGATTTTTCCCTTCAAATTTAACGGTTTTCTTTTGGACATTTTTTTTTAATATTAATGCTGTAATCAGTGCTATCACTCTTTTGGTAAAATAAATGCATAATTATTATCAACACAAACATGGCGCATCACTGTCAAGAATTAGTGATGCATGGATGCTGTGATAAAATTCAACACGCCCTTTGCTCATGTTCTATCAACCAAATGCATGTGACAGGTGATTTGGAGAATATATACACACGCGTGTGTATTTCAGTGCATGTAAACATGGGTCCCAGTAGGGATTATGATATGTCGGCAAAATCAAAGCATGTTGCACATCAACAGGCTAGTCGCAAGCGCATGGGGAAAACCCATTATGAAACTATTATGAAGTTGAACTGAGTAAACGGTGCAGACAAATCATTAACCATGATAATTAGAGTTTCAATGTATCAAATATGCATGCGTCCGACAAGACGCACATAATTTTAATTTTTAAAGTTTGCGTCCTCGAGAGAGATCTGAATTACATGTAACTTAGTGTTTTATTTATTTACGTACACATGTACTTGAATTCCTGATTTTCATTATGGCAAAAATATGTATGTCTAATATTGCAAAAGAAATTTAAAAAAGCAACATGAACAACAAAAAATAATTAGGTGTAAAAAAACACAAGGAAAAAAAACGACTGGGACTCAAACCTACAATTTATATATTGTCGGCTATTGCTGGAAATTCCAGCCAGGTATGGTTCGAAATATCTATGCATGAATTGCGAATTTGTCTCCTGCATAATTATTATATGTTTTCATTACAGTTTATTAAATACAATATCTCCAGTATCTATTTTCAATACATTTTTATTTAATTTTGACTTCCATATCGCAATAGTTCTGAGTCTGAAATAAACATGAAAATTGTCACCATTTAGTGTTAAGAGAGAAAATAAATTTTGGACTTTTTTCTCTGTGAAGTAAAAAAAGAGGGAAATCTATAAATGAAAAAAATCTTAATATAGCCCTGAACTGTTGTCAAATCCAAAATGTTTGCTTCCTTAGAACAGTTTTGCAAGCAACCCTGTTCTAAAAACCTTAAGATTTTATTTTAATTAATATGATACTAGGTTTTTATTGATTTATTTTTGTTTTGAAATGAAAACCCCTGTATACCAGCACAAATGGAAGAGAATCAGCCTGTTGGTCGGTTGGTTGGTCAGTCGGTTGATTGGTCAGTCGGTCATGTGGTATTTAAGCAAAATCTTGTTCGGTACTTTCAGCCATTTCACCTGATACTTAGCATAAATATTTATGCAAATTTCAAATTTCATTCATTCCCACAAGGATTACGAAGTTATTGCCCCTGAATCAACTTGAAATGTCTAGTCCAGTGAATTTCTCTTTCAAATTCAGTCTGATTCATCTAATACTTTACAAAAAATGTTCTTCATTAGCAGTAGATGTGCAAGACGCAAATTTCACTTCGTTCCCAATTTTTAACCAATTAAATGTTTGTATGAATTGATAATCAGGTGGATAGGTGCGTGTCATAAATTTCACTTGAGTTGTCTCAAGGATCGCAGAATTATTGCCCTGGTTTCATTTTTGCGTTATCTCCCTTTGGTTAATTTTGTTTTTCTTGTCTGGAACATTGCTCAAATATTATACAATGTATTGACTTGAAATTTAAAATGTAACCAGAATCTGATGGCAACTAGGAAAACTGCATTGTCCAAGAACTGTAACTCTACTTGGTCCCATTTTTTAATTATCTCCCTTTGTCAAATAGCTTTTTTTTCTTGTCTCGACATTAACTTGAATATTATACATGGTATTTACTTGAAACTTAAAATATAAACAGATGGCGACTAGGAGAAGTGCAATGTCTAAGAACTGTGACTACACTTTTATACTTCTGTGCCAAATAACCATAACTGATTCTCTGTCCACTTTAAAAAATGACTTTACTTACTTATTGATTGCTATCATATGTAATATACTATGTATACAGGTTCTTATTTATGCTCCGCCTGGAGTCTGGCTTCTCCTGTATCAAAGCATTTTGCGGGGGTATTAATCACCCACAGTGCAGATATAGGTGCCGATAGTGCTATATTGGCCCGATAACTTCTGCTGACTGGGTATATTGTGTAGTTAAATGCAATTACAGTGGTCACTCGATTCCTCAGGTTGGACGGGATCTGCATAAAAATTTGAAAAATCGCCATATTCGAGGAATCATTTATATGTCAAAATTCAATATATTTATATTTGTTGATACCTCAACTTTATCTTTTCATTAATTATTTTGTTACGTTTAGACTTCAATAGTACCTTTTAAACATAGAATATATTTAACCATTACAAAAATAACTCGATTATAGCTTTCATTGCAAAAGTCAGAAATAAGTTCTTTATTACCGATAATTTGATTGAAACCCTTTGTTTTAATTTGTGTAATTGCGGCGTTGTGTATTTTTTACATTCTTGTAATAAACACTAAACATTTTTCCGTGGTTCTCCAAATTAATGATTACAGAGAGAAAAAAAACACACAAACAAACAACCAAAATAGGCTTCTTTAATGACAAATGATTAATTATGCAGACCCGTCACAGTTTGTTACATGATCAGTAGATGAGAAAATACGTTTTACATTCCGTGTTGATATAACGATTCACCTATGTACTCTCGGAGGTTTGACGATGTGTGAAAAGGTGTGAATTACAGGGATAGGTGTCATAGGCTGGTGTTTGCTTGTCAAGGAGATACAGATAGGTTTTGTTATCGACTTCGAGGAATTGCATAGAAATTATATAGAATGCTTAAGCTATTTAGGGACCGGGGACGGAGCTCAAGGAATCCAAAATCGCATGTTTGAATAATCGCCCAAAAATTTCATATAGAATAAGAAGGGCTAAAACAACGGACAGGGCTTGTAGCTCGAGTCAAGGCCGGTATTCAATGAATCGCCACATTGAGGAATCGCATGACCACTGTATGAACTAACCTATACTACTTATTGCTACTTTTCTATGTTGAAGCGGAGACAAAAGTTAGCAGTTTTGTCTTGGCTTTGATGCCTTTAGTGACGTCCTGGTCACATGGTGTTGCTACACTGTAAGTTAAGCATTTTTGGAAAATAGAAAATACCCTACTTTCACTTTTACATAATTTTAAACATTTTTGGAAAATGTAATTGGCAATGGCCCAGAAGAGTGAAAATTGTATGGCAAATATTTCAGACCATGTCTTTTGAATGCAATGATTTTTAAATTCATAGCACATCATATGACACATAAACGCTAGATTTGACGTCAGTTTAAACGTTTGTACGCGCCCTGCAGAATTTATTATTGAATGGATTTTCTAGTAAATTCACAAAAGGTATAAGTTATGATTTTGTTGTGCATCCTTACTTTCGTTTACAAAATATTGAAAAGACCAAGGTTCTGTGGTGAAACCAAGTTAAAAAAAATATGACCTCGAAATTAAATTTTGTACAATCTGACTAAAGTACATGATCTTCCTACGATGTTATGTAGCGTAGCGTTTATATAGGAGATGTTAGTCAGATTGAGTACTCCATATGAGATAAAAAGCTGAAATTAACACATATTGTAATTTTAAAGGTTTTCTTCAGATTTTCATAGGCCGGACGTCATTTGACATTATAGGGTTATTATATGTTTTCATTTCTCGTGCAATAAATTCAGTGTGATCCCAATGGTCCAGAACTACAAACAATTTAGGGCATATATTAAATATGCTGAATTTTCATATACAATTATATTCACATCCATATGACATCAGAATAGACGTCGGATCAAAAGTTTTTAAGCAATCTAAAACATTATAACTTGATGAATTTTTCGAAAATTTTCAAAAAATATATAGGTTACACTCTAGATACCTAATATTTTCTGCGTATTCCGTATTCATAGTTTTCAGTTTGATTGAGTTTTAAACGGTTTGCAGAAAGTCCTATCGTTTGCCGTGCAAACGAAATCTAGTTATACTTTTTTCTTCCTCTTATATTTGTGTTAATTTCGGTGTGTTGCCAATGGTTCAGAACAAGGAAAATTTTATGGCATATATTTCAAACCATAAGCTTCCGAATGCAATGAATTTCATATTCATATGACGTCATATAACGTCAATTTAACGTCAGGTGAAAAATTTGTACGCGGTCTTCAACCATTATTTCTAGACCGATTTTCATCAAAATTTCACAGAATGTGTATGTTAGGCTTTAGTTGTGCCTTCCGCTGTCCGGTTTTCCAAATTCGAAAAGAAAAAGGTTTAATGGTGAATCCAAGATTCGAATCATTGACGTCAAATTTCAAATACGTATAAAATCGCTTCCAGATCAGCTAGGAAGCTGATATTTGGACTACATATGATGTCACATGACGTCATAATGCTAATAAAACTTTCGTATTAAAACTTAACAGTTTTTAAGCCCTGTAGGCTTTATTTTTTGTATGATTTGCTTGAAATTTTGACTGAAGATGCAGTATTAGATTCTATGGAGCCATGTCACTTTCGTTTCCGGAAACTCCCAAAGGTCAAGGTCATATATCAATTATCGGGTTTTTCTTCGGCCTTAATATCTCAAAAACGGTAAATATTCTATCGAGACACTATGCGTATAATTTGTAGTGTTTAGAAAGACCTTTCAGATGATATTTAGTTTTTGATGATCGGGGTTGAATCGGTTGAGTTATGGCGGAAAAACGAAAATTTGGTAACCCTCAGTGTGTTTAACAGTTTATATCTCGAAAACCTTTGATTTTTCAAAATATGATGATGAATATTATTTGTAGAGCAATACTTGGCCGTTATTTTGATGTTTAAAGTTTAATGATTGACCTAAGATTCATGGAGAAATGGGGAAAAAAAGAAATTCGTTCATATAGTTTTGGTGATTTTTTTTCTTTTTTCAGGAGGTTTAAGAGCTTGTATCTCAAAAAATATTAAACATTTTCCTGTACATAAAGCGTGTGAAATGTAGAGAATTTTAAGACAATTATTTTGGTACCTAAAGTTTTGAAATTGATCCAAGTATAAGGAAGTTACATCAAAAATAAGAATTTAAACATGTAGAATTTCAGCGATTTTGCCGTTATGAAAGAGTTTCACGGCTTATATCTAAATACTCATATGAAATAAGTCAACACATTAAGCGGGTGAGATGTAGAGAATATTAAGAGGATTATTTTGGTACCTAAAGTTTTGAAATTGATCAAAGTATAAGGAAGTTACATCAAAAATAAGAATTTAAACATGTATAATTTCAGCGATTTTGCCGTCATGTCAGAGTTTTACGGCTTATATCTGAAGAATCATTAGAAATAAGTGCTTACATTAAGCAAGTGAGATGTAGAGAATTTTAAGACAATTATTTTGGCACCTAGAGTTTTGAAATTGATCAAAAAAATAAGGAAGTTACATAAAAAATACGAATTTAAAGCCAATTGTAAGAATTTTCAGAAAATATCCTACTTTCACTTTCACCTTAATTGAATCATTTTCGGAAAATGTAAGTTTACAGATATGTATTAGTCATATAAATTGCAAAAAAATAAAATACTTTTTACTTATATCATATTGATATTACTATCAGGATAATGTGACTGGGTGTGGTATCATGCAACATGTCTACGGCGTGATACTGCAGTGTGGCAGCACTATAACTCCATTAAGTAGACATCGTCTCCAAATGACTGAAATACTGTCGGTGGGATGTTAACCCAACAGACAAACAAACAAACTAAACAAGTGTTGACAATGATTTAATGTTTTGTCAAATCATTTTATTTACGTTACTTATACATATCAGTTGCAGCATTGCGTTACCCATAATCCTTTGAGCGTTTTGACACATGTCATTTAGACCGTTGTTGAAACATTGCAATTTCCCGACTTTATTGTTGCATCAATCGATAAATGTTGTACAAGCTATATTCCAAATTTATGATAAATGATAACCTATGTGAAAACATATGTTATAGTACAATGTTATTTAATTGCCAGCTTGAGATACCATGAGCGTGTATAAGTGTAGACGTTTGAAACAAAATGATCAACACATGTCATCCGTTCAAGACGCTGCAAGCTAATTTGTCCGTTAGCTAAAAGCGCAAAATGGAGTAACTTTGTGTAATACAGTCGCCTCGATCGTATGTACAAGCGTTATTGGAATTTAACTCACGAGGCTACACGCGTCGACGATTCTATTGCATGGTAGCATTTACTATATTATTCCCGCGACTGTACACGAAAATAAAAAAAAAAGAATTTTGATATGCAGAATGAAGAGGTTTAAGTTTAATTGCTTATATTTTGAATACCTATAAAACTAGACCCAAATATGCTACAATGGAATTGCCGGGATTTTCAGGATATTTATTATGGTACCTAGAATGCTAAAATTGGTCAAGTTATAAGAAAGCGATATCAAAATAAAGATTTATTTATTTTTGCCATATGGCTTATTTCACAAAGTTAATGCATGAGAAGTCCATACGAAAAAAAAGTAAAAGGTAGGGAAGTTAATATATATTCTTTCTAACGGTATTAATCTTTATATTTTTCAATGTTAGCAGAAAGTCCTATCATTCGTATCAACGAATGAAATCTAGTTTTTATTATTTTTCCAATTCCACCCATTTTTGTAGCCAGCCTAGCGGCCAGATGAGAAAAGCTACAGCTATGAAATTTTGGGCATGGAGTCATCTTTATCTGAACATGTGCCTAAATGGTCAAACTTTTCACTTTTATTTCTGATTTAGCCAATAAGGGGCGCAATGCATGTAATCACTGTTTTGATAATAACTGAAAAAATTGAAACCTGATTTAGATGCGTTTTTTTACATAATGTTCCTTGTTGACAGCCCAATCAAATATGATGGATATCTCATCATCGAGTACTGGGGGGAAAAAATTGTTCTAGGAGAGGTTGAATGTTCGAACCTTGGAAAAAGTGGAATAATGAAGGTAGGTCTACGAAAAACCTACCCACTTTTGTTAGAGATCAGATAGAAGAATTCTGTTTGCTGCATACGATTTGCAAGACATATACGCACAAAATATATGGGGTGGCGAATTTAGGAAATGCGTGGTTTGTCCTCTAGAAACGGTCAAACTTCACTAAATTTTAAGGAAGAATTAAAATTTCAAAAACGTGTTTTTGTCGCTCCTGACTTTATTTTCTGTTCATTCTTCATGAAATTTTCACACTATATGTATTGTTATGTTTGAAAGGCCTCACAATTAAAAAATTTTTAAAAAAAATGAAAAGGTCAAGGTCACATTACGATTATTGTGTTTTTATTCGGCCACAAATAGCACCAAAACCAAAAATATTTCATTGAGAGTATATGAACAAAAGTTTTAGTACTTAAAGAGCTCTTTCCAGTGATGTTTAGTTTTTGAAGATCGGACTTGATTTGGCCATTATACGGCAGTCCAAAGTTTGATCCTTTTTTGGAATAATTGTAAATCAGGTTTTATGCTTCAAATTCTGATATATAAGAATAAAAAGTTTGACTTGTGCGACTAGTATACTTGATTGAACTATTTGCTGCATTGCTAGGTACCTTAATGTAGAATTTTAATCAATTTTCTTTCTCATTTTGCCGCTAGGGGGCGCTTTTCTTGAAATCATTCTTTTGCTTATAACTCAAAAAGTTGAAGTCCGATTCGAATACAGTTTTTTTGCATTCTGTTCCCTAATAACATATGATAGGATTCGAGGGTCCGTGTGGATGAAAGCTTTTGAGCTACGGAAGGTTGAATGTTCGAACCTCGCAAAAAAAAAACTGTGCAAATAAGGGTAGGTCTACGAAAATCCTAGCCATTTTTGTTAGAAATCAGATAGAAGAATTATGTTTGCTGCAAACGATTTGAAAGACATATACACACAAAATATATGGGTTGGCGAATTTAAGAAATGCGTGGTTTTTCCTCTAGAAACGGTCAAACTTCACTAAAATTTAGGAAAAATTAAAATTCCAAAAACATGTTTTTTGTCGCTCCTGACTTTATTTTTTGTTTATTCGTAATGGAATTTTCACACGTTATGCTTAGATAAGTTTGAAAGGGCCTCACAATAAAAAAGTTAAAAAAACATTGAAAAGGTCAAGGTCACATTACGATAATTGTGTTTTTATTCGGCCCAAAGTGCTCCAAAACTAAAAAATTTCATTGAGAGAATATGAACAAAAGTTTTAGTTCATGAAAAGTTCTTTCCAGTGATGTTCAGTTTTTGAAGATCGGACTTGATTTGGTCATTTTACGGCAGTCCAAGTTTTTTATGCTTCAAATTGTGGTATATAAGAAATAGAATGTTTGACTAGTGCGACTTGTATACTTGATTGAACCATTTGCTGCATTGCTACGTACCTAACAGTTAATTTTAACCAATTTTGTTTCTTATTTGGCCGCTAGGGGGCGCTTGGCTTGAAATCACTCTTTATAACTAAAAAAATTGAAGTCTGATTATTATGCAATTTTTTTGCATTCTGTTCCTTGGTTACATCTATTTGAAACGACACTCCAAAATTAATGCGATATTTAATGAAAATGATAGTTATTCAATGCAACATAAGTTCGTAATAATGTTGAGTGTCATGTCGCATTGTCGTGTGTCATTTTATACTATTGTGTGTCGTTTGCAATTGTTGTTTATCAATTACAATTGTCGTTTGTCACCATCATAAAGCAACACACACATCTAATGTGGCACTAACTGAATTCCGTAAGAAAAGTTTTCAAGATTGCGACTACATTACTGACAGGTAATACTCAAAAATATTCTTTTGGGTAAAAGGTCTGCTTAAACATTGCGACAAAAATGTTTGAAATGTTTGTTAACAGTATTCAACAAGCCATTGAACAAAGAAATATGTTTTTCGAATCATGAGACTCGTGAACTGAATGACATTGCCTTCGCGAAAACCGATGATATCGCGATAGCGATTCTAGTTATTCTTAGAAAAATGTACATTAAGAATTATTACATAAAACGTCCAAGTATGTTTAAATTTGTTCAAATAATGTCTTCATCTAATAGAAATGATATATTTAAACTCAGTAAATTTGTCTTTGAAGCGATGCAGCATAGAAATTCACTTATATAATTTTTGATAATTATGTGTACTTACAAAAGTATTTTTATTTGTTTTCATGTATTAATTTTAAATCTTTTTCAAAGTCCATCCTCCATAATTGTATGTTAAGAAAAAAAATATATGACAAAAATAAGTGAATCATTGCATTATTTGTTTGATTTATGCTTTGCATGATATATTTGATTTATTTACACTTGATCATTTGATTATTTATTTATATTTATACATATATACATGACAAGAAACTGTAAAGTTTACGTCAATAAAATATACTGTCTGTCTGTCTGTCTTATTCTTCTTCTTCTTATTCTTGTTTTCTTCCTCTTATATTTGTGTTAATTTCGAGGTGTTGCCATTGACTCAGAACAATTAAAATTTTATGGCATATATTTCAAACCATGGGCTTTCGGATGCAATGAATTTCATATTCATATGACGTCATATAACGTCAGATTTGATGTCAGATGAAAAAGTGTGTACGCGGTCTTCAGACATTATTTCTGGACCGATTTTCATCAAATTTTCACAGAATGTGTATGTTAGGCTCTAGTTGTGAACCCCGGTATCGGTTTTCCAAATTCGAAAAGGCAAAGGTTTTATGGCAAATCCAAGATTCGAACCATCGACGTCAAATTTCAAATACGCATAAAATCGCTTACAGATGAGCTAGAAAGATGATATTTGGACAGATTATAAGTCTCTAGGTTTGAAGTTGAAAATTTATTTCTAAATTTTACATGTAAATTTTTATATGTTGAAAACATCCTTGAAAATTTAATAGCTTGAAAGATGATATTTGGACAGAATATAAGTCTCTAGATTTTATTAAGATTTTCAGAAGATGAATGTCGTATGACGTCATATGACGTCATGAGGTGAAATGTAATTTCTAAATTTTACGTGTTAATTTTTATATGTTGAAAACGTCCGAACACCTTGAAAGTTTAATTGCATATGCTTCAGATAGAACATTTTGCATTTCAATAATTTTCATTTTACTATGACGTGTTTTGACGTCAAACTTGACGTCATATAAAAATGATTTTACGCTGTCTACAGCCTTTATTTCTGGGACGATTTTCATCAAAATTTCACAGAATATATATGTAACACTCTAGTTGTGCATACCGGTGTCCGTTTTTCAAAATTCGAAAATGCAAAGGTTTTATGGCGAATCCAAGATTCGAACCATTGACGTCAAATTTCAAATGCGCATAAAATCGCTTACAGATGAGCTAGAAAGATGATATTTGGACAGATTATAAGTCTCTAGGTTTGAAGTTGAAAATTAATTTCTAAATTTTACATGTAAACTTTTATATGTTGAAAACATCCAAGCACCTTGAACATTTAATAGCATATGCTTCAGATAGAACATTTTGCATTTTAATAATTTTAATTTGACTACTATGACGTGTTATGACGTCAAACATGACGTCGTCTAAAAATGTTTGTACGCGGTGTACAGCCATTATTTTTGGGCCGATTTTCATCAAAATTTCACAGAATGTATACGTTACACTTTAATTGTGCATCCCAGTGTCCGTTTTTCAACAATTGAAAATGTAAAGGTTTTATGGCGAATCCAAGATTCGAACCATTGACGTCAAATTTCAAATGCGTATAAAATCGCTTACAGATGAGCTTGAAAGATGATATTTGGACAGAATATAAGTCTCTAGATTTTATTAAGATTTTCAGAAGATGAATGTCGTATGACGTCATTTGACGTCATGAGGTGAAATGTAATTTCTAAATTTTACGTGTTAATTTTTATATGTTGAAAACGTCCGAGCACATTGAAAGTTTAATTGCATATGCTTCAAATAGAACATTTTGCATTTTAATAATTTTCATTTTACTATGACTAGTTTTGACGTCAAACTTGACGTCGTCTAAAAATGTTTTTATGCAGTGTACAGCCATTATTTCTGGGCCGATTTTCATCAAAATTTCACAGAATATGTATATAACACTCTAGTTGTGCATACCGGTGTCCGTTTTTCAAAATTCGAAAATGCAAAGGTTTTATGGCGAATCCAAGATTCGAACCATTGACGTCAAATTTCAAATGCATATAAAATCGCTTACAGATGAACTAGAAAAATTATATTTAGACAGATTATAAGTCTCTAGGTTTTCTTTATATTCTCCGAAGATGAATGGCATGAGTTGAAAATTAATTTCTAAATTTTACATGTAAATTTTTATATGTTGAAAACATCCAAGCACCTTGAAAATTTAATAGCCAATGCTTCAGATAGAACATTTTGCACTTCAATAATTTTAATTTGACTATGACGTGTTATGACGTCAAACTTGATGTCGTCTAAAAATGTTTGTACGCGGTGTACAGCCATTATTTCTGGCCGATTTTCATCAAAATTTCACAGAATGTATACGTTACACTTTACTTGTGCATCCCAGTGTCCGTTTTTCAACAATTGAAAATGTAGAGGTTTTATGGCGAATCCAAGATTCGAACCATTGACGTCAAATTTCAAATGCGTATAAAATCGCTTACAGATGAGCTTGAAAGATGATATTTGGACAGAATATAAGTCTCTAGATTTTATTAAGATTTTCAGAAGATTAATGTCGTATGACGTCATATGACGTCATGAGGTGAAATGTAATTTCTAAATTTTACGTGTTAATTTTTATATGTTGAAAACGTCCGAGCACCTTGAAAGTTTAATTGCCTATGCTTCAGATAGAACATTTTGCATTTTAATAATTTTCATTTTACTATGACTAGTTTTGACGTCAAACTTGACGTCGTCTAAAAATGTTTTTATGCGGTGTACAGCCATTATTTCTGGGCCGATTTTCATCAAAATTTCACAGAATATGTATGTAACACTCTAGTTGTGCATACCGGTGTCCGTTTTTCAAAATTCGAAAATGCAAAGGTTTTATGGCGAATCCAAGATTCGAACCATTGACGTCAAATTTCAAATACATATAAAATCACTTCCAGATTAGTTAGAAAGCTGATATTTATACAGTGTATTAGTCTCCTAGTGGGCTTTATATTCTGTGAAGATGATCGTCATTCAACGTTATATGACGTCAAAATGTCAAAAAGAATTTCTGATATCTACGCGTTAATTTTAGTATGTTGTAAAGTTTCCAGGACCATGGAAATTTAATGGCATATACGTCAAATCATGTCCTTTTGAATGTAATATATTTCATATACATTTGGCGTCATATAACATAAGGTTTGACGACAGGACAAAAAGGTTTTACACGGTCTACAGCCATTATTTCTGGACCGATTTTCACCAAAATTTCACAGAATTTATATGTTACGCTTTTGTTGTGTATCGCTGTGTCAGTTTTCCAGATTTGAAAAGGTAATGGTTCTTTGGCGAATCCAAGATTCGAACCATTGACGTCAAATTTCAAATACGTATAAAATCGCTTTCAAGTGAGTTAGAAAGCTGATATTTGGACTGAATATTAGTCTCTAAGACCACTTTCTATTTTGCGAAGACGAGCGCCATTTGACGTCATATGACGTCTGAAGGTCTTAAAGATTTTAAAACGTTGATAATTTGTTTTGTTTTTAATACCTTTAGCGACGTCACGGTCACGTGGTATTGCAACACTGTAAATCAAGCATTTTCGGAAAATACACTACTTTTACTTTTACATAATTTTTAACATTTTCGGAAAATGTAATTGGCAAAGGCCAAGAACAATGAAAATTGTATGGCAAATATTTTCGAATGCAATGATTTTCAAATTCATAGCTCGTCATATGAGGCTAGATTTGACGTCAGTTAAAACGTTCGTACACGCTCTGCAGATTTTATTTTTGAATCGATTTTCTAGTACATTTCACAAAAGGTTTAAGTTAGACTTTTCTTGTGCATCCTTACTTTCCTTTTCAAAATATGACCTCGATATTAAGTTTAGTATTTCAGAGACCCATATGAGGTAAAAGGCTGAAATTCACACATGTTGTAATTCAAAACGTTTTCTTTAGATTTCCATAGGCCAGATTTTATTTGACGTAATGGGATTATAATATGTTTTCATTTTTGGTGCAATATAATCAATGTCATCCCAATGGTCCAGAATTTCAAAAAAATATGGCATATGTTAAATATGCTGAATTTTCATATGCAATAATATTCTAATTCATATGACATCAGAATAGATGTCAGATCAAAAAGTTTGTAAGCGCTCTGCAGGCATTGTTAATTGGTGAATTCTTTTAAGTTTTTCAAAGAATGTATAGGTTACACTCTAGAAACCTAATATATTCTGCGTATTCCGTATCAATAATTTTCAGTTTGATTGAGTTTTTTTAACTGTTTGCAGAATTTCCGCGGTGCATGGGTTATTACTGTTTGTTTTTTTTTTCTTCTTCTTCTTCTTGTTATTAGGACTTTCTGTCCTTTCGGCAGAAAGTCCTACAGGGTTTGTTCTGTTTTTTAATTGGAATTTTTTTTTTTGGGTTTCCCCTTTTTTATTATTTTTTTTGGGCTTTTACCTCTAGCAGAAAGACATATTGTTTTTGTAATGTTTTTTATTATTAGGGCTTTCTGCCTCTAGCAGAAAGACCTATTGTTTTTGTACTGTTTTTTTATTATTAGGGCTTTCTGCCTCTAGCAGAAAGCCTTGTTTTTTTTCAAAGGTTCCTGACGGTCTAGAATCACGAAAATTTAATAGCTTATACCTGATGCGATGAAATTTTAAAATCTATGATTTTATATTCCTATGACGTCACCTGACGTCAAATTTGACATTTGCTACAAAAGTTTGTATGCGCTCCACAGCCTTCATTTCTTGGCGGATTTTCTCGATATTTTCACAAAGTGTGTCTATTACGTTCTAGATGTGCATGATTATATAGGTTTTCCCAGATTCGAAAAGACCAAGGTTCTGTGGTTAAACCAAGTTTCGAACTTTGGACCTTAAAATGTTTTTAAGTATTTTGTAGCTCCTATGTAAGCTAGAAATCTCAAATTGACACCACATATGCTCATTGATGTCTTCTTCATATTCTGTGACATTTGACGTCATATGACGTCATTTGACGTCATAATGTTAATAACAATTCTGAAACAAATAGAAACGTTTTTCAGCCCTGTACTCTAAATTTCTTGAACGATTGGCTTCAAATTTTCTCTCAATCTGCACCATAGCATCTCATTGTCAAATATCATTTCCGTTTCCGGAAAATCTCAAAGGTCAAGGTCATATATCAATTATCATTTTTTCTTTTGACCTGTAATATCTCAAAAACAAACAACATTCTATCGAGACAATATGCGTATTTTTATTAGTGCTTTCGAAGCTCTATCTGATGAGAAAATATTTTTGAAGATCGGGCTTGAAATGGCACAGTAATGGCGGAAAAGCGAAAACGGCCCTACACGTAGTGTAGGAAACTGCATGCATCTCAAAAAATATTGATTTTTGTAAATATCATTATGAACATGATTTATAGCCCAATCAATTTCCTTTCGAACGATATGCAGCTTTTAAAAATCCAAAGAATAGTCATTAAAATATCGTTCATGAAGTAAATGTCATGAACATATTTTGGCATATTTTTGCATTTTTTCCGAGGTTTAAGCGTCCATAGTTCAAAAGCAGTTATGAATAGGTCCATACATAAAGCGGGTGAAATGATGGGAATTTAATGACCTTTCTAACGGTACCCTGCTTTTCTTATTTGGTCATGATATAAGAAAGTTACATGAGAAATAAGAACTCATGATAATAATCATAAAAGTGTAAATGCGCAATTCAAACGCAATCAATAAACTATTCATTCTTATTATTTAAAAATATATAAAGCGTTATATGTTAGATACCGAAGTAATAGCCTTTGTAAATCAATAAAGTAACTATGCTTTAATATTTTCAGCCAAATTAAACAGGTTTTAAAATTTTAAAACGTATTTCAGTTAATTCAGATACCACTGGAATGTCAAATAGTTATATGTATATAAAGTAGAATGTTAAGTTCTATTGAGAAATCTATTGGGCCTCACTGTAAGCAAGCAGTAAAGGTACAACGTTTACCTGTGCTCATGTGAGGCCTCGGCCTACTATATTTGTTCGGTTTATCTCTATATATATTTACTTTGTAAAAGAAATGTCTAGTGTATAAAATTCATACTTTAATCTAGTGTCCTTTATTCAAATTGATAAATGAAAATAAAGTCAAGGTAAATAGTAAATAAAATGTGTATTGAAAATATCTCGTTGTTCATCATGTACTTTATGTGTAATCTTACGTTCTTTTAAATGAACAACAGGGACAATTGTTTCATATTAAAGAAAGGATATATGTGAAATGAACTAAGTTAGGTAGAACACATATATTCTCAATATGGAAATGAAGGTATTATACCACAGAGAAACGTAAATTTGGGATGTCGACATTGTTTATGAACAAATTCTTTTCAACTGATCAGGCTTAAACTGAGTTGCAGCGCAGAAAGCCCTTATCGTTTGTGGGACAAACGAAGTCTAGTTATTATTATTATTCTTCTTTTCTTTCAAAAGAGGTTGCTATTTCAATAGGTTCCTGACGGTCTAGAATCAAGAAAATTTAATAGCACATACCTGACGCGATGAAATTTTAGAATCTATGATTTTATATTCCTATGACGTCACCTGACGTCAAATTTGACATTTGTTACAAAATTTCGTTCGCGCTCTACAGCCTTCATTTCTTGGCGGATTTTCTCGATATTTTCACAAAGTGTGTCTATTACGTTCTAGATGTGCATGATTATATAGATTTTCCCAGATTCGAAAAGACCAAGGTTCTGTGGTTAAACCAGGTTACGAACTTTGGACCTTAAAATGTTTTTAAGTATTTTGTAGCTCCTATGTAAGCTAGAAATCTCAAATTGACACCACATATGCTCATTGATGTCTTCATATTCTGTGACATTTGACGTCATATGACGTCATCTGTACTCTAATTTCTTGAACGATTGGCTTCAAATTTTCTCTCAATCTGCACCATAGCATCTCATTGTCAAATATCATTTCCGTTTCCGGAAAATCTCAAAGGTCAAGGTCATATATTAATTATCGTTTTTTCCTTTCACCTGTAATATCTCAAAAACAAACAACATTCTATCGAGACAATATGCGTATTTTTATTAGTGCTTTCGAAGCTCTTTCTGATGACAAAATATTTTTGAAGATCGGGCTTGAAATGGCACAGTAATGGCGGAACAGCGAAAACGGCGCTATACGTAGTGTAGAAAATTGCATGTATCTCATAATATATTGATTTTTATAAATATCATTATGAACATGATTTATAGCCCAATCAATTTCCTTTCGAACGATATGCAGCTTTTAAAAATCCAAAGAATAGTCATTAAAATATCGTTCATGAAGTAAATGTCATGAACATATTTTGGCATATTTTTGCATTTTTTCCGAGGTTTAAGCGTCCATAGTTCAAAAGCAGTTATGAATAGGTCCATACATAAAGCGGGTGAAATGATGGGAATTTAATGACCTTTCTAACGGTACCCTGCTTTTCTTATTTGGTCATGATATAAGAAAGTTACATGAGAAATAAGAACTCATGATAATAATCATAAAAGTGTAAATGCGCAATTCAAACGCAATCAATAAACTATTCATTCTTATTATTTAAAAATATATAAAGCGTTATATGTTAGATACCGAAGTAATAGCCTTTGTAAATCAATAAAGTAACTATGCTTTAATATTTTCAGCCAAATTAAACAGGTTTTAAAATTTTAAAACGTATTTCAGTTAATTCAGATACCACTGGAATGTCAAATAGTTATATGTATATAAAGTAGAATGTTAAGTTCTATTGAGAAATCTATTGGGCCTCACTGTAAGCAAGCAGTAAAGGTACAACGTTTACCTGTGCTCATGTGAGGCCTCGGCCTACTATATTTGTTCGGTTTATCTCTATATATATTTACTTTGTAAAAGAAATGTCTAGTGTATAAAATTCATACTTTATTTTAGTGTCCTTTATTCATTAAAATACCTCGTTGTTCAGCATGAACTTTATGTGTAATGTTACGTTCTTTTAAATGAACAAAAAGAAAAAAATTTTCATATTAAAGAAAGTATACATGTGAAATGAACTAAGTTAGGTAGAACACATATATTCTCAATATGAAAATGCAGCTACTATACCACAGAGAAATGTAAATTTGGGATGACGACATTGTTTATGAACAAATTCTTTTCAGCTGATCAGGCTTAGACTGAGTTGCAGCGCAGAAAGCCCTTATCGTTGTGGGACAAACGAAGTCTGGTTAGGACTTTCTGCCTAAAGCAGAAAGTCCGGGTTTACAGTTTATTCTTCTTATTATTATTATTATTAGGACTTTCTGCCTACTGTCAGAAAGTCCTATTGGGTTTGTACTGTTTTTTATTAGGACTTTCTGCCTAAAGCAGAAAGTCCTATTTGGTTTGTACTGTTTATTCTTCTTATTAGGACTTTCTGCCTAAAGCAGAAAGTCCTATTGGGTTTGTACTGTTTATAAGGACTTTCTGCCTAAAGCAGAAAGTCCTATTGGGTTTGTACTGTTTATTCTTCTTCTTATTATTATTAGGGCTTTCTGCCTCAAGCAGAAAGACCTATTGGGTTTGTTATGTTTTTAGGTTTTCGCATCGCTTGCGAAAACCTATTGTTCTTCTTCTGTTTTATTTTTTTTAGGTTTTCGCATCGCTTGCGAAAACCTATTGTTCTTCTTCTGTTTTATTTTTTTTAGGTTTTCGCATCGCTTGCGAAAACCTATTGTTCTTCTTCTGTTTTATTTTTAGGTTTTCGCATCGCTTGCGAAAACCTATTGTTCTTCTTCTGTTTTATTTTTATTATTATTTTTCTAACCCTTTTTTGTGAACGGCATATCACCATGATAGAAAAAAGCCACAATTATGAAATTTTTACCAGTTCCTTATATTTATCTGGACTTGATCCTAACGTTGAGAAAATTTTCATTTTTGTCTTATTTTTGCCGCTAGGGGGCGCTTTGAAAAAAATCAACAAATACTAATAACTCTGTTATTTGAGGTCCGATTCAAATGTGGTATTTTGCATTGTGTTCCTTGTCAAAAGCCTAATCAAATATGATAGGTTTCAAAAATCTGCGTATATAAAACTTTTTGACTACGGAAGGTTGAATGTTCGAACTTCGCAAAAAACATTGAAAATGAGGGTAGGTCTACAAAAAAAGTGTCCATTTTTATTGGAATTGAGATAAAAGAATTTTGTTTGTTGCATATGATTTGCAAGACATATACGCACAAAATATATGGGGTGGCGAATTCGGGAAATGCATGGTTTGTCCACAGTACGCGGTCAAACTTAACCAATATTTTCGAAAAATCAACATTTTCAAAGTATGACTGTTAAGATTTTTTGCAGCTCCTGACTTTATTTTTAGTTCAATTTCTATGAAATTTTCACATTTAATGTAAAACTATGATCTTAAGTGTCACATAATATAAAAAGTAAAAATGTATTGTAAAGGTCAATGTCATATTAGGATAATTGTATATCAATTTGGCTTTAAATAGCTCAAAATCAAAAAACAATTCCTAAACAATATATGAACAAAAGATTTAGTTTTAGGAAAGTTCTTTCTAATGATGTTTAGATTTTGAAGATCGGACTTGATTTGGTCATTTATGGTAGTCCAAAGTTTGATCCTTTTTTGGAATAATTGTAAATCAGTTTTTATGCTTCAAAATGTGATGTATAAGAAATAGAATGTTCGACTAGTGCGATTTGTATACTTAATTGAACTATTTGCCGCATTGCTAGGTACCTCATGGTAAAATTTTAATCAATTTTGTTTCTTATTTTGCCGCTAGGGGGCGCATAGCATGAAAGCACTTTTCTACTTATAATTCAAAATGTTGAAGTCTGATCCATATGCGGTTTGTTGCATTGTGTTCCTTGTTGATAGCCTAATAAAGTATGATAGTTTCTAGGTATGAGTGGATGAGTGGCTTAAACTTTTTGAACTACTAACGGAAGGTTGAAAGTTCGAACCTCGCAAAAAACTGTGCAGATGAGGGTAGGTCTACGAAAAACCTATCCATTTTTGTTAGAGATCAGATAGAAGAATTCTGTTTGCTGCAAATGATTTGCAAGACATAAACGCACAAAATATATGGGGTGGCGAATTTAAGAAATGCATGGTTTGTCCTCTAGAAATGGTCAAACTTCACTAAATTTTAGGAAAAATCAAAATTTCTAAAACATGTTTTTGCAGCTCCTGACTTTATTTTTTGTTCATTCTTCATGATATTTTCACAAGTTATGTATTGTTATGTCTGAAAGGACCTCACAATTAAAAAGGTAAAAAGAAATTGCAAAGTTCAAGGGCATATTACGATTATTGTGTTTTTATTTGGCTCCAAATAGCTCCAAAACAAAAAATATTTCATTGAAAGTATATAACAAAAGTTTTATTTCTTAAAGAGCCCTTTCCAGTGATGTTAAGTTTTTGAAGATCGGACTTGATTTGGTTATTTTACGGCAGTCCAAGTATTGATCCTCTTTAGAACAATTGTAAATCAGTTTTTATGCTTCAAATTGTGATATATAAGGAATAGAATGTTTGACTAGTGCGACTTGTATACTTGATTGAACCATTTGCTGCATTGCTAGGTACCTAATAGTAAAATTTTAATCAGTTTTGGTTCTCATTTTGCCGCTTGGGGGCGATTAGCTTGAAATCACAATTAATAATTTAAAAAAAATGAAGTCTGATTTTTATGCGATTTTTTTTGCATTCTGTTCTTCGGTGACATCAATTTGAAATGACACAAAAAAGATCATGCGATATTTCATGAAAATGATAATAATTCAATGCAACAGTTGTTCGTTATAGTGTTGAGTGGCATATTGCATTGTCGTGTGTCATTTTATACTGTTGTTTGTCGTTTGCAATTGTTGTTTATCGAATACAATTGTCATTTGTCTCCATCATAAAGCAAAACACACATATAACATTGCAGTACCCGAAGTCCGTAAAAAAAGTTTTCAAGTTTACGACTACATAACAGACAGGTAATACTCAAAAGTATTTTTCTTGGTAAAAAGTCTGATTATACATTGCGACAAAAATGTTTGAAAGATCACTGTTTACAGTATTCAACAAGCCATTGAACGAAGAAATATGTTTTTCGAATCATGCGACTCATGAACTGAATGGAATTGCTTTCATGAAAACTGATGATATCGCGATTTCATAACTGACAGGTAATATTCAACAATACTCTCTTGGGTAAAAAGTCTGCTTAAACATTGCAACAGAAACGTTTGAAAGATCACTGTTAACAGTATCAACAAGCAATTGAACAAAGAAATGTTTTTCGAATCATGCGACTCGTGAACTGAATGGAATTGCTTTCATGAAAACCGATGATATCGCGACTACATAACTGACAGGTAATACTAAAAAATCTTCTTTTGGGTAAAAAGTCTTCTTAAACATTGTGACAAAAGTGTTTGAAAGATCGCTGTTAACATTATAAACAAGCCATTGAACGAAGAAATATTTTTCGAATCATGCGACTCGTGAACTGAATGGAATTGCTTTTGCGAAAACCGATGATATCGCAATTGCGATTCTATTTTTTTTATTATTTTTCTGACCCTTTTTGTAAACGGCATATCACCATGATAGGAAAAAGCCACAATTATGCAATTTCTACAAGTCTTTCCTACTTATTTGAACTTAATCCTAACGTTGAGAAAATTTTTGTCTTTGTTTTTCCGCTAGGGGGCGCTTTGTAAAAATCATAAAAGTGGAATAACTCTGTTATTTTAGGTCCGATTCAAATGCGGTTTTTTGCATTATGTTCCTTGATGATAGCCTAATAAAATATGATAGATTTCAATAATTTGCGTATATAAAACTTTTGAGCTACGGAAGGTTGAAAGTTCAAACCTCACAAAAAATGGTGAAAATGAGGGTAGGTCTACGAAAAACCTATCGAGTTTTTTCAGAGATGACATAGAAGAGTTCTGTTTGTTGCATATGATTTGTAAGACATATACGCACAAAATATATGGGTTGGCGATTTTGAAAAATGCATGGTTTGTCTTCTAGAAACGGTCAAACTTCACTAAATTTTGGGACAAATTAACATTTCTTAAACATATTTTTGTTGCTTCCGACTTTATTTTTTGTTCCTTCTCCATGAAATTTTCACACTTTATGTAGTTGTATGTTCTAAAGTTTCCGGAAAAAAAAACTTTAAAAAATATTGCAAAGGTCAAGGTCATATCATGATTATTGTATTTTTAAACGGCCCCAAATAGCTCTAAAACTAAAAATATTTCATTGTTAACATGTGGAGAAAAGATTTAGGTCTTGAAGAGACCTTTCAAATGATGTTTAGTTTTTGAAGATCTGACTTGATTTGGTCATTTTATGACAGTTCAAAGTTTATCGTCTTTGGAATAATTGTAAATTTGTTTTCAAAGTTTGAATTTAGTTAAATTTTTTATCAAGTTCTATTTCATAAGTAGAATAGGTACAGCTGATCAATTATGTAGGTCAGCCGTTGGAGATTGTTAGCTATGTTTAAAAGTAGACTGACTTGTCTTAGCCACCAATGCAGTACACATATTATTGAAGAGAATAAATAAATTGTTGGATAGACAAATTACAAAGCTTATCACTTATATCATTTTTAAAACTTAATAAATCGCTATAAGTTTCTGCTCTCTCCTCCTTACCTCTTTCTCTCTCTCTCTTTCTCTCTCTCATAGATGTAATTGGACATAATGAAAAATATAGCTATGAAAAATGGCTAATAACTCAGTTATTTGAGGTCCAATTCAAATGCGTTTTTTTGCATTGTGTTCCTTGTTTATAGCCTCATAAAATATGATAGGTTTCGAGGGCACGTGTCGCTGAAAGTTTTGAGCTACAGAAGGTTGAATGTTCGAACCTCGCAAAAAACTGTGCAAATGAGGGTAGGTCTACGAAAAACCTATCCATTTTTGTTAGAGATCAGATAGAAGAATTCTGTTTGCTGCAAATGATTTGCAAGACATATACGCACAAAATATATGGGGTGGCGAATTTAAGAAATGCATGGTTTGCCCCTAGAAACGGTCAAACTTCACTAAATTTTAGGAAAAATCAAAAGTTAAAGTTTCAAAAACCATGTTTTTTGTCGCTCCTGACTTTATTTTTTGGTCATTCCTCATGATATTTTCACAAGTTATGTATTGTTATGTCGGAAAGGGACTCACAATTAATAATTTAAAAAATAAATCAAAAGGTCAAGGTCATATTACGATTATTGTGTTTATATTCGGCCTCAAATAGCTCCAAAACTAATAATATTTCATTGAAAGTATATGTACAAAGGTTTTAGGTCTTGAAGAGCTCTTTCCAGTGATGTTTAGTTTTTGAAGATCGGACTTGATTTGGTTATATTACGGCAGTCCAAAGTTTGATCCTTTTTTGGAATCATTGTAAAACAGTTTTTATGCTTCAAATTATGATATATAAGAAATAGAATGTTCGACTAGTGCGACTTGTAGACTTGATTGAACCATTTGCTACATTGTTAGGTACCTAATAGAAAATATTTACTCAATTTTGTTTCTTATTTTGCCGCTAGGGGGCGCTTGGCTTAAATCACTATTTATAACTAAAATAATTGAAGTCTTATTTTTATACTTTTTTTTTTTGCATTCTGGTCCTTGGTGACATCAACTTGAAACAACACTAAAACGTTAATGCGATATTTCATGAAAATGATATTAATTCAATGCAACATTTGTTCGTAATAGTGTTGAGTGGCATATTGCATTGTCGGTGTCATTTCATATTGTTGTTTGTCATTTGCAATTGTTGTTAATCGAATACAATTGTTGTTTGTCACCATCATAAAGCAACACACTAATATAACATTGCAGTACCCGAAGTCCGTAAAAAAAGTTTTCAAATTTACGACTATATAACAGGCAGGTAAAACTCAAAAGTATTCTTCTTGGTAAAAAGTCTAATTATACGACAAAAAATTTTGAAAGATCAATGTTAACAGTATTCAACAAGCCATTAAACGAAGAAATATGTTTTTCGAATCATGCGACTCGTGAACTGAATGGAATTGCTTTCGTGAAAACTGATGATATTGCGACTACATAATTGAGAAGTAATACTCAACAATATTCTTTTGGGTAAAACGTCTGCTTAAACATTGCGACAAAAATGTTTGAAAGATCGCTGTTAACATAATAAACAAGCCATTGAACGAAGAAATGTTTTTCGAATCATGCTACTTGTGAACTGAATGGAATTGCTTTTGCGAAAACCGATGATATCGCGATAGCGATTCTAGTTTTTAGGTTTTCGCACCTCGCAGTGCGAAAACCTATTGTTCTTCTTCTGTTTTATTTTTTTTTTTTTTTTTTTTTTTTATTTTTCTAACCTTTTTTTGTGAACGGCATATCACCATGATAGAAAAAAGTCACATGTATGAAATTTTAATCAGTTATTACCACGTATTTGAACTTGATCCTAACGTTGAGAAAATTTTCATTTATGTCTTACTTTTCCCGCCAGGGGGCGTTTTGCATGAAATGTATTAATGGCTAATAACTCACTTATTTGAGGTCCGATTCAAATGCGGTTTTTTGCATTCTGTTCCTTGTTGATAGCCACATAAAATATGATAGGTTTCGACGGTACGTGTCGCTGAAAGTATTTGACCTACAGAAGGTTGAAAGTTCGAACCTCCCAAAAAACTGTGCAAATGAGGGTAGGTCTACGAAAAACCTATCCATTTTTGTTAGAGATCAGATAGAAGAATTCTGTTTGCTGCAAATGATTTGCAAGACATATACGCACAAAATATATGGGGTGGCGAATTTAAGAAATGTATGGTTTGTCCTCTGGAAGCGGTCAAACTTCACTAAATTTTAGGAAAAGTTAAAGTTTCAAAAACATGTTTTTTATCGCTTCTGACTGTATTTTTTGTTAATTCTTCATGATATTTTCACAAGTTATGTATTGTTATGTCTGAAAGGGGATCACAATAAAAAAGTTAAAAAATAAATGAAAAGGTCAAGGTCATATTACGATTATTGTGTTTTTATTCGGCCCCAAATAGCTCCAAAACTAAAAATATTTCTTTGAGAGTATATGAACAAAAGTTTTAGTTCTTGAATAGCCCTTTCCAGTGACGTTTAGTTTTTGAAGATCGGACTTGATTTGGTCATATTACGGCAGTCCAAAGTTTGATCCTTTTTTGGAATAATTGTAAATCAGTTTTTATGCTTCAAATTGTGACATATAAGAAATAGAATGTTCGACTAGTGCGACTTGTATACTTGATTGAACTATTTGCTGCATTGCTATGTACCTAATGGTAAAATTTTAATCAATTGTGTTTCTCATTTTGCCGCTAGGGGGCGCTTAGCTCGAAAGCACTCTTCTACTTATAACTCAAAAAGTTAAAGCCTGATCCAAATGCGGTTTATTGCATTATGTTTCTTGTTGATAGCCTAATAAAATATGAAAGTTTTTAGGTATGAGTGGCTGAAACTTTTTGAGCTAGCAACGGAAGGTTGAAAGTTCGAACCTCGCAAAAAACTGTGCAGATGAGGGTATGTGTACGAAAAACCTATCTGTTTTTGTTAGACATCAGATAGAAGAATTCTGTTTGCTGCAAATGATTTGCAAGACATATACGCACAAAATATATGGGGTAGCGAATCTAATAAATGCATGGTTTGTCCTCTAGAAACGGTCAAACTTCACTAAATTTTAGGAAAAGTTAAAATTTCGAAAAGATGTTTTTTGTCGCTCCTGACTTTATTTTTAGTTCATTCTTCATGATATTTTCACAAGTTATGTATTGTTATGTTTGAAAGGGCCTCACAATTAAAAAGTTAAAATGAAATTTCAAAGGTCAAGGTCATATTACGATTATTGTGTTTTTATTCGGCCCCAAATATCTCCAAAACTAAAAATATTTTATTGAAAGTATATAAACAAAAGTTTTAGTTCTTGAATAGCCCTTTCCAGTGATGTTTAGTTTTTGAAGATCGGACTTGATTTGGTCATATTACGGCAGTCCAAAATTTGATCCTATTTAGAACAATTGTAAATCAGTTTTTATGCTTCAAATTGTGATATATAAGGAATAGAATGTTTGACTAGTGCGACTTGTATGCTTCATTGAACCATTTGCTGCATTTCTAGGTACCTAATAGTAAAATTTTACTCAATTTTGTTTCTCATTTTGGGGGCCCTTTTTAAAATAATTAAATCTGATTTTTATCAATTTTTTGCATTTTGGAATTTAAACAACACAAAATTTTTTAAAAAATTCAATAACATTATTGTTTAATGTAAGAGGTTTCGATTGTCGCGTGTCATTTTATACTGTTGTGTGTCGTTTGCAATTGTTGTTTATCGAGTACAATTGTCTAATGTCACCATCATAAAGCAACACACACATATAATGTTGCAGTATTCGAAGTCTGTAAAAAATGTTTTCAAGTTTGCGACTACATTACAGACAGGTAATACTTAAAAGTATTCTTCTTGGTAAAAAGTTTGCTTAAACATTGCGACAAAAATGTTTGAAAGATCACTGTCTTCAACAGTATTCAAAAAGCCATTGAACGAAGAAATATGTTTTTCGAAACATGCGACTGGTGATTTGAATGGAATTGCTTTCGTGAAAACTGATGATATCGCGACTACATAACTGACAGGTAATACTCAACAATATTCTTATGGGTAAAAGGTCTGCTTAAACATTGCGACAGAAATGTTTGAAAGATGGCTGTTAACAGTATCAACAAGCAATTGAACGAAGAAATGTTTTTCGAATCATGCGACTCGTGAACTGAATGGACTTGCTTTTGCGAAAACCGATGATATCGCGATTGCGATTCTAGTTTTATTATTATTTTTCTAACCTTTTTTTGTGAACGGCATATCACCATGATAGAAAAAAGTCACATTTCTGATTTTTTTACCACTTTTGTCCTATGATCTGAATTTGATCCTAACGTTGAGAAAATTTTCATTTTTGTCTTAGTTTTGCCGCTAGGGGGCGTTTTGTAAAAGTTACTAAGGGCTAATTACTCTGTTATTTGAGGTCCGATTCAAATGCGGTTTTTTGCATTGTGTTCCTTGTTAGAAAATTAATAAAATATGATAGTTACAAAAAAATTGCGTATATAAAACTTTCGTGCTACAGGAGGTTGAATGTTCGAATCTCGAAAAAACGGTGAAATGAGGGTAGGTCTACGAAAAAAGTCCCCATTTTATTCAGAGATGAGAGAGGGGAATTTTGTTTGTTGCATATGATTTGCAAGACATATACGCACAAAATATATGGTGTGGCAATTTTGAGAAATGCATGATTTGTCCACAGTTCGCGGTCAAACATAACCAATATTTTCGAAAAATCAACATTTTAAAAGCATGACTTTAAGGTTATTTGCAGCTCCTGATTTTATTTTTTATTCAATCTTCATCATTTTTTCACTGTTAATGCATTTTTATAAAACAAATAAAATCATAGAAAAAAAATCACCTATAATATGCAAAGGTCAAGGTCATATACCAATAATTATTATGTATATCGGCATAAAATAGCTCCAAATCTAAAAATATTTTATAGAAAGTATATGAACAAAAGTTTTAGTCTGTGAAGAGATCTTTCCATTAATGTTTAGTTTTTGAAGATCGGACTTCATTTGATCAAATGACCACAGTCCAAAGTTTGATCCTCTTATCAAACAATTGTATATCCATATGTTTCCTCTCTTTTGATGCTCCTGACTTTATTTTTTGTTCAATCTTCATCATTATTTCACTGTTTATCCATTTTTATAAAACAAATAAAATCATAGAAAAAAAATCACCTATAATATGCAAAGGTCAAGGTCATATACCAATTATTATTATTTATATCGGCATAAAATAGCTCCAAATCTAAAAATATTTTATAGAAAGTATATGAACAAAAGTTTTAGTCTGTGAAGAGATCTTTCCATTAATGTTTAGTTTTTGAAGATCGGACTTCATTTGATCAAATGACCACAGTCCAAAGTTTGATCCTCTTATCAAACATTTGTATATCCATATGTTTCCTCTTTTTTGCTGCTCCTGACTTTACTTTTTGTTCAATCTTCATCATTATTTCACTGTTTATCCATTTTTATAAAACAAATAAAGTCATAGGAAGAAAATCAAGCATAATATGCAACGGTCAAGGTCATATACCAATTATTATTATTTATATCGGCATAAAATAGCTCCAAATCTAAAAATATTTTATAGAAAGTATATGAACAAAATTTTTAGTCTGTGAAGAGATCTTCCCATTGGTGTTTAGTTTTTGAAGATCGGACTTCATTTGATCAAATGACCACAGTCCAAAGTTTGATCCTCTTATCAAACAATTGTATATCCATATGTTTCCTTCTTTTTTGCTGCTCCTGACTTTATTTTTTGTTCAATCTTCATCATGTTTTCACTGTTTATGCATTTTTATAAAACAAATAAAATCATAGAAAAAAATCAAGCATAATATGCAAAGGTCAAGGTCATATACCAAATATTGTTATTTTATTGGCACAAAATAGCTCCAAATCTAAAAATATTTTAAAAAAAGTATATGAACAAAAGTTTTAGTTTGTGAAGAGATCTTTCCATTGGTGTTTAGTTTTTGAAGATTGGACTTCATTTGATCAAATTACCACAGTCCAAAGTTTAATCCTTTTATCAAACAATTGTAAATCCGAATGTTTCCTCTTTTTTGCAGGACTGACTTTTTTTTGTTCACTCTTATCATTTTTTCACTGTTTATGCATTTAAATAATACAAATAAACTCATAGTAAATAACGATGAAAATATGCAAAGGTCAAGGTCATAATACCGATTATTGTTATTTTTATCGGCACAAAATAGCTTCAAACCTAAAAATGTTTTATAGAAAATATATGAACAAAAGTTTTATTTTGTGAAGAGATCTTTCCATTGGTGTTTAGTTTTTGAAGATCGGACTTCATTAGATCAAATTACAACAGTCCAAAGTCTGATCCTTTATCAAAAAATCTTAAATCAGTATGTTACCTCAAAAGTTTATTTCAGGTGGCATATTTTGTGATTTCGTGTCTTTGTCCAAAGTCGAAATAACAACAATATGGCACGTTTTCTTTCTTTCGCCTTTTTTGGCCAAGACATAAAGACACATGATTGCGTTATTTCCCCTTTCACCTTTAAGGGCTAGTACACGAAAATAAGAAATGGCATATATCAGCCATCTTAATTTACTGCATTTCTAAGACCTAAATTGCAATATGTAAATAAATTTTGTTTATCATATTCCGCTAAGGGGCACTTTGCTTGATATATGGGAAGAAAGTCCGGAGAGCTAATGTCAAACCCCCGGTGTCATTTTCGTCGTTGTCGTCCGTGAACAAACCTTTAACCTGGCTTATATTTTTTATATTCTAAGAGATAGAGCTTAGATATTTTACATGTAGATAGCCCAATTCAAGATCTATCATTTGGAACTATGACTTTTGGCTTGTGACCTTGACCTTGGAGTTTGACCTACTTTTCAAAAACTTAAATCTTAGACAAAAAGTTTTGTTACGGCAAGCTATGTTGTCTTCTGACCACTCTTGTTGTTATAACTAAGAAAGTTGATATTCTTGTTGAAAGCCTGATAAATTTGATAAATCTAAGGACCAAAAACCTGATTTTTTCTACTGGCTATAGAAGGTTAAATGTTCGAACCTTGCATAGACTTTGCAGACTTGTGTGGGTATATGAAAAACATTTCTTTTGCAATCATCTTCAAACTTTGTAACAAATTTTGTACCGAAGTCCGATTAAAGCTTATATCTTTGAATAAATCACATATTATGCACCTTTTTACATAAAAGCAGCAATTTTGTATTTTTAAGTATCAACACACGCATAGAAATTTATTTGCTTTTGTAATACAATTCGTGAATTGCAATGTTTGAAAAGAATGAGATTGAATTGCGAAAACCGATGATATCGCAATTCTAATTGCGATTCTAGTTAGGTTTTCGCACCTCGCAGTGCGAAAACCTATTGTTCTTCTTCTGTTTTATTTTTTTAGGTTTTCGCATCGCTTGCGAAAACCTATTGTTCTTCTTCTGTTTTATTTTTTTTTTTTTTTTTTTTTTTTTTATTATTATTTTTCCGTCTCTTTTTTGTGAACGGCATATCAACAAGATAGGAAACAGTCACAGTTCTGATTTTTTTACCAGTTTTGTCCTAGGATCTGAATTTGATCCTAACGTCGAGAAAATTTTCATTTTTTTCTTAATTTTGCCGCTAGGGGGCGTTTTGTAAAAGTGACTAAGGGCTAATAACTCTGTTATTTGAAGTCCGATTGAAATGCGGTTTTTTGCATTGCGTTCCTTGTCAGTTACTTAATAAAATATGATAGTTTTCAAAAAGTTGCGTATATATAACTTTCGTGCTACAGGAGGTTGAATGTTCGAATCTCGAAAAAACTGTGAAATGAGGGTAGGTCTGCGAAAAATTTATCCACGTCTTTCAGGAATGAGATAGGAGAATTTTGTTTGTTGCATATGATTTGCAAGACATATACGCACAAAATATATAGTGTGGCGATTTTGAGAAATGCATGGTTTGTCCACAGTATGCGGTCAAACTTTACCAATATTTTCGAAAAGTCAACATTTTCAAAGCATGACTTTTAATGTTATTTGCAGCTCCTGACTTTATTTTTTATTCAATCTTCATCATTTTTTCACTGTTAATGCAGTTTTATAAAACAAATAAAATCATGGAAAAAAAAATCAGCCATAATATGCAACGGTCAAGGTCATATACCAATTATTATTATTTTTATCGGCATAAAATTCCTCAAAATCTAAAAATATTTTATAGAATGTATATGAACAAAAGTTTTAGACTGTGAAGAGATCTTTTCATTGGTGTTTAGATTTTGAAGATCGGACTTCATTTGATCAAATGACCACAGTCCAAAGTTTGATCCTCTTATCAAACAATTGTATATCCATACGTTTCCTCTTTTTCGCTGCTCCTGACTTTATTTTTTGTTCAATCTTCATCATTATTTCACTGTTTATGCATTTTTATAAAACAAATAAATTCATAGAAAAAAATCAAGCATAATATGCAAAGGTCAAGGTCATATACCAATTATTATTATTTTTATCGGCATAAAATAGCTCCAAATCTAAAAATATTTTATAGAAAGTATATGAACAAAAGTTTTAGTTCTTTAAGAGCTCTTTCCAGTGATGTTTAGTTTTTGAAGATCGGACTTGATTTGGTCATATTACGGCAGTCCAATATTTGATCCTTTTTTGGAATAATTGTAAATCAGTTTTTATGCTTCAAATTGTGATATATAAGAAATAGAATGTTCGACTAGTGCGACTTGCGTACTTGATTGAACTATTTGCTGCATTGCTAGGTACCTAATGGAATAATTGTAATCAATTTTGTTTCTCATTTTGCCGCTAGGGGGCTCTTAGCTTGAAAGCACTCTTCTACTTATAACTCAAAAAGTTAAAGCCTGATCCAAATGCGGTTTATTGCATTATGTTTCTTGTTGATAGCCTAATAAAATATGATAGTTTCTAGGTATGAGTGGCTGAAACTTTTTGAGCTAGCAACGGAAGGTTGAAAGTTCGAACCTCGCAAAAAACTGTGCAGATGAGGGTATGTGTACGAAAAACCTATCCGTTTTTGTTAGACATCAGATAGAAGAATTCTGTTTGCTGCAAATTATTTGCAAGACATAATATGGGGTAGCCAATTTAATAAATGCATGGTTTGTCCTCTAGAAACGGTCAAACTTCACTAAATTTTAGGAAAAATTAAAATGTCGAAAAGATGTTTTTTGTCGCTCCTGACTTTATTTTTAGTTCATTCTTCATGGTATTTTCACAAGTTATGTATTGTTATGTTTTAAAGGGCCTCACAATTAAAAAGTTAAAATGAAATTTCAAAGGTCAAGGTCATATTACGATAATTGTGTTTTTATTCGGCTCCGAATAGCTCCAAAACAAAAAATATTTTATTGAAAGTATATAAACAAAAGTTTTAGTTCTTGAATAGCCCTTTCCAGTGATGTTTAGGTTTTGAAGATCGGACTTGATTTAGTCATATTACGGCAGTCCAAAGTTTGATCCTTTTTTGGAATAATTGTAAATCAGTTTTTATGCTTCAAATTGTGATATATAAGGAATAGAATGTTCGACTAGTGCGACTTGTATGCTTCATTGAACCATTTGCTGCATTTCTAGGTACCTAATAGTAAAATTTTACCAATTTTGTTTCTCATTTTGCTGCTAGGGGGCGCTTGGCTTGAAATCACCCTTTATTACTAAAATGATTAAAGTCTGATTTTTATGCAATTTTTTGCATTCTGTTCCTTGGTGACATCAATTTGAAACAACACTAAAATATTTATGCGATATTTCATGAAAATGATAGTAATTCAATGCAACATTAGTTCGTTATAATGTTAAGTGGCATATCGCATTGTCGCGTGTCATTTTATACTGTTGTGTGTCGTTTGCAATTGTTGTTTATCGAGTACAATTGTCGTATGTCATCCTCATAAAGCAACACACACATATAATGTTGCAGTACCCGAAGTCTGTAAAAAAAGTTTTCAAGTTTGCGACTACATTACAGACAGGTAATACTTAGAAGTATTCTTCTTGGTAAAAAGTCTGCTTAAACATTGCGACAAAAATGTTTGAAAGATCACTGTATTCAACAGTATTCAAAAAGCCATTGAACGAAGAAATATGTTTTTCGAAACATGTGACTCGTGAACTGAATGGAATTGCTTTTGCGAAAACCGATGATATCGCATTAGCGATTCTAGTTTATTATTATTTTTCTAACCTTTTTTTTGTGAACGGCATATCACCATGATAGAAAAAAGTCACATTTCTGATTTTTTTACCACTTTTGTCCTATGATCTGAATTTGATCCTAACGTTGAGAAAATTTTCATTTTTGTCTTAGTTTTGCCGCTATGGGGCGTTTTGTAAAAGTTACTAAGGGCTAATAACTCTGTTATTTGAGGTCCGATTCAAATGCGGTTTTTTGCATTGTGTTCCTTGTTAGAAAATTAATAAAATATGATAGTTACAAAAAAATTGCGTATATAAAACTTTCGTGCTACAGGAGGTTGAATGTTCGAATCTCGAAAAAACTGTGAAATGAGGGTAGGTCTGCGAAAAATTTATCCACGTCTTTCAGGAATGAGATAGGAGAATTTTGTTTGTTGCATATGATTCGCAAGACATATACGCACAAAATATATAGTGTGGCGATTTTGAGAAATGCATGGTTTGTCCACAGTATGCGGTCAAACTTCACCAATATTTTCGAAAAATCAACATTTTAAAAACATGACTTTTAAGGTTATTTGCAGCTCCTGACTTTATTTTTTGTTCAATCTTCATCATTATTTCCCTGTTTATGCATTTTTATTATACAAATAAAATCATAGAAAAAAAAACAGCGAAGATATGCAAATGTCAAGGTCATATACCAATTATTGTTATTTTTATCGGCATAAAATAGCTTCAAATCTAAAAATATTTTATAAAAAGTATATGAACAAAAGTTTTAGTTTGTGAAGAGATCTTTCCATTGGTGTTTAGTTTTTGAAGATCGGGGTTGAATTGGTTGAGTTATGACAGAAAGGCGAAAAGTGTACTTTTAACGAAATTGAAACGCTGTAGTTTCATGAACTTTGAGCCAAAAATTATGATTTCTTCAGCATTAACACACTGAAAAGTGAAGTGATGTATACTGCAAGGAATACTTGTTTGGTCACGTGATTATGATTTCATACATATTTAAGCAGAAATTATTTAAAAAATTTGAAATTTGCAAGAATGCCGTAGACTACAATGTGCAAAAAGTCCTGAAAAATTCAAGTGATTCCGTCAACAAACATGGCAGATATTCATGTTTTTCGGATAAGGGCTTGTATACGAAAATCTAGCAATTTGAAGTAAGGGAAGAAGGCGGTTATTTGGTTGGTTACCCACGATCCGGACGTTCCTACGCAGGAAAGAGTGCCCGTGATGAAAGGTGAATTGCGATGCGTATTTGAGAGAATGAGGTGCATTTTAGGATGCAATGGTGTACACCAGGACCGATAAGCACATTGCCTTAGTTATAACGGCTTTCTTCAAACTTTTATTAGGGCTTTCAGCCTCAAGTAGAATTATTAGGTTTTCGCATCGCAGTGCGAAAACCTATTGTTCCTCTTCTGTTTTATTAGGTTTTCG